>JAOXYF010000027.1:17416070-17453041 GCA_028565775.1 Sternarchorhynchus goeldii | reverse complement strand
CACACACACACACACACACACACACACACACACACAAACACACACACACACACACACACAAACACACACACACACACATAGAGACACACACGCTTAAGGTAAGCATGAGGCTGCTGGGTTTTCTGTCCTAGTTTCCAGACTGAGGTGGTGAGTGGGGGATATCACAGCTGCCTCCGCTGTACCTACACCTCCTGAAGGGCCGATGCGAGTACAAAAGGATAATCACAACATCAAAAATCACACATGCTCTTTCTATCTCTTTCATCTTTGCCTGTCTGTCTCTCTCTCACACACAGAAAGCCCTTCACACATGCTGGGATGTGAAGGCTTTACCATTTACCCTGTCAATAACTATGAAGAGGGTGAATGTGTTTTTGTCATATACAAGATGAGTGGATTTGCCTAACTTTGTATTTCTGGTGGTGCTTGTCAAAAAAATCAATATGCAATTTCAGCTGCAGACTGAATTAACTGAGTAATGATTGAGCTGTTCTATCATACAGGGGATATAAAGACCTCCAATTTCCCCCCAATCACAACCCCGTCTGTCTTTGTCTCCCTCTCTCTCTTTCCTGAAAGTGCACAAGGACACACACTCTCCACGGTATATTCACTCACCTACCACTGCACACTGCTATTTTTATATGAACACTAATCAAAAACAACACATTAGGCTCGGAGTATAGAACCAGTACTGGCAAAAGCAGTATGATATCTAATGGGATATAGATGTAATCATAGAGTTTGGCCTGTTCCATTTCACCATTGTAATGGTTATCCTACAGCGATGTAGTCAGTAAGTGACCTCTGCTGGAGAAACTTTAGAAAGGCACCACTCTCGTCCACTGCCTGTACGACAGCAAATAGGCTCCAGAGAATCTCAAAGCCAGTGATTGGGAATGTTGTTTTATTGTGATTACAGGACTGTTAAATAATGCATGAGGGTTTTCTGTGTAAAAATGCTACAGAATCTGCTTAACTGTGGTAACTAATACCACTAATAAGGGTTAACCCGGCTCTCCAAATGTACTAACTTGGCTTACTCGTCTGGATGCCTTTGTCCAGCTGGATTAAGCTGTGAGAATGAGTGAGGTGCTATGTGAATCCTGACGAAAGTGACAAGTAAAGAGTGTGAGTGTGTGTGTGAGAGAGAGAGAGAGAGAAAGAGAGAGAGAGAGAGAGAGAGCCAACAAATAACTCTGTCCTGAACATTAGGAAGTGATTGGACTCTCCCCCTCTCTATTTGTGTGTGTGAGTATGGCTGAGTTGAGCTTAACGGTGTATGTGAAGATCATAAGGCCCTGGTGCAGAGCTAATGACTACACAGACCCAGAACACCTAGTCTGTTTATACGTGTTTGTGTGGTCCATAAAGCACCCATGATTAACCTGCTTATGACAGAAGCTCAAACTGATCATTTCTTACTCATTAGTTCTTAATGGAATCACCAAATCTGTCCAAGCAAACAATGACATAACCCCCCCCCACACACACATACATCTGATCCTTAAGTGTATTCCACTGACCATTGTGCTCTGCGGTGGGAAGAGTGTTTAGTGGTGTTTCTCTCTGTTTCTCTCCTCTGTCTCCTTATCATGTACTCTCCGCATATCGACCTCATTTCCAGTCTCACTCACAGTCTTGCCCCGCTTCCACTGCCTCTGTCAATCTAGTAATGCCTCTCTGTCAATCTAGTAATGCCTCTCTGTCAATCTAGTAATGCCCCTCTGTCAGCCCAGTAATGCCTCTTGACCCCCTGTGGCAGGACTGCAGAGGGCCCTCTCACAGACTCTCCTTGGAATCGATATGCTCCAGCGCCTCCCTGAGCTCATCTATTCCAAGAGTAGCTTAAACCACATTCACTGCACAAGATACACACACACATACACACACACACACACAGTTCAGCTGTTCTTATACTTTGCTCGCATACACCTATGATGTCTGAGTGATGTGTAATGACATTCACTGTGAGTGTGTGCGTGCGTGCGTGTGTGTGTGTGTGTGTGTGTGTGTGTGTGCACGTTGTAAGCTGTACACTGTAACATAACGAAAGAACAGAACCTGCCACAAATGAAATGATTACAAATATAAATACGATATAAATAAATATAATATAAATTCCTCGTTTGCGACAGTATTGGAAGTATAGCGTATATCTCTGAGGTTTAACACAGCACCTAATCATCTGGAACGGATGCCCTGTCTATCCTGACTTTGGAGACTTTAGTCCTATGTCATTCTACATTCAGTCCACACGAAACTGAACACTCATCCACCTGGAAGCCCTGAATCTACTACGTCCAACTAGAAGATCCTGGTGCTTTTTCACATATCAGCATGTCATTACCAGGCGGCAGAGTGATCCATCAGCCGAGGATGTTGAGCCTAAACAGATCATGTGGTCAGAAACTGACCAATGAGGAAGAGAGTGGCAAGCAGACTTTGTGCGTGGAAAATCGAAGTGTTTCTGGGCTTTGAATGAGGTACGTGGTGTATTTGACGATTTGAACTTTTAAGATAATTGATGATGTGAGGTTTGAAGCTCACTGTTATTTGATAAAAATGCTGAGGCTGTTTGTGGCAGTGCGAGTGCACCGTTCTGCTCTGGTATTGATCACACCATGTCTATGACTTAAGCCAGACTAGATGTTTGTTACATTAGTGAGGGTCAACTGTGGTGTAATCTCATTGACGCTGACTAAATGAAGATAAACAACTACCACTATAATAGCACCAATGAACACACACACACACACACACACACACACACACACACACACCCTCACCCACCTCTGTGATTCATGTAAAATAATAAAGATGTTCAAAGCAATATTGTGTGTGTCTCTGTGATTAGTCATGTGCACAGGCCTGATTTGTAACATCTCTGAACCTTTATGCTTCTGTGAGAGAGATCGTATAGACAGTACAGAATGTGGTTTGCATCAATATGTGATAATTGCACATCTAAACAACTGAAATGCATGGATGTATTGACATTTGCACTCAAGTGCGCTCTTGCTGAGACACACACACACACACACACACACACACACACACAAACATGCACATGTACACACAAGCCTTTATCATTTATTACACTACAAAGCTACAATTGGGACATTTTCATAGCTAAATGGCACTGATTTATTAACCTATTTAGAGTTTAGATGGAAAAAAAGAGAAAAACACACTTTGCTTTAGAATGATTTAGAATAGACAGGTTGGAATGAAATATGGACATATATGGAAATATGGTCTATATTCCACAGTTTCAAAGAAAAAGATTCTTTATTGCAGCGTTTTCACTTCCTTGTTCATCCAATTAGCTAAATTCGATAAGAATTTTACTCAACAGATCTTTAATATACAATCTTTAAGAACTTGGGATTTCAAAATGGATTCAGTATTCAGACACTGTCTGAATATTGTCCTGCAAAATCACATTCAGAGACAGACCCAAAGCCTTGTGTGAGTAGAATCTGACAGCACTGATCGTGTATGGGTATCAGGACTGCAGTGAACATGCAGCATCTGTATTCAGCACACACAGAAACCTCCTGAAACATTCAAATATTCAGCTAGACATCCTAACACCTGATTTGATAGGGCAGGGATATAAAGTAAGTGCGGTCAGAGGTCTAAGGTCGAATTGTAATGTCAGGTGTAGAAACAGAGCCTATTGGGTCACAGAGGAAAGTACGCTCACCTGGGCTCTCACACTGTCACCTTGTGATAAGTCCTATAAGCCAGTCGAGGGCGATGTACAAAGAACCGTGTATGTATGTGTGTGTGTGTGTGTGTGTGTGTGTGTGTGTGTGTGGTATGAGACAGGTTTGTGTGAGTTACCTGGTTGTAGAGGGCACAGATGTGTAGGGCAGTGTTTCCAGAAGCATTTTGTGCACTCATGTCAGCTCCATAGAAGAGCAGGTGTTCTAGGTGCTGCACGTGGCCATGGCGACAGGCCTGTCACCGCACACGCACACGCACACGCACATACATGCATAGCCGTGCATCCACACACACACACACACACACACACACACACACACACACACACACACACACACACACACACACACACAAAGAGAAAGAAAACGTAAAAGATAGTGTGGGTGGTGTAGCTGCCCAGGGCAGTTTTACCCATGCATAGAGTGGTGGTCTGTGTGAAAACAAAGTCCATTTTAAACACAAGGCCTATCTCAAGTAGCACATTTGAGACAAAATGCATCACATTCCCTGCCTATGGAGCTTTGGTTTCTGCTGGATTCCTCATTCTGCTTCTGTCCTCTTGGTCTTTTGCTTACCGTTCTCTCTGCTCACTGCTGAGATAAAGAGACAGTAGTTTTGTATTATCAATGTCACTGTTTGATTCCCTGTTATTCAAAGGGTGCCCTCTCTGCATACTAATGAAGAGTAGGATGTAGAAAAACAGGGTGGAAAAACTGAACAAGAGGTCCTTACTCCTGGGCAGAGAAAACGAAAGAGATAAGAGACAGAGAGAGAGAGAGAGAGAGAGAGAGAGAGATTCTGAAAGTGCGAAATTCTGAACGTCTGAGTGAGACGGAGTGAGACGGAGGGAGACGGAGGGAGCAAAAGAATGAGAGAAACAGATGTAACATGTAATATATATATATATATATATATATATATGAATATTTTCCTATGCCTGTGAGTAGATTCACAAGCAGCTAGGTTACACTGGGGCAAGATGTCTCTAACTGACTTCACTTCCCTCTCGTGGATACAGAGACAGTGACTCAGAGACAGTAAAGTGGACAGATGCTCGCCCTTTCTACACTACACCTTCAGATGTAGGGACCCATCCACTGTACTGCCAGCTTCAACAAACTAGCAAGCATCAAGTATCTAAAAAAAATAAAAAGCTCACTGAAAGATGACTCTCCCTTACATTACACTGCATACACAAGCAGGCAGCACACACATATATAGAGAACAGAATACATCGTTACTTAGATTAGTACCTAACACACATCAGATTTTGCTACCCTGTTGGCGAAGCTTCTGGAAGCAATAAGCGTGTGCACATGTTTCCCTGTTTAATATCTGTCACATGTCCGACTCTTACTGAGGAATGACATCACGGCCTTGTGTGTGCATTTATATATAAACGTGGAGCACTTGTGGTGAGTACGCACACATTTCATTCCTTGTTTAATGCTCCTGTGTTTTGAACTACTTTGAGTTCTACCTCAGGTAATCTATTCTCTATGCACCCATTACCAGATCTGAGGGGTCTCAACAATGCTGCCAGCCAACAGCCTTACCCAAATATACCACTGAATCCAGCCTTTAATGCACCTCTTTCTCCTCTCCCTCTGTGCCCTGATTAAACTAAGACTCGGCCATTCAAAATAGAGTTACGATACTATACGATGCGATTTTTTTTTTTCATTATGTAGGTTAAAGTTGCTGTGGACATGTGACAAACACAAGGTGTTCTTACCTCATGGAGGACTTCAGAGACCTGTGAATGTAGTCTAGTCTATAAGGACTGAGAGAGTACTGAACCGGGGTTGTGCAGTTCTGAGTTGTTTTGCTCTCAGTCTAATCAAAGACTTATATGAACACTTCTCTCCAACGCCCTCACCCCACCTCCCTTCACTCTGTGTCTAAAACTGTTGAAAAGGTCAAAATATGTGAATGTCACACACTGGAGGCTAATAACCGAGACGATGCCTTTGTGTGTGTTTGGGTTTGTGTGTGTGTGTTTATGTATTTGGAGTGTGGCCATGCTTGTGAAGGTGGTCAGGTGTAAAGATACTCTCTGAATCATCATCTCATAGTAGACCATCCCACAGTAGCCCGCTTTTCCTTGTCACATATTGCTTATTTCATGCTGTGTGTGTGTGTGTGTGTGTGTGTGTATGTGTGTGTTTGTGTTTGTGTGGATATGTGCATGCATGATTTTGGCTACCACACAGCTGTAGTGTTATCACTATAAACCGAGATTAATAGGCTTCAGGGCAGGGTTGGGTGATTCCAACCCCAGAAGGCCACACCGCCCTTACAGAACTGAATGTGGTGTGTTAAATCAGGAAGAATCTGGGTGCTTGCACTGTGACCCTGTAGGACTGTACTAACCCACATCTGCTCTGGGGGTTTAGGAAACACAGAAGGTCTCCTCACTAAAACCTTAAAGTAATTTCATCATCGAGTGTGAGTGCTCATAGACAAGATACCACTAGATGCAAAGTCCTGCTTAATCAGTTGTCTGATAGCGAGGGGCCATGTTTCTACAGAATGCATAAAAAAAATCGCTGAAACGTTCTTACACAGGACATGTTAGTGCGACCGTCACAGAGCCAACTGCAAAGTCAGGTATAAAACTTGTAAACTGTCTCTTGACTGTAACTTGTAACTTAGCTCAAACTTTCTGACATGTAGTGTTCTTCCTGAAAGCAGGCTTGTGGCTCTGTGCCTGGCTTCAGCAGCTAAACCACACACTGGTGCAAGAGCACCAGTTAAAAAAGTCACCTGCACACTCATGCATCCAATGATATATTTCTACAATACATGTAAAATTACTGTAAACATCTCACAGGCATTTTTAGAGCATATTTTGACTGCTGGATTAACATATCCAGCCTAGAATTACCTATTTAATCTAGAGGGGTTACCAGATTAACACATCCAACCTAGAATAACCTATTTAATCTACAGGGGTTACCAGATTAACATATCCAGCCTAGAATAAGATATTTAATCTAGATGGGTTACCAGATTACAGAAAACTTTCTTGCCCCATGTCAATATTCTAATAATCTATCATGGCACATACTGTTTCTCTTTGGAAATTCTACCTACTGTTTTTAACATTTTTATTATCATGTTTTGCTTGCTAACCAGCTGCTCTATTTATCACACTACACAAAAAAAGATTTGCCTAGCCATACATTTTTTTATATTTGTGAATCTTTGTATTGTGTTTTATATATTTGAACACATATATGTCTGCAAAAAGTTCCCAAGTGACTGAGCGTATTTATGGAAATGGGTTTAATTTGATAGAGAATTCTACTGTAATTCCATGCATATGTGGACGAACTTAAACAGTCTTATTCTGACGTTTCAAGTTCAGAATGGATCAGTGTATTTACCGTACAAGAATGTTGAGTCATGAAGCCGATGGCGAGAAGGACACACTTTATATTTCACACTCATAACGATGTGATTAGAGGTCTGTGTGTGTGTGTGTGTGTGTGTGTGTTACCTGGTGGACCTCCTGCCAGCCGTTCTCATCCACGCACCCCACCTGGGCATGGTCGTGCAGGAGCAGCTCACAGCAGTAAGGGTCACCCCCCACCATGGCGCTGTGGTAGAGAGGCGTCAGTCCGCGGCTGTCCTTGTAGTCCGGACTCGCACCCAGATCCAGCAGCGTCTGCATGGCGGATGTACGTTACGTGATATCACTCAAAGCACTGACAACAATGACTTTGAGCCTTTCTTTAAGAAAGTCAGCACATTGTGAATATATATTTTGGGTGTGTGTGTGTGTGTGTGTGTGTGTGTGTGTGTGTCAATGAGTGTGTTTTACTTACTATGAGTGCTGTGTGGTTTTTTGTGCGCACAGCTTTGTGGAGTGCTGTAATACCATCTCTGGTCCTGAAGTCCAGGTGGGCTCCACCACCTTTCAATACCTTAATGAGTTCTGCACAGCCTTCTAACTGAGCTGCCATTGTCAGTGGACATTCTGCACACACACACACACACACACACACACACACACACACACACACACACACACACACACACACACACACACACACAAACTCCAGGTCAGAAGAATCACAAACCTTTGGTCATATGCCCTTTGTTAACTTTTTGTCTCTAGAAAGTCTTAGTGATTTTGAATTATAGCACTGACACTACTCTTTGTCTTTGATACACACACACACACACACACACACACACCTTCATCTGTCCATTACCCCTCACAGAGGTCATATTTAATCAGTTGCAAACAATTGCATGAATAATCCTGAATAAATGTGAACAAATTTGCATAAAAAGTGATCTGGCCTCCGTAACATTCATTGGCAGAGGTCCAACGTGATCAGTCTGGGTCATCCAAGCAGAACTTTTTTCTTCCTCATTCTGTCCAGAATTGTAATAAAGCATGTCTTACTGATACAGTTCGGTGCCAGTGGCAGCCTAGTGGGTAGGACTTTGTGTTATTAACCAGAAGGTTATGGGTTCAAATTGCCTTGTATCACATTTATCTGTACTCATATGTACATAGGATGAATATTTTTATATACCTGGGATAAATAAAGGTATACCATTGGCTTGGGGTGTTATTCTTGTGTTTTTAAAGTATGCTTTGATATCCAAACTGCAGTGAGTAGTCTTTTCCTTACGTTTACCTGAGTAAAAGTATCTCTGAGTGCTAAAGTACAAATTCAGCTGCTGCACACTGTGAGGTCAACAGTTACAAGATACAAGAGCATCTGTATTCACATGCATATTCACACCTACATACACGATCACAGAGCTGCATTTGAATACACATTAAATGAAAACGAACTACTTACAAGCAGCTGTATTCCGTACCAGGATGTAACTTTTCAAAAGCAAAGAGAGCGACAGACACTCATGACAGAAGAACCCCCACCACCACCACCCACGTACACACAGACCTTCCTGGGACACCAAGGCTGATAGTGGAACAGGAAGCAAACACTGCCCCCTGCTCTCTGATCACAAAGGTCTCTCCACTGTGAGGATTCTGCGACTCACCTCCAGTCTCTGGGTCGTGGAAATTTGGATCGAGCCCTTTCTCTAGAAACTTTGATAACTTTTCAGTACTCCTCTGCTGAACATACTCCATGAACTTCTTCAAGTTAGCCTATCAGAGGGATGGAGAGGAGAAGAGAGAGAGGGAAAGAGAACAAGGGAGAAGAGAGGAAAGACACATGAGGTTAAATAATGTAACAGTGGGATAAAAGCAAAGGTACAAGTGTCATTTCAAGTGGGAAAAGCACAGACTAAACCCGCAGTACAGTAGGAATTTAATTTTAGCCTTTCATCGTTCTCGCTCTCTCTCTCTCTCTCTCTCTCTCTCTCTCTCGCTCTCTCTCTCTCTCACCCACACATAATCATATACAATAATACACGTTAAAAGAAACAAAACCAGCCCCATTGCTTTAATATAATATTCTCAGCTCCGAAGGCAGTGACACAAATATTAAAACGCATTACATTTCATTCGGGTGATGCCAGGACTCATTTAGGGGATGGAATGTAATCCAAAAGGAAATCAAATAAAGTAGGAGAGTGTTCATCTCTGGCACGCCATTCAGCACAGAGCTCCTGCGCCTCCCTGCTGAAACCGCTAAAGAACTGCTGACTGGGGGGGGGGACCCCACAACATAACGTGTCGTGAACACCTGCCAAACGGGAGTCTCATTACTGATGACAGTGTGCTCAGCTGCCTGGAGTGCTAATCACCTGTAACAACACAAGAGTCAGAACAAGAGTCAGAATCCCTTTAGAAACATTTAGCAGAGAAAAAGTTTGACCTCATCGAAGACACCCAGACGCCCATCTTATTTTTTTTTCCGTTTCAGGTGCTGACGTTTAGGACACCGTTCCTGACGCGCTGCTGTATATATATTTAAAAAAACAAAAGCGTTTAAGTTCTTGATCTGAGAACAAGCTGCTGTAACAAAAGCCAAGGACAGAGCGAATGAAGGCGCTTAGCAGAAGCAAAGCAGAGGACTGTAAGACTGTAACCCTGCCCTTACCCATCGCCCGGCACCACACGGCTCCTGGGGGAAGCCAAACTCCCAGCTGTCTGCCCAACAAACTGCACTTAATAACGCCGACCCACTCCAGCGTGTCAAAACCACAGAAGGGTTCCGACTATCTCATGTAATGGAATATGCCATTCTTTATCTCCTCATAATGAACGGTTGCAGGGGTAAATTAACACCTATGCTTTTACTAATTTCAGCTGCTAAGTGATAAAATTCCTGTATAATGAGAAGATCTACACTCAATCAATGAAAGAGAAGCTTCATGCTGGATCTCTCTCACCTACCTGCAGTGAAGCACTAGTATTACACTTCCTCTGTCTGCTTACTGAATGTTACGTAACTTCACAGGCTCATGTCCTGCAAGGCACACACA
This sequence comes from Sternarchorhynchus goeldii, assembly GCA_028565775.1. Lineage (NCBI taxonomy): Eukaryota > Metazoa > Chordata > Actinopteri > Gymnotiformes > Apteronotidae > Sternarchorhynchus > Sternarchorhynchus goeldii. Next base: position 17,442,889 of record JAOXYF010000027.1, on the reverse strand, counting down.
CACACACACATACACAAACACACGCACACACACACACACATATATATATATATGCATGTCTACTCTGCCAAAAAGAAGAAAAAAGCTGCATTTTTCTCACCATGTGTGGCGGTAATTGATCTCCAATGACTGCGCTTTGATAGTCTCCTACCCATCACACACCCCCCAACTCCTAACCAGCTCTTCCACTACCCTCTGAGTGTCTGACACAAGCACTCACACACACACACACACACACACACACACACACACACACACACACGCGCGCTCCCGAGCTCTACCGTGACTGCCGCTTTCTCCATCCACTCTGTTAACGACAAACTCTGTCACTACCTCCCTCTCTCTAAACCACTCAAGCTGTTGTTATGGAGATAGAATACAAAAGAAATGTTGGCTGCCTGCCTCAGAGAGTTAGAGGAGTCCTGTATATGTGTGTATGTGCAGTGTGTGTGTGTGTGTGTGTGTGTGTGTGTGTGTGTGTGTGTGTGAGGCGTGTTTGTGTGCACTGCTAAACCAATCTGAGGAGGAAGTAAAAATCACTGGGCATTATTTGATATGTGCAGTCTTGTCTGGCAGCTGAAAACCACAATCTGTGTAATGGTGTCATTTGCAGTGCAGTTTCACTCCCTCCTGTCTTGTTTTGATCTTGAAACAAATGATCGTTTACAGCTTTACCTGGCTGGCTGAGATCAAAACCAACCACAAGCATCTTACACCTTGAAAACTTGTAATCCTAAAAGTGGATTATGGTTATACAGTGGCTTTGTGGATGAAGTGACCGAGGAGCAGGTTTGTGCTGGCCCACCTCCAGGTCACGTTTCTGCAGCCTGGGGGGGGGGGCAGGAACCAAAGTGCCACACCATCCCTGATGTCCCAGGCAAGGAGCATGACATAAGCCCTAACATCGAAGAGTCCAACTCGAGACCACAGAAGCTGGAGCACACATTTGACCTCCATGCCATACATTCACTACAGCTCTTTACCTGCCTGTAATTTCATAGGATTATTATTCAGCAGTGACATAAATTTACAAAATGCTGAAAGTTATAGAGAGATTTATTAATAGTAAAGTTACAGATTTAGTTATAGAAATAACATCTGATGCCAGGTTGCATAATTTAGGAAATGGTTCATTTTGTTTCTTCTGACAAGAAAAAAAAATGATTGGAAAATTGAGGGTCATACAATTCAAACTGAGGTTACAGAGGAAGTAAAAGATAATGCAGATGAATTGAATTATTAGCAAAGTATGAAGCACAAGGTTGTAGATTGCATAGAAGGTTATGTAGTTGTTCTTTTATGGCTGAGAGAGTCATATGTAGAGGATGTCATATCCTGTGGTGTTTTGAACATGTTCCTGATTATTTGAAAACCTTTCTGATATGAGTTTTAGCAGATTCAATGGTTTATGACAAGCCTTCATACAGAACAGTAAATAGCTTCTAAAGAATCCTGTTGTGAACGGAGATGTGTGATGCGCGTGTTCTAAGCTGTCTTTAAGTCGTACATTGGAGTCATTTCACGCGCCATTCAGAGTCGACGCCGGTTGGTGTAGCATCTCATCCACAGTGCTGGCACACCTCTACCCACGATGCACCTGGGCCCAGGACTGGAGCTACGATTAACAAGACATGACAAACCTAGAAATCAGGAGAGCGAGCGAGAGAGAAATGTAGCGTTCATGTTCAGCCTACACAGATTCAACTTGCTTTCTATCTGACCCACTGCTGGGAAACATGTCCACATACAAACAGCCGCCTGCCGTTCTGTCAGCGGAGAAGACAAACCAGCAAGAAGACAGGCACTTGGGATTTGCTCTGTAAAATTCAAAATGACATTTTACCATTTAAATGCATCAGTGAACATGACATGGCAAACAATGAACACATGGTGAGAAAACTCCACACGAGCACAGTACTAAAACGGCAATGCAAACAACAAACGAGTCTCATCCAAAAGCCACGGAGAGTCTTGTTGAGACGATCCTTTTCAAAATCACAACAGTCTGAGTCAGTTCTTCTAAGAATCACATTATGATGTTAAACATGGCCAGAGTCCCCATGGACATTACATACAGTGACAATTCAGCCTTCCGTTCATTCATTCATGACGCTGATATTAGCATTCACTGTCCAGCGTAAAAAAAAAAAACTTCCTCCACTACAATATTTCCCATTTCCCATCATCTTCCTTTTGCCATGTTTTAGCATGTTTTGTTTTTTAATCCTAATCTTACTTTATCCTAATCTGTCTTTTTCTGGGATGAAACTTTCAGACACCTAGCAACTTTTTCCTTACCAGTGCTTGGCCTGCGAATCTATAAAATAGAAAAATAGAAAACAAATCTTATTGGAGGTTAACTTGTGAACTCAGAAACTATTTTGATTACTCTGATCGCTGACCAATTTTAAAACGACATTGATATCTGTAACATATTTACATGCTTTTTCTTTTTTTCTAAAGTGATGTGCATTGAATGGTGTGAAATACTTATCCTAATCACACCGGTTCAAACAAAGCCATGCTAAATGAACCTGCTCAGAAAGAGCTCTGAAGCACAAGTCCATCAGCAACTTCCACTGCAAACACCTGCACAGGGCCACGCCCCCACTACACCCACCTCTGACCTATCAGAAGCTACAAACAGCCTTCCCTATCAGCAGCTGACAATGGATGCTTAAAAACAAGCACTAACATTCCCTACCCTACCACCCTCAGGAACTGCAAGAATGGTTCAAAAAGTACAGCGCAAGTCATAATTAATGTTAACAATGTTCAGCACCACCATGCTACAAATACACACACACACACACACACACACACATACACACACACGCACACACACGCACACATACAGATTATGTATCATGCCTCTATGGATAATTGGGTGTTCTTCTGGGACTGGTACAGTCACAGCTACAGGAGATATGCACATATATGGTTTTTGTTCTGCACTTTTGTTCTCCATGGAATTTAATGCATTTATCTATTATTTTAGTAATCACTAATAAAGTAATTCATCGATGTCCAGACGCTGTGAGTCAACTACACTTTTCCCTGGGAATAAATCAGTGATACAACCATTGAGGTAAAAACCTCCCATTGAGTGGCAGCTGAACAATAAAATTTATGAAAACCAGAGTGTTTCAGTGGGACTTTTGCTTCAGCGTGGATAAAGAGACCTCTCCACACACCAAGAGCATCTTGGCCTACTGCACAAGATGCTGTGGTGTTAGTCTAAACCATCCATCATGCTATGAGAGGACAAAAGAGGTGGAACGATGGGCAAAACCAGTCCAAGGGGGCTGGCCAATCCCAAACATGCATTCAGCACAAGTATTCTAGCCACCACTTCTCCTTCTATAATAACAAGATATTGGAGTACAGATTTTATACCCAGAATCAGGGTAGCCACACACAGGACTACCACTACGAAGTCAGAAATGCAGAGAGTTAGTCACAGGACACTGTTCAACTGAGATCAGAAGTTCAGCTTCTCAAGGACACAACTGAATGTCAAAGCATAGTGATTCTTACACCAAGGCACCAGTGAAGGACTGTGAAGAATACCCTCATGAGGGCAGTGATGGTCCACCAATCGCATGACTAGGGTGGGAACCTTCTCCACCATCCCCCAATTGGGGAAAGGAACTCTCTTGTGAGGGCACATTCTCACCAACTGTCAGTTCCTTCCGTTTCTTGTTCCCCACTTCTTCAATTCTTAGGCGACCTTGTTCGGAAAAATAATAACCAATACGACACATTCTTATTGAAGACCACCTGAATGTCAATGCACTACTTGACACAGGATCACAAATCAACCTCAGGTGCACTGACATTTTCCACAGTGAGGCACCCTGCATTTTCTATGAGGAAGCACATCAACATTGAGGCTTGCAACTTTAGCATTACCCACACAGGATCAAGCCCTGATCAACCAGAGAGCTTAGTTGGAATTCACAGTCAAGAAGACAAAAAAAATGTACACCATGTGTACCTTTCCACATTCAAAGCAGAAAAGTTAGCTATTTTTCAAGAGCTGCTTGATAGGCTGGTACCACTGATTGATTGCTTCTTTGGATAGCAAATAGCCCAAGAATATGCTAGTGCCACAGTCAGGACTACCTACAGGAATCACCCTCTAAGACAGCTCAAGATTAGTTATAACCAACTGCAGCATTTATACTCAGAGGATTTATGTCTGCTTGGATCACCAAATGGCTTTTGAGAAACATCTCTTTAACCCCGCACTCAGTAGCAGGGACGACCACTTCATCAAGCCTCTCATCTCAGAGGAAGTTGGCCTTGTTCAGCAGGTCACTGTATGTGTTTTGTCAGATAAATAAATTCCTGTTCACCAAGGAAGAGCTTGGTGGGGCAAGGAGACAAAAGTGTTTCTTAGGTCAGCTTCTATTAGCAGCCTCAACCATTGTTCCATTGTTCTTATTTGGTTATTCTGTTGCAGACTCCGTAAAGATTGAGCACACTTAGACTTGTGTTCCAGCAACAATAGTTGAGAGGGTTTGGAAAAACACTGCAGGATCAACATTCACTCAGACATCATCAATAGTACTTTTTTTTTTACTGTTTATAGGTGTATGCCACTACATGAAGGAGGTGGTGGTAGTAATCAGAAGGTTGCTGGTTCAAACCCCACCTCTACCAAGTTGCCACTGTTGGGCCCCTGAACAAAAGCCCTTAACCCTCAACTGCTCAAGATCACTGCTCAACTGTAAGATACTTTGGATAAAAGCATCAGCCAAATGCTGTAAATGTAAGGAAAGCTCCAGAACATCTTATTGTATGCATTCTTTTAAGGCTCAATTACCGAGCTGATTAATCTCTACCACGGCTATTGTAGTTACCACTAATCTAGCAATTAATAAACAAAAATGTTCCATGCCTGGTATAAGCAGAACAAAACATCACAAACACTTCATAAAATGCTTCTTTACATAATCATACTAATATGTATATAGACTAAAGGGTTCAACAGTGATTTTTTTCTGTGCATTGGTGAGAAAATAGACAAAAGTTAGTGTGGGGATCAAGCAAGTGTCAGTTTATATCCACAGAGTGATCCACAGAGACACAAGACTGCCTTGTTAGACAAAACTAAAATAATTACAAATCTATTAGAATAGTTTAAATATTAACAAAAAAAACCACATTTTAATAGAGGCAATGTGAAGTAAAGTAGTTCACGAGACTCATTACTTTTAAATAATTTAACAAGAACTTACAACAAACAAGAACAGAAGTGCTTCTCATGTAACAGCAGTGGGTTAAAAGTTGACCTAACAGAGTAGATGCACTCACACACTAATAAAGATACACGTGTGTACCTCGCACACAAATGCACACTTACATGAAGACACCCACATGTACCCTCATGCTCACTAAAGTTCAAGAACACATAAATATATATATACACACACAAAAGGTTGTCTGTATGGTTTTGTATTGTACTCTTTTCTCTCGGTAACAGAATGGCCTGGATGCTAAAATAAAAACTAAAATGTGATTGTGGGTTTATCGATAACGCCACAATGGGCAATAGATTATTGTGCATATTTATCATAGTGGCCAACATAGTGATTAAACACTCCAGTTGTCCACAGCAGTGTTGAGCCACAGTGATTAAACACTCCAGTTGTCCACAGCAGTGTTGAGCCACAGTGATTAAACACTCCAGTGTCCACAGCAGTGTTGAGCCACAGTGATTAAATGGCCATCAGAAAGAGGAGGAGGAGGAGGAGAAACAGCAGAGAAACAGGACTTACGAGAAGGAAAAGAGGCAAAGCGGCAGCCAGCAGTCATTAAAGGAAACGTAATTAAGACATGCTGGAACTGCATCAAACATCTGCAGCTTCTCAAAGAGGAGGCAAGGAGTACATATGGTCTGAGTGTGTGTGTGTGTGTGTGTGTGTGTGTGTGGGTGTGTTGTATATGTGTGTTTGTGTGTGTGTGTGTGGGTGTGTGTGTGTGTGTGTGTGTGTGTGTGTGTGTGTGTGGGTGGGTGTGTGTGGGTGGGTGTGGGTGTGTTGTATATGTGTGTGTGTGTGGAGGGGGTGTCGTAACAGATAATATGGAGTCTAACAAAGGAAGACATTTTCTTTCAAGCAGAAAGAGCTTTTTAAGCCAATTTTACACACCAACTCTGATAAAGGAAGGCATAAAGAAAATTACTAAAGAATAGAATAGAATTATGATCATATAAGCACTTACTGCAAAAATATTTTCAATCGATTGGCAGAAGCAAAATGACCTAAAATATAATCTTTTACTGCAAAGGGTTGTTTTGTTTCCTGTAAGAAACTAACTTCAGTTTATTAGTGTAATTTACCCTCAGTGTAAGTCATTATTTATGGCAGGGCACAGATGCAACCACCCCGTACTCCCCACTATATTGGGCTACTGTGCACTCTGCACTGAATCTAGGCTACTGCAGTATGGCCTCAGGGCCTCTCCACTTTACCACTAAGCTAAGAGATCTGCACACAATTAAACTGGACAGAAAACTACTGCTGGCAGCTGCACAAGCCTCTAGCAACTACAAGGCCTTTCTGTAGAGAGATGGTGTGAAACTGAAGGCACTGCACATTATTTAAAGGTTCTTTGCCCCAACTAAGATTTACTGTAGATGCAAACATACTAAGATTACAAATGTATGACTGTTTTAAACAGAGATGAGACGTCGGAAAACAAGTGGGACAAAGCTAGAGAAATAAGAAGAGCCTGATTTAGAAATGTGAGGCTGAATGTATGTACAGAGTTTATATGCACTGTATTAATCAACTAGTAAATATGTAATGTATCACCAATAACCCACTCATTTACATTCTGATTATGGACTCCTTCAACATGTTCCAAAAAAATGTTGGTCAGGACAGGTCATAACTATTAATGATGTAAGATTTTATATTTAAGAACAACATTGCCCTGAGGCAAAAGTAAGCATTTTCTACAATACACAATATAACAACAAAAATCAAAATCAAAACAATCTGGTCAAATCTCTGCAGAAATGAGAGGGGGGGGGGTTGCATGGCTGCAGAAGCAGAAAGGGCTTAGACTGGTCAGCTTGCTGTTCTGACCTGGTCTCCAGGAGAAAATGTGTGGTGCGTTCTGAAATGCAAAACGTAGCAACAAAGACGCCAAACAACTGAGCAGCTGAAGATCTGCATAATGGAAGAACAGGGAAAAATGTTCCATTTGATAAATTTAATTAACTGGTGTTTTCATTACTGAAATGTTTAATATATGTTAGTAAAAGAAAACGTGATTTTGCAAAATGGTAAACAGCATGGAGCAATATATGCTATCAGCCAGACATCTTTTGAGGGATCCGTCTGCATTTTCCAGCAGAACAATGCCAAACCACACTCTGCCTGGTCTACAAGTACATGGCTGTATAAGCAGAGAGTATGGATGCCACACTGGCCTGTGATCCTGACCTGCCTCCAACTGAGAATAATTGGATGCATTATGTACCGCAAAATATGACCACGAAGACCCAGTAGAACTGCTCAACAGAAGACCTGTATAATGGAAGAATGGTTAAAAATTTCGGCTTGTTAAAATTAATTAACTGGTGCCTTTAATGGGTTTAATGTTTTACAAAGAAAAGGAGAAATTTATGCAGTGGTAAATATTTGACTGTCTCAGCTTTTTTTTTTTTTGTATTTTGAAATGTACATAAAATTTGAAATGTATATACATTCAACAACTCAATTAGTAAAATACGGCATCAAATAATGTCTTTGTAGTGTTCTTAGTATAGGACAGGGTGAAGAGAAGTAAAAGAGAAGGTTTTTTTTTAATTAGCATACTGTTTTTGTTTGGTTTTTTTAACATTAACTTTCTGTCACAATATTTTTGTCATTTGTATTGTACAAAAGTGCTCTGTCCCATGCAGCCTGGTTGTCAGCAGGTCTGCCATGGCGCTGGGAGAATGACAGCAGACTAAATGTTGATGAAAAAGTGATGAAAACCAAAAGTTTTACTGCGTTCCTGCAGCTATACGTTGATCTTTTGGAAGTCTACACCCTGCACATTTCCCCTCAACCTGAGAAGGCTGGGAAGGACTGATAAACCATTTTATATATGCATTAGACTCTACTTTTCTAACTGAGGGGCTACTAACTGTCAGTGTCAACACTGAGGATACATTTTAAACCTGTTAATCGCACACTCAAACCACCTTGAACGCTTGGATCATCTGAGCATAATCCAGCACATTTTATTTTCCTGCTCCTTTGATTTGACAGTACACCTGGTAAAGCTGTTTGGCAGTACAGAGGCATGACCTTCACCTATTAGTTACACTGATGTTGACCACAACAATAGATGGTGCCCTGACCTTTCAGTATTAAATGCTAATGCATTGGTACCAAGTTGGGCAAGGAATGCTGAAGCCAGCCAAAATGTCACCCTGGCAGCCTGGTCTTGACAATTATCATGACAACGGAACAAAAAACGCATGGTCATCTGTTTTCATTAGTGTAATGCTTGATGCACAATAAAACAGCGTAGGATACATGTGCAACAGATGGGTTAAAAATGCAGTGCTAGTGTGTATTTGAGTATGCATGAGCAAGTATCTATTCCCTCACTGAATATTGTTATGGGTGTCCTATCAGAGTTTTGGGGTTTTGAGTCTCATTACATAGAAGATTATTACCAAACTAAACATTAACTTCTCACAGATGAAAATGACTCAGTGTTGGTCCAGCTTTGTGTGTGTGTGTGTACTTATATGTGTGTATGCTCTGATGTACACACAGGAACAGGATTCTGATTAATGACCACAATTTAATCCATCTCATTGTTCCGGAGATGAGTCCTGTTGCTATGGTTACCCACAAGCAACAGATCATTCACCTTGGTTGTTTAGATACAATTGCTTTAGTAGAATTTTCGCTCTTTATTAGACATACACATACTCTAGCCAACCAGTTTACAGGCACATAGACAATACTTTCACTATCATATGACCATGTCAGTTAAGGTTAACACAATGTGAAATGCCATTCATTTCTATAGTCAGCACTAAAGTATCAACCAAGTCTGACAACCAACTAAATCTCAGAATCTGTGACTTCCAAAGACCAACAAACATTTCAACCTTTCTGTATTATAAATGGCAAAATAAACAAGAGGACTATGTATGCTTGCATTGAACTTTGTATATATTTTAGTCCATTAAAGGTAACCATCCTCACTCTTGGTAATGAGATTCCCCAGGAGAGTTTCCCAGATGACTCCCATTGATAAGATATTACGAAGACACATGAGATTACATTTCTCAAGTTACCTGTATTATTGACATTTAGTTCTCTGTGCCAGTGTCGGGCCTGACAATGATGATCAGTATCGGTCGCTCTCTAATTAAAGCCGTTACATTGCACTGTACACACCTCTTTTGTGCATTTTTTTTTTTTTTTTGGATGCATTTTGTGCTGGGTATGTGTCAGAAAATGTCAGGACACTATGCTTTTTTCAAGCTCTGAGCTGGTTACCGAATATGACACGCATTACAAAGCACATAATTTGTGTGTAAAAAACTCATTCACAGCTCAATTACGCTACACAATTCCAAACCCACCTCACTTTTCATACAGCATGAACTGTAATCATCAGAACATATAATCTATTTCTGTGATTTTAATTGTGACTTGAGAAAAAGATGCAAAATTGAACTGTGTGTGGGTGAGTTCAAGTGGCCTTGGGTACTAGTGGTGGAGACAAGCTGTACCCATTGCTATCAGGAAGAGATGAGGTAATACAGCCCTGTTATACCAGGCTATACTGAACTTGCAGTACTACCTAATATCTATGTGCATCAATGCTGATTAGGGAGGGAATTGGAGATATTCTGAGGTTAATCCAACCCAATATACAGTCCTATCTGCTGTAACCACATTCTTTTCACATTAGCGAGCAAACTAGCTGACCCTGGTCAGCTAGATTACTGGAATTCTTCAAAGGTTATCCAAAGGGATAGAGGGACACCTAGTGGTAAATAGAAAATAAGCATGAGCAAGTAAAATTTAACAAAACTAAACATCAGTTAGGACAAGCAAAAAATAAAGAACAAAAAAAAGACAATTTCCACTTTAAGATGAATAACTTATACAGTATTTAAAATTATGTACCACTGTCAGCTAGTCAATGTTCACTCTGGTGTCCTTTACTGCTCAGATTGATTTGATGTAATAAAGTTCATTTTGATTTTAAATGTGCAAATTCTCAAATTTGGTGAGCCAGCCAGGAGGCAATATTCAGAGGTTGGTGTGGACTGCCCAAGCAGATAGCCATTTTTCTGTAGTGGTAATTCTCCTGCCTATTAGTCTGCCTGGTACACACTCCTGGAGGTTAAGCAAAGACTTGATGTTTGCAAACTTGAGGACCAGAGGTATAACAAAACAAGAAATTGTAGATGACATTGTTTTAAATCCTATCTGGTAAAACTCTTTCAGACAGGACAGGTTAGTCTAAGAAAGTGATGAAACATCCTTCTGAAGAAAGACAGCGGTCACTCAATGCACGGATGCTTAAGAACATTAGCTCAAGAAATAACACTTTGTAATTAGTTCTGTGTTAATATACTTCTTTTTAAATGTTACATCTGCATATGTTAACATAAAGAGCACTCGACGTGAAGAGATGAACATCCCCTCAGAGCCCGTTAGACCAGTGGGGTCGTCATGGATTACCACACCAACTGGGAAGTGAAGATGATGGTGTAGAGACCTTTGTTCCCATTACAATAAAACCACAGAGCAGAAACTTACAATGGCCATGCAGAAAGACAGTGAAGACTGTGGTGTCATGGTTATCACACAGACATGGCTTAATTCAAAGTACCTGGACAAAGCTACCAAGCTAGAAAGCTTTGCTATATATCAGGCTGACATGATTGGAGAATCAGAAGCAAAGGAGGGGGCTTTGTGTCTAGACTAATGACAAATGGTGTATGGAGTTAATGATATCCAGTGCTCTCTGGAATTGGAACAGCTACATGCTGTCCTTTTTACCTACCTAAAGAGTACATGATAGTTATGTTCACTGTTGTGTATATACCAACGTATGCTAATATTACAGCTGCATTTATCTGTTATCTGTTGGATGCCATTAACAAATAGCAGGCTGCCCATCTGAACAGTTTTTTATAATAGCAAATTTTTATAATTGCTTTTTTTTCATAAAGCAAACCTAATTGTATCAATATATGCAGTGCCTAATGAGAGGGGAGATTTTTCTCAATTCAAAAACTCAGTTCTGTATTGAAAGTGATGGCCAAATTTTTAGGAGGTGAATTTATCCTTAAAGTTAGTGGACCAAGTTCTTTCATTACATCACTGGCCACCTTTTGAGGGCCCACAATCAATAACTTGGTTTAATTTAATTTCATTTGAGAAATGAAAGTCCTTTATAACTTGAATGCATTCAGTTAGACTTGTCAATCTGCTGAATTCACTCCTCTTCACAGAGAGATACAGCTGTATTTCATCTGCATAAAATGTCAAGAAATATTAAAACAATGAATCAAAGTTCCCAAAGGTAACATACATAAAGAAAATAAAAAAGGACCAAGAACTGACCCATGTGGGACTCCACAGGAAACACTGGCAATAGAAGAGATTCTCTCCCTAGTAGACACCATAAACTTTCTGTTACATAAATATGACTTAGATGGTAGATGGGTGCAGCCCATACACAACCTCTTAATTCCTCAAGGTGAAATAGAAGAGAACGACTCTAAAACTATATCTGTTGTGCTCTGAGGCACCACAACTACGTTAGCACCACAAAAAATGGTAGAGCATTGGCTTTATCTACAAAAACCTTAAAAACTCATCAGAGTACTCTGATTAATCCCATTAACTAATAAGTCAACCATAGAAAACAAATATCTTAAATTGTGCATATTTGCAGTTCTTACCTCATTACAATATTTGGCTCTCACATCTCTAACCTTATCATTAAAAACTGACCATATCTCACTCAAATACAAACACCAAGCTTTGACTTCCTAAATTCAAGTTCTTCTACAAATTCTTTTTACCTGATGAATATCCCCATTTATACACAGATAAAAATGAACCCCAGATGTGTACTTCACTTTAAAAACCTTACCTAAAACAATTCAACATGATTATTTAAAAATGAAAGCCAATTCATTTACATGCACAAAGAGACAACTGTTCACTAAACTCAATATGTGATCCTGACCTCAGTATGAATATAAAAATCACCTAGTATCAATATCTTGCTGTAGTTCAAAACTGCATTCAACAACAAAGCAGATAAATTGAATATAAAACCGATGTGAGACATGGAAGGTCAATATATCAGAACAACTTGGTTGTATTTATTTTAAAAGACAGCACTTCAAAACTTGAGAATGTTTCGACTTAAATAGTCTGGCAATTATAAAAATCCTTAAAAAAAACAGCCTAATCTCAACCATGTCTTGATGTACACAGGAAATTTAAAAAGAAATAATTCACAGGGCATAATTCATTAAGAATTATCTCATCTCATCAGGTTTCAACTAAGTCTCAACTACAAACAAAAAGTCTAAGTCACTGGAGGATTCAAAATCCTGCATAACAAATGCCTTATTTGATAGGGATCTAACATTTAAAAGCTCTAGCTTAGCTTATAATGTACACTGCGCATCTGAAGACAGGAAATTGAACATAAGTTTTTCTAATTTACCCCACCAAACTTAATCACTGGTTTCAAAGGGAGGTATTGCAGGAAAAGCTGGCTGCATCCAGACATATCTCCCTTCCAGAGAACATCGCAGGAGAGAGTTTCCTAAACTCCTGCAGAGGCCGTCCGAAAAACAGAGCACATCCGTATAACAGACCTGGCCGTACGTAAAATCAAGCACAGATGCTCTGCTGCATCCAATAGTCATAAATAATAAACACAGCATGGACTTGTTCAACCAAAGAGACAAACAATAATAACATAAAGACGAGTAAAAGCACACCCATCATGCCACCATATACTGGTGCCATCTTGGAAGGAGTCACAGAGTAACACCTTCTCTCGATCACGCCTAAAGTGATATTAATCATGTGTTTATGGGTCAGAATGATCACATCTCTTTGTTTTTAACTCCAGTGTACAGGCCTATATGCAAACTAGGCCAACCGTTAGAATCGTACGAGAATGGCCAAGTGGAGCTTCTGAACAGCTTCAGGACTGTGTAATTGCACCACTTCGAACATATTCAAGGAAGATCATGTTGATATCTATACTTCCAATGTCCTGTTTTACTTAAGATGTTATAGGGACACTGTTACCACTACAAAGCAAACTTGTGTTTCCCCACTAATAAACCATGGTTTACAAAAGATATACAACTCTGGACAAAGGCTTGCAATAGGCATTTTTAATTAGGTGACCAATAGCAGTACATCACTGCCAAATTGTAACTGAAGAGGATTATCAGAGATGTCAAAGCACACTACAAAAGGAGGATTTAGGGTTACTTTCATAAATCCATCTCATGCTTGGTAAGGGAAAAACACCACAGACCTGACTGACAGCAGTGATAGTGCCTTATTATGCATCTTAACAACTTCATTGGCCAACATGAATAGGTATGACGTGGAGTGCTAAGACTATTATTACATCTACAGACATGAGCCATCTTAATATACAAGCTGCAGGGGAAAAATACATACTATGTATATATTATGTATACTAGGTAATAAAACACACCAGGATGGGTTATTAGAGACTGTTCTGAGGAACTGACTGAAGTATTTACAAATATCTTTACTAAATATTGTACTACACCCAGTTGTCTCAACATCCATCATAGTACTACCTTCCCAAACAGGCTGCAATTACCTGCCTCAATGTTTACAGGCCAGTTACATTAACAGCAATAATCATGAAATGCCTTGAACACATCAAAGATGCTCTTCCACCTACTCTGGACCCTCATTAGTATGCATACAGAACAAACAGGTCAATAGACGACTCTATTACCATGACTCTACACACTGTACTGCACCACCTGGAGCAACAAGGGGCATATGCACAACGGCTGTTTGTGGCTTACAGCTCCGCATTTAATACAATTATACTTAACACACTGTTCCACAAGTTGTCCAACTTAGGTCTTCATTGCAATATCTGACTGTAGACGCTAGATTTCTTGAAAAATCGGCCACAGCATCTACTCTAGTATCTACTCTATGAAATGGAAATTGCTAATTATCTTTGACAACCTGTACATGCTTTGCGTTCTCTGTTTTAAACAAACACTGCACATTTTTCATCTAAGAAATATTAAATGTGAAAAAGTGAGTTACCTGTTCATGTATTTTGAAATTGCTGTTTATTATTGCTGGAATTAGTTTGCTGCTGAAATATGTGCAGGACATTGCAATGTGATTTAGTGTTTATTATCATGGTTGCAAATATGCCTATGAACAGCCCCAGTACAGCAGAGCTTCAGTGGGTGGCACAGGTGCAGGACATGCACGGTCAACTCTGCAAAAAAAGCTTCCACAGAGCCGGAATTGTTATTTGCAAAACTACAGCGTGTCCTTTTACATTTAATAAATAAGTTATACACATTTTATTAAATTTTTTGCTGGTTAAAAGTACACTTCCACATCTCTGCTTAGGTTACGGCAACGTTTCTGTCGCATTCAATACATCCCATGTTTCTTGGTACGGCACAAAAATATTTTTGCTTGAAATCAAATAACTACATCAACATTCACATACCTTCATTGTTGTTGCTTTCTATAAAACATCACCGATTTTTACAGCATGATTGCATGTTTACCATCTTTTTTTTTTTTTTTACTAAGGTTGTATTTACAGGTTCGTGTATTCAGTTAACCCAAGCTCTTTTTTGTAGCCTGTGTCCAGGCTTACCTTTCTTACTTACTGCACCCTGAAAAGACAAGCTCTGTCCTTGCTACCACTGCAGCTGCTATTTACTGTGTAGAACCCTTGCTCTTTCTAGTAATACCAATAAAGTACTAGCATGCATCTAAGTTGGAAGGAGCTGTTTACCTTCATTAAAACACAACAGGAGAAAAAGCATAGTTGGGTAACACATTCACTGGCTTGTTTCAATAGAGAAGACGCATATAATTTTGTGCAAAAAAAAAAAAACAACACTCCTTGAGTAAAATAAAAGGGAATGTCAAAAAATAGTGTGAGATCCCAGAAGTGTAGATTTGTGACAACGTTTTTCAATTAGAGTATCTTAGAGAATCTTCAGAGAGTTGTCTCCTTGTGTGACTGTCAAGTGAATTGTTACCCAACTGGTTGTATTCAAGTAGGATGGATAATGTGGACAGGTTCTTATCTGCATTGTGGTTTAATGATCAAATTGTCAAATCTCTTCTGTGATCTCTTCCTGTGGCAAGCCTCACTGCTTCCACATGCGTTCACACTCTCACTATGCTGGTCTTGCAATCACAGAATTCTCCAAATTCAACTCTTTATCTCAGCAATCAAAAACAAACATTCATATATCTGCAGAATTGTGTTCCCTTTTACGTTCACATCTAGTTTTCTGTAAAAAAAAAAGAAAACTGTGCTAATTAAGGCATTTTGTCTCCAGAATCACTCAGTTAATCAGCACCCTCCTATCAGCAGTTTATTTCAATGTCAGATGGAAAGGAAGTAATAACTGAACTTGGGGATTCTGATGATTTTTGATACACAGAAAATCTGCATAATACTCTGCTTTGGGAAAACATACAACTAAATGACATATGAGGTTTTAGTAGCTCCATATTTCATACAGTTCACACTATGTTTTACTGAATTTGCAAAACAAATTGTTGTTCGAAGCGAGACTGTATCTGCTAAGAAATGGACACCCCTTGCTATATTGGCTATATTGCTGGGTGTTGGTAACGTAAATAAAACATCATATCAGAAGTGTTTACACTTGAGTAGCCAACAGTGGCAAAGCAATGCTTGCAGACTGTACTTTGTTTATGGACTTCTTCCTCTTGTCATTGTATTGAATGCTGGGTCCAATATGTTCCCACTCAGAGGATTTGAAAGATGGCTATGCCTCTTTAAAGCTGTTTCTATATAACACTAACACTTGCCTTTGTGAAACTGGGAAAATATTTCTTTTTAGCTTTCTCTCTCTTCCATTTCTGATAGGTTCCAGGGAAATTGATAAGCTTCACTTCATTATTTGTAAGACTGCTGAGTGCTGATTGGCTGAGGCTCAAGGGCTTTGGAAATTATAGGAAAATGACAAACATAATACCTAATATGTGTAATATACCTAATACCTATTATGATACCAATAACATAATGTTGAATTATAGGTGGCATACAAAAGGATACATTACATCTATACTGCCTGTACCGCCT
Organism: Sternarchorhynchus goeldii; assembly: GCA_028565775.1. Lineage (NCBI taxonomy): Eukaryota > Metazoa > Chordata > Actinopteri > Gymnotiformes > Apteronotidae > Sternarchorhynchus > Sternarchorhynchus goeldii. The sequence continues at coordinate 17,426,503 of JAOXYF010000027.1, read as the reverse complement.
ATACTAAATCATTAACCAGAGAAAATCATGCAACAAAAGACCAAGAAGAGAAGAATCCCATGAAGAATCCCATATTACCATCATGATGAGAAACCTAATATCATTCCCCCTCTGATAGGGACCACTGCAATTTGGCTGAATGTCAATTTATGGATTTCAAAGGCAAACCAAAACAAGAGAAAGATGATCTGTGGGACCACAGGAACACAACTTAAGCACTGTTCCTAATAAAGACCCTAATAACAGCTCTTAAAGAGGAACTGGACAAGAAACCATGGCCTAAAGTAAAATATACGTTATCTATCACATCAACTGAAATAGACCGAAGAAACAAGACTCTGAATGTCAACCATACTGTTAAAGAAACAGCTGGCTGAAATAAGCAAAATGGGAAATAATAAATGTTCTAATACATAAGCAGTCATAGTACCATGGCTGCTAACAACCAGAAATACATGAGATATGCAGTGGTCGCTCCAGACCTATACAGTAATGGCTCTGAAGTAGGATTTGAGGTGTCCTCAGCTGTCTTCAGCACGGTCTGCAGAAGTTTCTGCTGTCACTGCTCCATGTAAATTGGTAAGAAGACATTGTAGCAGCATTTAACCTGACTCAACTTATGCGTGTCATACGTATGCTGCCATGTGACTTACTGTGAGCCTGTTTCATGATATTAGAGTGGAGCTGACGTTACCACAAGGGGCAGTGGAGCGATGGACCAAGCTACAAATAAAGCTGCTTGAAATGGATTTGTAAGATTTGAAACTCAGACCAATGGCTAAGTGTTGCAGGCTTAATTGATCTGCACCACTTAGCCATCCCCAAAGAATGGTCAAGGCTGATATAAACAGGAACCCTACTAAATTCATAGGAAAAAACAATTGGTTACTTTCATGGACCTAGTTTCTCAAACATTATGGATTTTATGAGCCTTGCTGTAATGGGGAAAACACCCACAGAGCCCTTACACTTGACTTCCCCATCCTGACTGTATGGAGGAATAAAAGCACACCAGATCGTAATTAGGCAAAGCAATGGATATTGGTTCAGAGGTCTCAAACACACATAACATGCTTTGTCTAGTGCTGGGGAGACAGTAAAGGCAGTATCAAAGAAAAGAAAGAAATAAAGCCCTAATCCTTAGCTATAAACCACTAACCTTCACTAATAAGATGGGGCAGCCTATTTAGCTAAAGTGCCCTACACATGTTATCTCCTGCATGGTACTATGTACAAACATGCCTAGACGTACATACCCAGTAACTGCTTCCCAGGGAAATTACTCATTATATGCTCACACACTCAGCAACGGTTCTTTCTTTTTAAAGAATAGCTAGAAGTAAAGGAGGTAGAGAGAGAAAGAGCAAGATAAATTATATACGACACTACATAACATCACCTAACAATGTAGACACTAAGAAGATTGCCAACATTTTTCTAACAATCAATAATAGAACAGAGGCTTATGGAAGGCAATGAAAAGTAGAGGAAAAGAGAGGAAGGGAGTGGAGAGCACATCTCCTGTGAAAAAGGGAGAATGAAGCCCTCTTCATGAACCCCGGACAAGCTCTTTAAAGGGAAGGTCTCTGCCCCCTTTCTCCTCCCTTTAATAAAAATCTCCAGACTCTGCACCTGTGGACACGAAGCTCATTGGTGCTTATGTGCTGCACATAACGGATTTCAAAGCTTTTAGAAGACAATTATTAATAAATTACACATCTACGTGATCTGATGAACTATGATAGTAACTTAGCCTTGCCAGGTTAGCCTGTCATGCTAAGCTAATTGCCTTAATAACCCTGATTATCTCAGAGTGGCTGAGTGGTAAGAACTGAACATCAGGAGACAGTGTTGGCCTTCATTCTCTCCCACTGAAATGAAAATTCCTGTCCATGTTTTGATGTGTCTCTCTTTCAATAGACAGCACTATGTTAAGGTTAGATTAGAGAGCTTCAAACAATTTCCAAAACAAAACAGCGATGTTTGTAATTCCAATGAAACTTTTACCAAAACGAGGAATGTCATTGTTTATAAATAAAACGGAGAACTTATGAAGGTCAAAATATGTATCAGTACATTACTTTTTGGAAATTCCCCACATAATGTTCTTATGTGACTTGTCTCCATAGCAACTCACATAAATCACATATCTGATAAAAATGTTTTGCTTATTTCCCTTCATTCCATGTAAAATTGTGTATTTCACAGGAAAAGGCTGATTTCACCATCCATGACAGGATTTTCATGGCCACGGATTTGGTGGGACCCTGCTTATGACAAACAGCCATCTTTCGAAATATAATGTCAAGGGAAAGTGGTGGCACAAGTGAAATGTGTTGCCTTTCCTGTACTGAGCAGCTTACACAGTGACCTACTCAGCAAGGGGAGAAATAAAATATATTGAACGGCATTGGTTTTCATCTTTTACTTGTGATTGTGACATGTCAGTGTTTTGCTATTGCTTATTTTCTGTGATGTGTTCCCTATTTTCCCACAGGTTATTTGGGTGCTTACAGAGTAAGCAACTGGTGACCCTTTGGAAAACCTTCTTTGGTGCTGGGTTTTCTTATCCTTTCCCATGGGTTAATTGAACGGAGTGGCCAATGGTGGCCCTTGGTAGACCCATGAAGACATAAATCCCAGGAAGGATGTTACATGTTTGCCTGCACTTGGGTGTCGAACCTCTTCTTGAATGTGTAGCTTGCAAAGAGAAGGACTAGAGAGGTTGTGTGCTCAGATTCTTTCTTTGTATAATCATGCTAGCTTAGAGAGCAAGCGCTATCCTGTATTTGGTTTAAGTTTTACTATGGTCACCTACATTTCTTTAGTGTTTGTTGTAGGGTTTTTTGTAGAAAGAGCCAGTGACGGAAAGAAAGCAATAGAAAATATACTTCCTAGTAGTAGCAGACAGATGTCTAGATAGGAGAGTACTTTTCCATCCAACCTCAATGATGCAAAAACAGTTCCTAAACATTTAGCATGGGAAGTACTCGCAAGATGTGATATACTCGCTTGTACCTCCCACACCCACATTCATTAAGACAGATAGAAAGAACAAAATAGACAATCAAATCCAGACTGGCAAAAACATGTCAGGACACTGGACTGAACTGGGTAGCTGCATTACCCGTCATCCTGACGAACATGAGGCGGTCAAAAAAAAACCCAAAAAAACCAACAACAACATGACTTCACAAAAAATACTCACTTTTGACCAATGTCAACAACCCAAAACACAGCCAAAATATTTAGACCCACAGGAAAAACACCTGGAGATGGAGTTCCTCGTCATCAGTCTCTCTATTACCAGTTGAAGCAAGACAATTTACTTACAGCAAACCAGTGTACTAGGTCTATGTGAAAGTACATAAAACAAAGTAGCCTTAACCTAAGGTTCAGGGACTACACAACGCAACCCTGGCTACAGCCGCCAACACAGACGGAACAAACCCGTGGATCGATATCGGTCACTGCAATTCTGCTAAACAACCTGGTGAGTGTGTGAATAATGTAAAGGCACACACAAAAAAAACTATAACAGTGAAGTTCTAGTAATCTCTTCTCCACATGTGCCAAATCACGGGAGGCAAACACAGCTAAGCGAAGAACCAGAACAGTATGTGGTCAAATAAACACTGAAGATCAAAATAACATCCTGTTATTGTTTTTTCAAACAGGAATGACTGGACATCGGGTCTAAACCAGCTTTTTAATCCTTAGAATACGAATCACGTTGTTGCAAATGATTCTGCTTACTGAGCACACTGATTATTGATCGTTATTATGAAGTTACCAAAGGGGATGTGATGATGCAGTGAAAACACGGTTTAAAGAGCCTTATGCTGACTTCAGAACAGATAGGAACTGGCAACAAAGATAATGGGCTGTTCACTCATGTGGCCTGAAATCAGCCCAGGACTTACAACCCAAGCATCAGAGGGACCTTTCTAACTGTTTTCCATAGAAAACCAATTCGATACTCTTGCATAAATTGGCGATGCTTATTCATGTTTTAAGTTGTGTTTTTTTTTTTTTTAAGTTTTATTGATGAGCTTTATCAGAAAATGTCAGCAAGTGATTTATAGTTGCATACTTTATGGACTACAATAGAAGTCCACGCTGGTTAATGTTATTTCACATATTGTAGATAATTAGTGGAAAAATGCTATTAAATGGGCCAGGAAGAATGAATCATACTAAGTATTGCTGATGTTATAAATGAAATGTGAAAAGGGTCAAATAAAAATTCTAGTAGAGAAAATGTGATTATCGCTGCATTTCTGTGGTTCCTGCCACATTAGCTGCTGTTAGCCAGGCTACCACTGGTGATCTCTTTAGGCGATACAGATATGTTTCTAGACTTGTGCTGACATTACTGCTGGGACAGACACTGGTAAATTCTACCATTGTGCTTTCCAAACACACACATACACACACACACACACACACACACACACACACAAAATACCCTAGGAGATAAACAGTCAGTAACAAATCTCAAACAACAGAATTAGCCCTCGATACTATCAGTTTTGTGATTCAAAACTGTATCACACATCATGCATACACTAATAAAAATCCAGCCAAAGTAATACCTCTTACTCATTACACCACAATAATTTTAATAATTAATGAATTAAATAATGAGATGAAAACTATTCAGAATAATAATGACAACAGGTAATTCAAAACAATTTTCAGTTTTCTGAATCTATTAGGCTCCCATCAGGTTGTTTTTTATGTGGGCTAATGCCTGAAAATTCGACTGGAGAGAGCTGTAGGTGAACTGATTAAGATACTCATTACATTTTTCATTACGTTGCAGTATCCTGCAATCACAAATATGAAACACAACACCTAGTACCCTTTAATCGAGTTTGGATGCAAGTCACGACGAGGAGTGAAGTGGTCTGGGTGAGTAGACAAACAGGGGGAAAGTGTTCTGACCTCAGTGGCTGGATAGCGGGCTGCCTTCCCTCTCTGTGCTCTCGGCATGCTGGATCAGTAGCAGACACTCTGCAACACAGCACTCGGCCACTGACAACCTGCTGACTGACCGACTCACAACCACAGCACTGAACCCAAGCCAACACATGCGCTGAAGCGCATCCAAACGCATCAGACTCTTCCTGCCCTTTCTGGTAATAGTTTAATTAACATGTTAAAAGAAAAAACTTAAAAACTAATGAAAATTCAGACAGCACGATACCAATTTATGTTTCTGTCTTTTTGGGATGCTGGATTGTATTTGCATAAAGTTGATTTATAAATACAGATTCATTCCCCACTGCTATAAAACAACACTCACTCCCCATACCTCCAGTGCTGCATATTGTAGATTAACAACATGAATAGTGTTGGAGATTGTGGGTGCACGTATGTGCGTGCACTGTCCAGAGGCTAAAAAGCATGTATGAGTAGAATGCTTATTGTCATCAGATACCAGGGCAGATAAAACATAAAGGAATAAACTTAGTCAGCAGAGTGCATGTGCCTCTGACAAGCACAACCTGCTGAGCAGAACCCATTATCCAGCCCAACACTGTTAGCAGTCCAGCTCACAGCATTCTCTACCCAGTATCACCCTTCCTGAAAATATACTGCATAGCCAACATTGCCAGTAGTGTATCCAATTTTGTATACATCGTATTATGAATAATATTGGACCACTGCCCACAGATTATGTTTGCCTGTATTTCTAGTTCAAAATAATTAACTGCACACTGCCAGCAATAGATATAATGTATATAATGTCATGTGATATACTAAACATTACAGTACCGTCCCTAAACAAATCCAGTATTAAAACCCAAAGACTGCAGTCCAAGATACCTATTCATGTTTCATCTTACTTTGACAACACACTTCTCCCAACAGCTACTGCAAAGTAAAACTGCATTATATGGAGATTAGCAGTAATTACAGCCTTCCATAATTGGGACTCCATATGCAAATTAAGCGTCTATACCCAAGAACACTGTTGAAAAAGGGGGGTACAGAATCAATTAATCTCACAATGCCTGCAATTTGTTTGCTGAATAGCTGTTTATAACCTCATTCTGATGCAACAGACACATTCCCAAATGCAATTATATTGCTCCCTCATTATGTTATGTATATTCGATTAAACAACTGACATATTGTGGAGTAGCTCTGTGGTAAACACACAGCATCCTAGAACATGCTGTGTTAATACACCGTGTGTGACACTGGCGGTTACTGCATAACTCTTATTGCACTGGCTGAAACATTCCCCTGCTGGCACTGAAGGGTCTGCATGCTGTCTCTCAGTGAGTTAGAGCAGAGTTATTGCTCCATTTTCCACAAGGATGCTTTGCTCAACGGTTGATTGGCATCTCCTAGACTGATCCATTTGTCTTAATGTGATTTCAGTTGTGCAGCCTCCTACAGACACAGTGACACACATGCACTCAGATACATAGATATGCCCCCCCTCTCTCTCCCTCTCTCCCTCTCTCTCCCTCCCTCTCTCTCTCCCTCTTTCTCTCTCTCCACCTCTCTCTCCCTCCCTCTCTCTCTCCCTCGTTCTCTCTCTCCACCTCTCTCTCCTTCTTTCTCTCTGCAGAAAAGCTCTGAAGCGGTTAAGCCTCCTTATGCTGCATGTAGACAGAAAAAAAAAAAGTTTGTGACTGACTTACATTCATACCGCAGACGCAATCAGTGAACAGCATACAGGACACCTTATCCTACAAGCCTGAAACTATAAGGTGTCCACCTCACTGTGCAGGGTACAAACCGATTGCTAGTCTAAAACCTTGCAGTTTCAAGAAAGCCTAATAAGCTCCCTGAATGGTAGAGGTTTCACTGACTCATTACAATATGATTAATTTTTACTGTTTTCCTCAAAGTGAACAACTTTTTCCACAGCAATTTTCTACCACAGTCCTTGGATCCCACTGCCCTGCACAATGTCAAGATTCCCCTGCCCCTATCACTCTTGATTCAGCTCACCCTCTCTTCATTTAACCCTTCATAAACTGGATGGCTGGAGCAAAAACAAAATTCAAACTGCAGAACAGTGAGTTGGTCTGCACTAAGGAAGACAGACAAGTATTTAACTATGGAACAGAGTTCTTTCTCATTTACATTTACAGCATTTAGCAAATTATTTTGTCCCAAGCGACTTACAGAAGTACTTTCTTGTACATGGAAGTTATTATTATACTAGTACAACTAGGCCAGTGTCTAAGTATATCATCAAGTTAGAGTCAATGTATGAAAATAAACACAAAGAACAACATTTCCCCCAGAATTTTACACACACACACACACACACACACACACACACACACACATATATATATAACACATGACAGTGAAAACACTGCACTAGAACTTCACACTCCCAGAAACTCCAAGGTGTCTCGTAGAAGGTCTGAGTGTGGGGTAAAAAATATATGATCACAATCACCCGCTGGAAGGATGAGACAGGATTTTTTTAAAACGTAGGAATGTATGTGAGACAGTACACATAGTTCATGTTTCCACCTCTCAGTGGGTGGTCATATCTTTTCTCTGCTTCATACTCAGGCCTTTTACCACGGGCCTGAGGGTTTGAGTGTGTGTTGCAGTATCTTTGTTGTTCCTAGGATTATACTCTTCTGGACCGAGATTGATTATATCATTCCTGGGTTCTGTTGGAGACTTTCCTTACATCATCCACCTCTGCTATCTGTCAGAGGTACATTCCATGGAGGGGTTTATTCTGCAATGGCACCTCCACTCTTCCATGGCGACCATGTCCCGACCATCTATCTGAGGCAGACCCATATCAGCTCATCCTCAGGTACCAATTCTTGGATGTATTCAAGTATGTGTTGTGCCTCTCCCTGAACAATGGGTCTTACTCTTTGCTGACCTAACTGGCATACGGTGTTTGGATGCTGGATCTTAAGAGAAAAGCTTGTATTATTTGGAATTTTCTGGTCTTGACAAGGGCAGCTTCCAGTTCTTCTCTTGGTCATCTTATTGTAGCTCTCTGTATCTGATGACTGGCGAGGCATACACATTTATGAAATGAAATTTCTCAATAATTTCCTTCCTACACAGTTACTTATGCCACCACTCCTGTATACTGGGTATACTTCAGCTTCACACTAAACTTTGTGGAAAGCACCAGTATCTAATAGTTAGTTATATAAGGAGAACATATCAGGACATAACATACACAATATGGACAAAGATACTGTCACACGCCTCTCAAGCATCTCAGGAAGTGTATAAAGTCAAGCATCTATCCATGCAGTCTGCCTTTACAAACATTTGTGAAAAGAACAGGTAGTTCTAACAAGCTTATTAAATTCCACTGTTCATGCCAGTGTTGCCACAAGTAAGTTCATGAAATTTCTTTCCTCCTAGATATTCCATGATCAGCTGTGAGTGGCATTATTGAAAAGTGGAACCATTTAGTTACCACAGCAACTTAGTCATGAAATGGCAAACCGTGTAGAGTTACATAGTGAGGTCACTGAGTTCTGAGGTAAAATTCACCAACAATCTGCTAATTCAACAACTACAGAATTCCACACTTTTTCTGGGATTAATGTCAGCACAAAAATTGTGCGCGGAGTTTCATGGCATGGGTTTCCATAGCCGAGATGTTTTATGCAAGCCTTACATCACCAATCACAAGTGCTGGATGGAGAGGTATAAATAATGCCACTGGACTCTAGAGCAGTGGAAACAATGAATCTGGGTCTGGCAAATGGCAGGAGAAAGTTACGTGTCTCATTGAAATGTGCCAACTGCATTGTGCCAACAAGTTTAGTGGTGGAGAGACAATGCTATGGGGAAGTATTTTAGGGGTTGGCCTATGACCCTTTGCTCCAGTGAAGGGAAATCTTAATCCTTCAGCATACAAAGATATCTTCTACAATTGTATTCTTCCAACTTTGTGGAAACAGATCGGGCAAGGTTTTTTCTGTTCCAGCACGTGTCCCAGTACACAAAGCAAAGTCCAGGAAGGCATGATTGGGTGAGTTTAGTATGAAAGAACTTGATTGGCTTTCACAGAGAGCTAACCTCAAACACATCGGACACCTTTGGGATAAACAAAAATGGAGATTGCGAGCCGTGCACTCTCATCCAACATTCATCCTCTTCTGGATGAATAGGCAAAGATTCCCACAGACACACTCCAAAATCTTATAGACAGCCTTCCCAGAAAAGTGGAAGCTGTTATAGCTGCAAAATGAGGATCAAGTCCACACGAAAACCTCTGGATTTAGAATAGGATGTTATAAAAGGTGTAATATGTAAGTGTCCCAGTGTCCTGGTAACCTTCACCATTTCAATTACAAAACCATCTGCACCTGCTGCTTTTCTGCTCATTGATATTATGGCGCACAAAATCTCCTCATAATTAATGACAGTCATTTCAGTGTTTTTTTTTTTTAAATGTAGCATCATTTGCATTCACACAATCTACAGCAAAAAAAAAAAAATCAACATCAAATTATGAATTACGAATAACCACTGATCATATGTAATTTTATTATACAGTTTTATTCTGTGAAAAGCCTTTGAATTGCTGTGCATTTCACGTTTTCCTGCAACCAAAACATATGAATACTGGTGCCTTTCCTTGCTATTACATACAATTTTTAATCTCGCTAAAAAAATCAAGCTATTCAAGTCTTCTACGTGATTAATTTTCTTAAAACTGATTCAATGTGATTTCAGTGTGATTTCTGGACTGAATAATCTTCAGCTCACCTTTCTAGTTGTTTACCTTCAGAAAATAGATTAGTAATATTTTTTTTTTACCTGATTTTGTACCTGAATATTTTTCTACCTGATTCACACATGCAATTAGTCAAAATCATAGCAGTTACACTAGTGCTACCATCTAAACCAGCGATTTATTTTATTAAAATTGACTGTACATTAACTCAATTTAAACCTTCTACAATACGTTGCACTAACAGTACTAACAGACATTGAATCATACAATTTTTTTAACAGACATTAAATCTTACAATTGTTAACAGACATTGAATCTTACCCTTATGTTGAATAATAATGGACAATGGTCAGATGTATCAACATTTAGTATCTCAAAATCCAAAGCATATACAAACATTTGACCACATACAATAGTTAACTGCACTGCATCCGACTGCAGACAAAAAGATAAAAATATCATCACTGTCTGTGCCATTGGACATTTAAAGTACAACAAAAATAAAGTAACTAATATGACTTTATCTTTTGATTTTTTTTTCCAATCAAAATGATCACAGATGTAATATTTGCCACATGCTAAACAAATTCAACTCCAGCAGTAATTAATCCATGAACTGTGTAAGAGGTGTAGGGTAAGAACAGTGCATTCAGGTAAGAGGTGTAGGGTAAGAACAGTGCATTCAGGTAAGAGGTGTAGGGTAAGAACAGTGCATTCAGGTAAGAGGTGT
>JAOXYF010000027.1:17397621-17411569 GCA_028565775.1 Sternarchorhynchus goeldii | reverse complement strand
CGTGTGTGTGTGGGTGGGTGGGAGTGTGTGTGTGTGTGTGTGTGTGGGTGGGTGGGAGTGTGTGTGTGTGTGTGTGTGTGTGTGTGTGTGTGTGTGTAGATATGCATATCTTGTGCTACCTGGGAGTTACAGAAGAACAGTAAAAATTGCTATGTTCTGCAGCACCATTCCCACTTTCACACATTAACATGCCAGACACACACAGACAACACACACACACACACGCTGTGGGGAATGCAGTGCAGCAAACAAGCAGTACAAGCATGAATGGAGTAAATGAGACAGACATAAACAGAGGGAAAGGGAGGAGAGAGAGAGAGAGAGAGAGAGAGAGAGAGAGATAGAGAGAGAGAGAGAGAGAGAGAGAGAGAGTACCTTACTGTTGATTTTGGACTTGTTGGTGTCCTTGTGTGTCTTTTTGTCCTTCCTCTCTCTGCCGTCTATCCGTCCGAGCGCTCCCCCCATCTCCTCATCACACACTCATCCACCACATGCCCCTTCACCTACCCCCCTCCACTCCACCTCCCTCTCTCTCTCTCTCTCTCTCTCTCTCTCTCCACTCTCGGTCTCTTCGGAACAGTGCTCACACACCTACAGGGGCTCCCGCACACCCACAGCAGGAGGAAGGGGGAGATTTTGCAGGATGCAGCGATGGAGAAGGAGAGGGAGGGAGACGAAGAGGGAGGGAAGGAGGGAGGAGAAAGGGGCTTGGGTTTAGGGCTCGTAGAGAGAATCGGCGAGAGGGAGTGGCGGTCGTGGTGCAGGCGATGGCAGGGGGGACAGACTTCCTGGGGTCGACAGAAATCTCATTCAGCACCTCCCGACCCCAGCCCACCCCACCCCCTCCTCTAGAGAGCAAAAGGACTGTGTCTACATGTGTTTTCTCCTACCAGAGAAGAGGTAGTGAGCGGGACCGAGCCCAGGCGAGCTGGGACGCACACCCACGCATGCAGCCATCTGCACTCTGCCTAGAGACTGCAGCAACTGCGCCTGCAACTGCTCTAAGTCCCTCCTCCAGCTTAATGTTATTGGCTGGAAAAAAAACAGGACTGGAATGAGACTCGCATCTGTCTTTCACACATGCACACGCATACACACAAACACAACCCGAATTGCACACACACACCCCTGATCCTTTGATCTCTGCTGCTTGAGCGCATTTCTTCGATTTTGCTCAATAAGCAGGTTGTAGCTGTACCTTATATACTGGACAATTCCGGTGTTTAAAAGAATTGTTAAGAGGTAACAAAGACACTACAGGAAATCCAGCAGATACATATCAGTAAGATCCATCTCTTATATCTCCCCAAGGAAAACAAGAACTGAAATTTGGAAATCCATACAATATACACATACATGCATCCTCAGGAACGTGTTGGTACGTCTCCATCATTCACGGTGCTCTCTGTGCCTTAGTGAACTCTGCACCTTCCCATGAGGAGAAGATGAGAGAAGATCAGAGAAGATCAGAGAAGATGAAAGATGATGAGCCTTGGTGAGAAAAGGTACAGGTGCATTTGCCCTCTGTGCTTCACTAGATAATGAGAGGTCTGACTGGACTTTGAGCGCAGTGATGTTTTAAGGTTCTTTCCTACTGAGCGCACACACCTTCTCCCAAGCAAACGAGACAGGAGGAACAGTGGTCAGAACGGAGTGTGCCAAAACTCACCTTCTATTTAAAACAATCCCACAAATACCAGGATAAATGTAAATCTCTCTTACTCTCTCTTCAATTACTAAGCGTTTCCCCTCACTCATTCTCTGTCTCTCACACACTCTGGAGAAGTAGATAGTGGAATGACTCATACTGTCTGCTGCTCTAGTGACTGCCTGGTAGTAATGGATTCGCTCTCATTCAGCACGTACTACTGGGGGAGGGCTATGAAGAGAGAGAAGATGGACAGACACAGACAGACAGAGAGATGGGAGAATTAAGATAACACAGGTAACACAAAGAAACGAAAAACACATGCACACATTCATGCGCACATACATGCACACATACACACAAACCAACCAAACACGTGCACAGATTCTTGAGATGCCATTTTGTAGAGCGTGCACGTAACCGGAGACGAGCGATCCTCGCCGCGAGCTGCTCTGCTTCCAGTATGAAACCCCACAAACACAAAAGCACATGTACACAAGCAAACACCACATACTGAGCGAGTGAACCATGGAGAAGAAAAAAGAGAATAAGCTTGTATAGTGTTTGACCCTGCCCTGGTTTAGGACTAACTCTAGGTTCAGGACTAACTCTAGCCTGTACATTTTCGTGATCTCCAACACTTATGATGAGCTTGTTAACTGTTAGTATACTGATGAGCTCGGTATTGATAATGTACACTGTGTAGGCTGGACTCCAGGACAAGGACTTAGAAATGTAGAGAGAGTGAACAGGAGAGAATACATTTCTTCCCCTATCACTGAGTCAATGAGCAGACCGTAGCCTGCAACTGTTCTGTAATGAATCCCAAGACTGTTCCCAAGACTGTTCTGAACCATGGCCTATTTCAGGCATGAAACCCTAATTCTGACCAGACAAAGTACATGGCAAAGATGTGTCCAGCGTCACACTGACAGCTATATTCCATCCATATAAACATCCAATCTTATGTTTAACAGCACAAGGTTTATCTGAAAAGATGAATTAACATAGTCTGCTTTCATGCAGGAATTTAAACAAAACAGACAACTTGAACATCTGGATAGAGAAAAAAAAACTTTGGCTGCAAATGGTCACCATTTATCACAATAAAGAGAGTGACATAAATCACTTTAAGTAGGACTAAACAAACAGATAAACATTCAGTTTTAACAAACCAAGCTGTCAGCCCTGAACCTTCTCCTGGTTGAGTTTTCTGTTTGTGAATTGTTGGATGAAATATTCATTTGAACAGGATTTGTTTACATTCAGACTGTGGATTTTTGACCTTTGTTTGGTTGCTCTGGACAGATATGTATCACGATGCAAATGACAGCAGTATATATGGACCTGGGGAGAACATCTGGTCCTTCGCTTCATGCCACACTTGGCCAGATTAATTCCAATACATAAAGTTACCGTGTCTGACAACAATTACCAGTTGTGTGTATGTGTGGATTGTAAAGTGTTTGTGGCATTTGTGTGTGTAAAGTTTGTGGTTTTTTCAGATCCTGTTCAAGCTAGCCTCCTAGCTTCTTCTTTGTGTATCCCTACTATTACAGTTGAAAAGTTTACAATCACACTCACTCAAAACAAACCGAAAATGTGCCTCAATAATAAATTTGTCGATTAGTAAAACGAACGCATGTGCAGAAAAGATGAATATAGAAAAGATTCTTTCATTTCTTTTACCCACAGAAAGGTTCAGGTGGTATTTAATTAATACATTTATTTAGTGGATAAATTTGCAGTGTTATTATGAATAGCTAATGTCAAATGTAAATAAGGACAAAATGCGGTATCACCATATATCATGCAAATGGTAGAATACTGGCAAATTCACAATTAAGAATGAAGAAATGTGTTACAGTGGAGCTATTTACTGTGAACATTAAGTCTGGCAGTAAGTTTTATGAATTATCAGGCTCTTACTAAAATATGAAGCAAAAACCGTACCTCAATCAATTTCCTTAAGCTACAGGGGTTGGGGAAGGAGTCTGCTTACTCTCCTCTGCCTATTGTCATGAAGGAGAGGTGCACAATGATACAACTGTGTCTGTATTGTACACTGTTCAAAACAATTAAGCGAACACTTCATCATCACAGTATAAAACCAAAGTCAATTAAAATTCAGGGATATTCTATCCAGTCAAGAAGCAAAAGTGACTGTGAATCAGTTTTACCTGCTTGAAAACAGGTGCACTGGAGAGGCAACCCTCCAAAAAGCAATGGTTTTGAAGGTGGTGGCCAGACACAATTGCTCTCTCATTATCCTTACCTGGCTGATTGTTTTCTACGGTGTTGTAGTTTTGGGTTTTACTAGTGTCCTTGTCATTACTGGTAGTGTAAGACAGTACCTGCAGGGTGTTCAGGCTTCTCATGTAGTCCAGTTTGTCGAGGATGGCACAACCACGCATAAAGTCTCAAGAACAATCTCAAGCGCATAGAGGAGAAACCAAGACATGGGCTACTAAACAAGGAGAGATGGACAGAGCCCTAGAAAAGCATCTGCCTAACAACAGGACTGGTATCTGCTCCTTTGTGTGAGAAGGAAGGTGAGGAGCACTGCCAGAGCCATACAAGATGACCTCATGTGTTTACTGGTGCGTATGTTTCTGACCAAACCGTCAAAAACAGACTGTCTGCAACATCATTTAAATGCCCAGATTCATGTGGCCAGAGTATGGAGGCAGTTTGAAGACACTGATGTCAATGACTGGCCCTCAAGTCCCCCTGGCCTGAATCCAACTGAAAACATCTGGGATGTAATGTATCAGTGCATCCAGTAACACCATGTAGTGACACAGACTGTCCAGGAGCTCACTGATGTCCTGATCCAGGTCTGGGAGGAGACCCTCCTCCCCAGTCACCATCTGCTGTCTCATGAGGACCACTGTCGTGCTCAAAGGCACATGGGGGCCACTCACTCTACTGACTTACATTATGAGTTGCCATGATGAAATTTATGCAAATTGATAAACCTGTGATTTTTATTTATTTATTTATATATATTTTTTTTTTTTTACATTTTTTACTTTGATTTTGAGTGTGATTCTGAATTCTGTCCTCAGTGGTTTGATGATTGTAGTTTCCATTGTCCATTATTATGTAATTTTGTTAAGAACAAAATGCACAATTTATATCGAGATTCAATATTTTCAACTTGAATCTTTTGTTCTTTGATATCTGAGGTGTCAATAAAGTGCTCCATTAGTTTGTTTTTTTTTAGCAGTGTATTAGGCTCTAAATGCCTAAAGTGTGTGTGTGTGTGTGTGTTTCTGTGCTGAAGGCATGACCCCACATATTTGTTTATGAGCACTGTAGTACATTAATATGCTTTCATTTTTTCTGTTTTATGATACTTTTTTGTTTCTACAGAAGAAAAAGACTTTTTTACGATCTGCCCATCATATGACCACAACTCTCCTCCACACTACGCAGGAACGGACAAACACACACACAATGACCCGGAAATGAGATGGTATCGGTATTCTTTCAGTTTAGACAGCAGGGAAGGACTATATAGAGTGAGAATGCTTAGCCATAATCCACATCACAGCACACACAGCTTTGCTGCAGGCGATAGGAATGTGTGTGTGTGTGTGTGTGTGTGTGTGTGTGTGTGTGTGTGTGTGTGTGTGTGTGTGTGTGTGTGTGTGTGTGTGTGCTCAGCAGGGGAGGTCAGTACAGCAAATGAAAAGCACTATGTCAATAAAATAAGAGGATTAGCATTTATTGAGACCATCCGGTCCTCAGCATGACCCCCCCCACACGTGAGAGACAGACAGCACAGTCCAACAACTAAATACTTCTGTACATGCTCAACCACATCAGAATTCCAAACACAGTGTCATTCCATGCAAAACCAAATCCTGTACTACTCTACATTTGGTCAGGATAGTTGTAATATATTAAATATATAATCTGCCAAAATTTGTATTTCTGAATGAACGGCTTTCAAAATCATAAATAAGTAAATAATAAGTCAGTAAATAATAATTAATACTAATAACAAATAAATAAATAAATAAATATGTAATAATAGACATGTATTTTATGACACCATAAATTAAATAGTTAAAAAAATAAAGAAATAAAAAATCAAAATCTGTGATGAAGAACTATTCAGTACTTCAGAAACTACTGGAAACTGCTTCACTGGCAAAGACCTCAGCTGCATGCTCCGTGCTGCGGCTGACCAAGCTCATGCAGCAGTAGGAGGGCTTCTGTCCCTTTTCTCTATAAAACACACGCTCACTTTCATGGCTGCGATATTTCACTTGAACCGCCTAGCATTTCAGCGTGAGATCAGGATCTTGGTCACTGGAGACTATGAAAATGCTTCTGTTTGCTTCAGGGGTAGCCAGCAGAGGGCGCATGTGAAGCTGTGCAACCCCCCCACCCCCCAACTTACCCCTCCATCCTTCAGCGTGGCTTCACTAAAAGAGACTTACTACTTAAAAAAATATCTCAGCTGGTGAATAGCTAGTAATTAACATCTAGATGTAGTCTACCTTCTAAATTCAATAATATACACCATATTTGAATCACATAGTTTCTTGTAATGCTTGCTACTATAGTTTCTTTCTATTCAGCACTACCTCAGGGCTCTTGGAAGGCTCTAGTCAAAGCCTTAAGAGCTTTTTCTGCTTCCTAACTAATGATACAAAAATGATCAAAAGAGCATTTTGATGCAACTGGGAGAGAAACTTAGTTAAAACTAAGTCCTGATTGGGGCTCCTTAGAGGTTCATTTACTGGCACAGCATTCTGTACAGCGGACGTCGCGATGTGCGTTATGTACATTGTTACTGTAGTAATTTATTCAGTATGTAGTAATGTGCTCTTTACTGTGTTGTAAGTCTTGTGTATGGTGTATTACACTGCCTAGGCTCGAATAAAAGGGCTGTGCTGTTACAGCTCTGCTACAGTATCACTTCTTTTTTGGCTCAGTTCAGTTGTTTGAGTCTAACGACCCATAGGCACCAACTTGTTTAAGTCGCTCTGCTGTGTTACTCTGAAACACGTCTGCACAGTGTCATGTTGCATGGCCCAGCATCTTTTAAGCTTCAGATCACATGCAGACACCCTGAAAATCTTGATGACACAAGTCGGAATTCAGTAGTTCCTCAGGATGTTCAGGCCCTGAGGCGGAAATGCAGCACCATATTGTTATTTTCTGGGACATGACTTTGTCTATCCGTCCACTCAGATGGTTTGGGGCAGCCTGGAGAAGGGCAGAAATCGCTTGTTTGTTCAGTAGTTTGTTTATTTCCATGGTCAACTGTTGTAAATAAATACAGCTCTTAAGAGGTGCTTACAGATGCCTGCTAGCTCTTGATTTCCAAACTGTAATTGTTTGCCACAACCTTCTAAGCAGGTGCTGCGCTCTTGCACAGACGGCTCTATGATGGTCTACAAGGAGCAGGAACAGTGCTGAAGTCATCTAGACCAGAACTATCCCACGTGAGAAATGGCTTCCAGTCCAACAGATTCAGCATCTTTTTATCTTAGAGATTAGGCCATAATGCACTTTACCAGAACAGTGTTGTGAAGAACAGGTGGTCTTTTCTCTCCACTTCCTCTTTTGTGGATAGTGCCAGCCAAACCAACACTGGAACAGACTGGAATACCTGACTCCAATTACAGTCTTTTCAAGAGTTCATTATTCTGGAGGGTCACATAAATTTTTTCCATCTATGACTCCGGTAATTCAAAAGCGTTCATAAGCGTTTTTTTTCCTCTCCACTGTAAGGACGGTTCATATTCAATCATTCCATTCATATTCACAAAAAAAACCTCCTCAATACATGGTCACCACCAGGGCCTAAATTATTAACACCAATAATAGCTGCTAATTTTCATGCACACAAAAGTACAATGTATAAATGATAGGATTTCCAGATTGTACCTTCCTCTTTTTAAATTAAGACTTAGAACTGCTACTGTCAAAAGTTCATTTAAACTTACTGAATCTTTTAAAACATGTTCAATAATCTGTTGGTACAGGACCCATCTGCGATTTTTCTAATCCCATGGACATGCAATAAAACTAGTAGTTATTCATGTGCATATTCAAAAATCTGTAACTCTCATGCCTGGTATCTAAGATCACGAATCTTATCTGCACTAGCAGCTGATGTTTTTTTTAATTTGAATTCAAACACCTGCACACACTTAAAACAGCCCCACGTCAGCTGGGTGCCAATTAAATAGTTCAATTAAAACACAATCAACAATTTGTGACCCTTAAATTCACACAGATCTAGGTAGTTTAGAATTATTTTAGATGAAGCAACAAAAATGCTTACATGTGGAAATACTCTCAGTCCATTAGGAAGAGCGGGCTGCATACGTGAATGGAATTAGACTACACCAGAGACCGCAGTGAAGATGAGAATGCTGGAATTGGTATTTGGCCAACATTGATTTTCATTTATTGCAGTAATGACTCATTTTGATTAAGGTTATAAACTCAGACTCTTAAGATTAGATGGGCTGAGGCCTGTCTGAAAGAACCTATCTGACCAATTTATTTTTATAGGAGCAGTTGACAGTGTCCAATTTTACTCGCGGGTGCAGGTATTATGTGCCATTGACATTCAATGTTTAACAGTCATGTAGGTATACAAGCACACCACAACGAGTGCCACCTTCCTCCTGCTTTTAGACCCGTAGTTCAAAAAGCAGAACCTTCTTGGAAAACACTGACACGACCTGCAGTACGGGGTACTATAAAGAGTCTCTCTCACTGTGACTTGCTTGACCAGAATAGTGTCTTAAAAGCACAGGTTAGCTTAATAAAATATAGGTTGTAATGTTCTACTTCTACTTAGACTGTATTAAAACAAAAAAAAAAACATTTCTTACCTTAGTATGGAGTTTGGACAGCTGCTTGTCGTCAAGGTAAGTCTGTGTGTACACACGTCTCTTGTAGCGAAACTACAAAATAAATCGGGTTCACTGAGTCTGATTTATTCAGAAACACACACACACACACGCACACACACACAAACGCGCACACACACAAACGCGCACACACACACACACACAACATGTGTTAAGTGTGAGGATGTGAGGCTGAGATATAGAAAAAATAGATATCGAAGGAGAGAGAAATGTGGGTACAGGAAAGTGATGTTACTGCCTCTACATTCAGTCACTGGTGAGAGAGATCTTCAGTTCAGCAGAACAGCTGAGTGTGGAGGTGCCAGAGTACAAAATGAATGTTTAAAAAGGCAATAAAGTTCTGCTGCTCATTCAGACCAAACCATAATACAATTAATACCTGCGCTGAGGATTGGGGCTGGATTGGTAGCAGTCCTTATCAAAAACATCTTGCTTTTACACAAACACACACACACACACAACAGAAAGACAACAGAAGCACAGTGCTGTCATGTGTACCTGCACACACACACACACACACACACACATGCACAGATACACACAAACACAAAACACCACAGAACAGTAATGTAACAGTAATATACGCTCAGACCAGAATTCTTAGCGCTACCCAGAATACACCTGGGTAATCCTACACTTAAACACCATCAAGACCACAGAGAGGCACAAAAATAGCAATGTGTGTCACACATAATCTCACTGGGGTAGTCTTATAATAACTAGGTTAGTCCCACAGGCGTGTAGCCTGGACTAGACCCTGAATCACCCTGCCCTCTCTTTAATCAACTCTCTCTCTTCCCTGTCTAGCCATTTAACCTGTTATCTCTCCTCTGCCTCCTGGGGAGATGTGGTATCTCACTCACTTCATCTACATCTATCCATCTCCCAATCTTTCTCTTCACTCAGCAGCCTGGTTCAGGCCCAGGAATAGCAATTTGTCAGGGTTGTGCACAGTAAATCTACAGGCCTTCTAGTGTGTCAATAAATCCTGTTCTATTAAATAAGGGGAGCTATAGCCATCAAGGCAGGTTTCTACTATACAAGGTGTTTGGCACCGATGCCAATGCATCCAGCTGTGCACCACTCAGATTACAATCCAGTCTCTCACACACACACACACACACACACACACACACATACACATACACACACACACACACACACGTTAGGCAATTATTGAACTTTCATTTGTCTATCAGTATCTCATAGTACATAAGCAGAAACATTCTGTTGTCCATCTTTTTTTGTATGGCTCCATTCGGCTATTTCTGAAAGAGCTAAATGTGAAAGAAGGGAGTGACGGTGATTATTCGATCTTTAGTTTTCAGTTCAGTGTAGAATTATGGAGGAGTTTCATGAGAAGAGCAGAAAGCTCCAGCATTTGCTGTTTCATCTCTCTCTCTCTCTCTTTCTCGCTCTCTCTCTAAGGACCTACTGTCTTAATTAAAGTGATAAATCAGGTGAAATGATAATAGTATTCCCCAACTACTCTGGCAGAGGGAGAAGGATGAAGAAAGCAGATGGTTTCTCACACAGATTTCTGCTGCATCAAATAGTATAGAACTACGAGTAACACACATGTACATACAGACACACATACATACACACCCTTATAACATATAATAATCTCCCACCGAGACTCTGCCTGTGTGTGTGTGTGTGTGTGTGTGTGTGTGTGTGTGTGTGTGTGTGTGTGTGTGTCAGGGCTCGCACACTCTCATACACCTGCAGACTTTCTTTGTTCAAACTGCAGAACTCAGTTTGCTGCTAGAACAGTGAGAGAACACGGATGGAGGGAGAGAAAGGATTGAGGGAGTAATGGAGCTGCAAGCACTGAACCTAAGACAGACCAAATTTAGGCAGAAAGTATCAGGGACAGACTACCTAAGACAGATATACAGACAGACACACACAGATAGATAGAGAGAGAGAGAGAGAGAGAGAGAGAGAGAAAGAAAAAGGGGAAAAGTGTGAAAAAGAATTTCCTGAATGTTTTTGAGCTCTTACCTCCAGGTATGGTATAGGACTGGTGCCTGGCAGTGGGTACTCCTTCAATGTGCGCTGTTCATCCAGAAACTTGCCAGCTTTTCCATTGTATGCAGGCTGGAAAAGTCCGTAGTTCAGCACATCTTTCAGGCTGTGGTTCAGTGTGCAAAGGATGTGCTGCTTAGACAGCCAGATAGGCGACTCCACATTAAACCTCATGCATTTCTACCAGGGAAACATAGAAACACACACAGGAGCAGACAGAGTTAGTTCAGCATATTTCACTGCATTTTTCAAGACTCCCAAAACTCCTACAACTTTAAGTAATAGTTATCCAAAAATGTTTTATAAAAAATGTACACACATAGTTGTAGAAATACAAGATACATAAAAAAAAAAACAATTTTTATCTGTAGAATATGTCACCTGTTGTTTCAAATTTGCACTTTGAAAGCAATAAATGCCTGTTTATTTGTGTGGGTGTGTGAAGGCTACACATTTAGATGTTACAGGGGGTCTATTGTGCTCATTTTCAGTATTCATAATTTCCTATGGTCTAGTAGAATAGATTTACATGCTTCAGTGTTCCATAAACACATTACTCTTCTTAGATGGTACATCTCTATTCACCCACTGTCTCCATTCAATGGTAGAGCTCTTGTGTCTTTAAGCCTCAAGAATTCAATGTTGAAGTAATTGCTGTTTTAACTCCGTTTTCTAGCACCTCTCATTTAAAATGAATGGATGACTAATTACAGGTTATTTACATAAATAAGGGGTGAACCACAGAAGAAATACTGCCCTTTATATACAGGTATATAAAACGTTACATTCATTGTGATCACACAAAGATCTTTTATTTTAGTTTGCTGGTTTATTTTTATTCTTTATGTTTTCTGCAGTCGATCATCTTCGTGAAGAAATTAAGTTATTTTGGAAGGCAAAATGTTTCTTTCAATTGTTTTATTTTTGATTACATTGAAAATCTACATTTTAACAATGTTATATGTGTGGCAATTATATTTGTTTTAATAACATTAAACCATATGACCAACTGCTTTAGTACTGGGAAAAGCCAGTGAATCAAATCCAAAGCTTTAAATCAACTGATTCCACTAAGATGAGCCTGTTCATAGTCAAGAAGCAGACAATATGTTCTGCTATAAAAAAAAATATACAACTGGCTTTTTGGTTGTTTCTTGGCCAGATGTATGTCATCACATTACATGATTAGTTCATGCACAAGAGAGATAACTGAAATTCTACAGGGTGCCAGAATTGGCTGCTGTGCACCAAAATTGTTTTGTGGTGTTCACTGTCATACGGTAGATGGTGAGTTATTGTTATGGCCTGAGTCAGTTCACATCTCCCGTCTTGTTCAGTGACAGCTGTCTACCACACAGCAAACACTCTGATGAGGTGTTTTGTGTTCTAGGCCATTCATTGCCCCCCCCCAAGATTGCTGACTATGCAACACAAAGATTTTAGTGTCTCAGTGATGTTCATACCAGTCCTCCTGACACTCATAATTATGCCTTTTCAAAACTGGTTAGATCGAGCTTTAAATCTGATTTAAGTGTCAGCAGACTACATTTACATGCATACAGTGGCATACAAAGCTCTTAGACAGTCTGAGAAACTGAACCAAACTATTACATTTACATAAGCTGTATAAAAGACCGGTTCTTTCAAAGCCTTTTACATGCACGGCAGCATAATCTGACTTTACAATGGTAAACACAATCACCAATAAGGTTTACCCAACGGTATGTTTCCCAGTTTTTAAAAATAGAACACATGCTGTCTGAAGTTGACAAGATTCCCCTCCTTTACAGACTGGTTGCAGTCACAATGCAATTACCATTCCATCATTTCAATATGTCAGCATTCCTTTTCTGCCTTCCACCCGTTTTCTCTTATGTAAAAGTCTAACATCTTCTTTCTCATATTTTCTTTTGGTAACATAAATCTGTAAAAACTGCTGCAAAACACTAAATGGATTGTTTATTACTCGTCCTAATTTACCTCTAACAATTTGACTAGAACTTGCCTTGATCAGATTTTAATCAGACTCAAGAATCAAAACCAAGTTTTAATCAGAATCAGAGTATAGGCTGACTAAGGTTTTCAGATCACAGTGTTTACATGACTATGGTATTCAGATCACAGTGTTTATATTACTAAGGTATTCAGATCAGTCTTTACATGACTGTGGCTTAGTTCCACTAACATTGGTAGTTGGAATAATATCAGATCATGTGTGCATGTGAACATTAGATAATAATCTGGTCAATTTACATGCTTACACATATGCAAATGATGCAATTCTTCTTCAGGACCAGGTTGTGTTTTTTTTAGAACTTCTAAGAAAACTGTTACAAAGCTTTACTTTACAGGTAACTTCGTGGCTTTACTTTACAAATTTTTGTGCTTGCGGGCGTGTTAGTGAAATAGCTACATAGCTATTCGGCTACCATCAAGTTATTTGGTAATGTGTTTTCATGGGCACATTTTGGATAACATTAAGATAAAAATAATGATGGTTTTCACATTCAGCCTTCCATAATTTCTTTCATAACATGGAGTCCCAAGACAAGACACAAAAACCTAAGGTGTTACATTTGACTATGACCTAACAACTGCACTGTCATCCAGAACTGACTTTAACATACTACGGCTTCCTTTACTACATTAACATGGTTGTGGTCCTCTGTATCTCGGCAGTATAATCACAAGTCATGGACCCTCAAGAGCCCTTAGGTCAGCTGACGTGAGGCTGATGGTTCCCACCACCCAACTTAAGAGTTCCAAGGCTGCCATGGTCCCAAATTCTGAAATTTTCTCCCTGAGGAACCTTCCTACACTTTCAAGAAGAAGGTTAAGACGTTAATGAAACTGCTGTGCTTCGACTACACTTCTACCACACTCACTTCAACTTTCAACTATGCCCTTTGGTTTTCAATACAGCTTCACTTTTTACTTCCTTGATAAGTGGAACGCAATTTTAAATTGTATTGAGTTTATTCAGAAATGAATCATTTAAATTGTCTTTTGAGTTTGAATTCCTGTAATGTCTCCTAAATTTTCACAGTATTCTTTAAATTATTTTATTTTAGTTTTTTTTTTTAACTTTGACAAATACCTTCCTGGGGTGACAGATCTCTGAATGTAATAAACTTTACTATTCCTCTATGTAATTTATTTTCAGTAAAGAACTTTGTAAACTGTTTAAGAAAGTGCTCTACAAATAAAATTTACTATTATTATTGTACAAGTGATGTATAGCTGTTTCTCAAGGAAAATACATACAGTACTGTGCAAAAGTCTTAGGAAACCATTAAGTTTATTGTTTTATTGATTTAACAATGGTATAATGACCATATATAATTACTTCTCAGTCTCCTTATTA
>JAOXYF010000027.1:17370354-17389289 GCA_028565775.1 Sternarchorhynchus goeldii | reverse complement strand
GTGTGTGTTTGTGTTTGTGTGTGTGTGTGTGTGTGTGTGTGTGTGTGTGTGTGTGTGTGTGTGTGTGTGTGTGTGTTACCATATTGGGCAGGTATGTGGTTCCTTAGCCTTGATACAGAAAAAGAGATAATGTGAGTTATGTATTTTACATGTGTGTGTAAGTCTCGTCTTTAAATGAAATGTGCAAGCATGTGTGTGTGTGTCTGCACGTATGCTCACGTGTGCTCACGTGTGCTCACGTGTGCTCGTGTGTGTCCATTCTTCTTCTTCTACGCTCGCACAATACACAGCCCATGCACAACACTGTATCTGATGGGTATCAGTGCTCAGGGTCTCTGGGGAGACGTTCTGTTCTCATTATGTAGTGATCAGGACACAAAGGCCAGGGTCAAACCCTTCTTTTAAGAGCTAATTATAGCCCTAATCGCTCCATAACATACATCCTCTTCAAATACCTCCGAGTGCATATACGGGTGATCGGTATGAATGGGGTCTTCAGCCAGAATCGTTACTTGGTGATGCAAACTGATGTCTTGGCTTTTCGGATGATTTTGGCATTTGTGATTAGACGCTGCTGTCAGTGTTATTGGTGGGACCTGCTTCAGTCAAATGGTTTTGGTGACTGAAGGAACAGTGTGGAACCGTTCCAGCATGGCTGTGCTCTCTGACGCAGACACTGTTCAATCGCAGTACTAGCGGCCACTTCGTATCGAAGACCAACCCCAATATTAGACGGTTTAACCAAACCCCGGGAGGTCTTGTGCTTGTGTGAGCTGTGGACCACACAATCTGACTGAAATCACCATCTCCTCTCCCATTGGCCCACAAATAATGGTGTCGCTATGGGAAAGGTGGATTTTGTGTGTGCAAACATGCTCTGGCTACGCCGTCCTGAAACCAAGGAGAATCTCCCTCTGAACTGTCCTTGGCACTCAGCACTACTCCAAAGGCAGGACGTGACTGGACGAATGGCAAGAGAGAGTGTTTTTATTTATTAATTTTTTTTTATTTTTGTGTAACATTTGGGTAAGGAAGCCATTAGGCCGTGCCTGTGAGAAGCTCAACCATGCAGCACATCACAGGCATGATCAACCATCTGCTTACGCACTGCACGTCTTGATTTAGTGTTTCTTTAGCACAAGCCAAAAGCTGCGTTCTATTCAGGAGTTTTAGGTAGCGCGTGTGCTCTCCCATTCAGAAGTCAGTAGAAATCATCAGTCTTCTGAGGTATCTTATTATTTAGATCTGAAGCTAGTGTCACATGGGTCCTTCATGGAAATCCCGCAATCCTGCCATAACAGGGACTTCCGTTGTTTACCTTGACAGCCGGACAGAGGTTTTTCTGTTTTCGTTTACAAGGTTACAAGGTTTCTTTTAAGGGTGTTTTTTGTTGTTGTTGTTTTGATGTTGCTTTGAATGGAAGTCTGAAATTACATCGTATGGAATTCAGTGCTTTCATTTCTATTGCTATGGGATAAGGATCAATCCACATCCCTCAATGAAACAAATGGACCCACTGAGTACATTAAGGAGGGTAATGTTCAGTGACCTGTGTAATGTACTGGAATATTCTGTGTTTGAACTAATTCTCCAGTCATTTGTTTTACAATACTGTTATAACTTTAACTAAGTTGTTGTCTAATACAGTATCTTAAGGAAATTCATCAGAGCTTCATCAGGCCCAGCCTCCTCACTACCAGCACCCACAACATTGCTGTTCACAGGTGTCATCAGGTAAAGCTCCTCTCTTCCACACCTGATGATGACTGATGACCATGGCCGTACGCAGCCCCACTGACACCGTTAACTCATGCTTGGTGCCACCAGATCCATTTGGGTGTTATGCAATAACAAACACAACTGTACTGCCCTTAAACAGAAAACCACTTCCTAAACCATAAACCCCATACTGGCCTCCCCAGTACACCCAGTCTCACAGGCACCATTAGTTCATGCTCAGTGCCACTGGTTCCATCTGGATCTGCTGTATTACACAACGAGACACAACAACACATTCACCTATCCAGTTCTCTGTGTACCTGAAACACTGAACACCTCTGCCACTCTGTCTTTCTCTAGACCACCTACGTCCAGTAGCTCCTTCACTGTTACCCTTAGTTTATATCCTCTGAAACCAAAATGTTGTTAGCTACAAATCACCTAACAAACATGTGACTACAAATCACCTAACAAACATGTGGTTACAAATACAAATCACCTGACAAACATGTGACTACAAATAATCTAACAAACATGTGGCTACAAATCACCTAACAAACATGTGGCACATGAAACTACAAATCTGATTATTTTCAGAGTGCAACACCATGTCTGTTTAGTTAATATAATACACTGTGAGAGCTGTTTACTGTTTGGTTACCTCTATATCGCAGGTATAGGAGACTTTGGTAGATGTTAAATTCACTGTTCCATAAATTGCTGAATCCACAATATTAATATGCATTTCCAGTGAAACATAGCAAGGCAAATTAAAGCCATCAACAAAACGGTGATATCCACTACAGTTCATTACATCATATGATATCCATTAACACTAAAAACATATTCATTGCAAATATTGTATTTAAACAAGCAAGAAAATCATCAGACCACAGCAACCTAAGGGGATTAGAAAAGACCTTTCAAACTGTCTAATCTGCATTAGAATAACAATTGGAACATTTTATAATCTCCAAACTGTTGGATCATAGAGGAAGGTGGATTTTAATCCGAGTACCGTAATATTCTCAGATCCTGTATTAAAAATAGAGATTACGTTTGAGATCTAACTGTGTAGAGTTAATCCATGGGCTCCATCTTTGTTCTCCAGATGACATTTTAATGAAACAGACATCGTTCCCTCATGCTCTGTAGACAACAGTCAGAAGAGCCAGAGCCAGATAACTGGCTGTTTGCATTTGATTGATTAACATCTGCTTGACTGACGTGTCTGGAATGAAAGAAGATGACAGCCAGAAGAAGGAGGGTCCATTTGAATATACCCCTTAAGTTGAACCCTGTTGTTTAGAATAATTTATCACACACATACACACACGCTCTACTCTTTTGACTCTACAGACGTTAACGCCGCCTTGGGATGATGCTACATTAAAAATATGCATGTCTGACCTGAGTAATGTTCACTTAAACCTCATGCACACAATCGCACATCAAGGGACGAGGTGGGGTCCCTCACGCGCTGGATAACACGCAACAAAACTCGACATGAGCAACAGCTGTGACGCAAAGCATTCTGGGTATGAGCCAACCCCCCATTCCTTTGAGGTATGTCACAAGAAAGGGCAGGAACAGACACATAGATGCACAAAGGATAATAACATGCATCAATACAAATGTATAATCAATTAATATACTGTACTTATTACTTAACAACAAGGTTGTTTCCTGTAATTGAATGCTCAGTATTATCACCCACTTAATGGTAGCTAACGTCACAAAGGTACTTGGAGAGTGTGTGAACCTGAATTCATATTTTCCCCAAGATTACACAAAGGACTAAGGCTGAAACATCATTGGCTACATTTACACGCAGCCTCATAATCCATTGATAATCTGACAATCACTGATAATCCATTGATAATCTGACTAACAGCTCAACTGGAAGAGAATATCTCCATGTATACAAGTGAAGTGCATCTTTCTGAGCGCTGCTCACTCTGATCACTGTTGCTTTCTGTCAAAGCGCTAATCAGTGTTCGCTAAGTGGTGCTTAACACATGCATGTAGCTTTGGATCTGATTGCTTATAGCATGCATGTAAACAGACGTTTTCATCAGACTGAGTAGGGCACATATGAACAGCTCAGTCTTGATTTATGTCAGTAAATTGGTTCGGTTGGATTGGTGGAAATCTTTGCATGTCGACGTTTCTTCAGTACTTTTTGCACATAGTAAGCGTAACTTTTCTCTTTCTGTCCATGTGTGCATGTTGCATTGGGCTGTTGTTGGTGCATCAAATCAGTCTTTTGACCTGTCAGGGTGCTCAAAACCATAATTGCTTAATTAGTGAAATGCATTCTGGGAGGAAGCATGTGGACTGCTGACTCATGCTTTTTCGGCTCCAAAACAAACAATCCACAACGATGCGGAGCGCTGAGTCTGGAATATTTGGGAATTTTTCGGAAGCGGGCTGTCAGACTGGAGTGCTCCTGGAAAATCCTGTTTAACAGAATGTGACTCCACTGACCAGCTTCCCTTCTGGCTGCGCTACAAGCCTCTCTCTCTCTCTCTTTCTCTTGCTCTTTCTTGCTCTCTCTCTCTCTCTCACACACACACACACACACACACACACCTCACTCTCTTGTGTGCACACCCAGGCACAAACACACACAAGCAGTGCACACACCTTCCCCTTCAAATGTATTACATACTGATCAAAAGCACAAATTCTGAGTAAGTTCTTTAGCGGCAGGATATTGAAAAGACTATTGATGGAAATCAGCCAATCAACCTGGTGGGTTTATGCAGAAGCGCAGAGGCACACGGCACCAACTCGGCCTTCCCTTTCACTCCCACTGTGTGTTCTGCTGGCTATACAGTTTTATTCTAAACTGTTTTTGTACAGGGCATGAATGAGTATGTGTAACTATGAGAGAGAGACACAGAGAGAAAGAGAGAGGGAGAGGAGAGAAACAGAGAGAGAGAGAGACTCTTCTCCAGCTAAGTGGCAGGATGCAGGCTAGCAGGAAGAGATAAGTGCCTGAATGAAGTGGGCTCCCACACTAGTCTCTCTCACTCTCTTTCTTACACTCACACACACACACATACACACACACAGAGGGAAATCAGTGTACAAAGAGATGGAAATGTGTTTAGTGCACTCTAATGGCATGAGATAAGCACAAAGCCAAATATTCACACTCCGCTTTCCCAAGAACAACAGTAGCAAGACTACCAACCACACGGGGTCATTTCCACCACACACACACACACACACACACACACACTCATACACACACACACACACACACACACGCAAAGATGGTACTACACATGCACATACTGTATGCATTTAAAAGGTCACACGCTTATGCTCAAGGGAATGTCACAGAAACTAAACTACACACACACACACACATACACACACACACACACACACACACACATACACATACACACTTATGTCTGTGCCACTCACACTATGAACAAAACGTGCTCTACTGTCGAGCTAAAAAGAAATCTACCCAGATTCAAACATGAAGAACTTCAAACTACAGCGTAAATTGCATGGACCTTCTAATACAGCTCACAGTTCAGAAGATATTGCAGGCTGGTCCCTGTTTAAAAGAGCACTAAGTTTTGCAAAATGGCTTCACTCGTTTGCATTTGTATGGACGTCTGGCTGGTTGTGGCTGGCTGCAAGGTGGGAGTGAGGAGAGGCTCTAGGACCATGAGCCAATTCAGCTAATAAACGCATTATTTTAATTTTAGTCGTTTGTTTTCCACAATTATCAAAGGAAAAAATCACCAGTTTTCTGATAAAGAGCACTGTAATCGTGCATATTGTTTAACTGAATCTAAAACCCTGTGCTGGTCCCACACTCATCACTGACACTCTGAATACACAGACTGGGTAAGGGTTCGGTGTGGACTGGGTTGAGAAGCTCAGCCTGAATCCTCAGCACTCTCCCAAGGCCTTGGGCCCTGCACCAGCAGAACACTAAAAATGTCAGGTGAGGGTAAAAGAATGCTTTCCCTTTAACTGATGATCTGGCACAGTTTGAGGCTTTGGAGCGTGTCAGCAAAAGAAACCTCAGTTCAACAGTTCAGGTTCATTTCTGGCAGAACATGTTTTTTTTTTTCCCTAGTTACACCACTGGAGATTTTCTTCATGAATATACTGTAGAAGGCTAGAATATGCAAATGATGTCTCTAACAGTAATAACAATTTGTTTTGTGTGTGTGTGTGTGTGTGTGTGCGTGTGTGTGTGTGTGTGTGTGTGTGTGTGTGTGTGTGTGCTGTGAGCATCCTGACCAATCACAGACATTCCAGATAAGTGTTGGCAAATGATTCTGTTCAAAATAATGCGGGCCAGATTTGAACCATGACACATTAAGAGATCTCCGGGGTTTTAATAATACAGACCATATTCCATACACAATGTAGTCAAATTTTTTGTTAGATTTTTGTCCATACCATGTACATCTACCACCTGCTTTGTACATATGTGTGTGTTTGTGTGTGTGTGTGTGTGTGTGTGTGTGTGTGTGTGTGTGTGTGTGTTATGACAGTACTGACAGTCACACTGAAGACCTTGTAAGTACCTCCCTCTTGATAAGCTTTAAAATGCCCAAACATATGCACTATGGCCAACATACAAACATACACACACTGTAAATGACATCTGTAAGCTAATGTAGTCTTCTGCAGTGGAAGCCTGTGAAAGCTGCCAGAATAGTGCTGGTCTGAGCTCCACCCACAGCACACAGAACACAGCAGAGGACCAGGCCGAGCTCCACCCACAGCACACAGAACACAGCAGAGGACCAGGCCGAGCTCCGCCCACAGCCCACAGAACACAGCAGAGGACCAGGCCAAGCTCCGCCCACAGCACACAAAACACAGCAGAGGACCAGGCCGAGCTCCGCCCAGAGCCCACAGAACACAGGAGAGGACCAGGCCGAGATCTGCCCACAGCACACAGAACACAGGAGAGGACCAGGCCGAGTTCCGCCCAGAGCCCACAGAACACAGCAGAGGACCAGGCCGAGCTCCGCCCACAGCACACAGAACACAGGAGAGGACCAGGCCGATCTCCGCCCAGAGCCCACAGCGCGCCAACTTGTCAACTTGTCTGCAAAAGGTAGAGAAACTGCAACGACGGCAATCAGGATGTGCAGAGAGAGCAGGAAAGGGGGCAAGAGGGTAAAACTACAAACATGTGGGCATGGGTCAGGGAGAAACTGACCGAGGAACAGGCAGGGAAGACATAAGGAGACAAAGTGGGAATGTCGGCTTGGCTTCTTTCAGTTACTGGTGGAACTATCACAAACACACACACACACACCAACACACCCATTAAGCACTACATCAGCTGTGTTTATGCTTCTCTACTTTATGCTTTAACCTAAACAAGGGGGTGTGGACCATATTTGCATAATCTGAAAGGATTGTTTATTCTGTGGCAACTGGGCCGTTATGGTCACAATGTCTTAAGATAACAGCAACAGATAGCACACTGTAATGACTGTATAATGATACAAGCCCATTACTGGCCTATTGAAACTGACAGGGCTTTTGGAATAAGTAGTTTCTGCAAATAAGAACAGAAGCCCCAAACAAAGAATAGTCCTCTTTTATTGGCCTAACCGTCTACTCCTGTCACCTAAATGGACCATTAATGCGATGCTGGGGTCACAGAGGTGTGTGTGTGTGTGTGTGTGTGTGTGTGTGTGTGTGCTGACGCGCTCACTCAGCTGGGAGAGTGGCTAGCGTTAGCATTAGCGAGAAGCGGATCGAACATGTTCGATGGCTTGGCCGGTCTTTTTAGGCGGTCAGCAATTTACCTCAGGATTGTTTGTGGAGAAAGGGCTTGAACTACACCTCCTTGGAACTACACCTCCCCTGAACTACACCTCTTTGGAACTACACCTCCCTGGAACTACACCCCCCTGGAACTACACCCCCCTGGAACTACACCTCCCTTGAACTACACCTCCTTGGAACTATACCTCCCTGGCAAGACTGTCCTTACGGCCTCGACGCACCACTTTGCCGCATCTTTACAGAAAAACCTGAAAGAAACCTGAAAGAGTACTCACAGCCTTTTTGCTTCAATATAACACGTTGTCAGACTTCATCTCCCAGAGCTGCGTTCACCTTCTAGAAATGGCTACACATGCTGAGAAATTAGGTGTGAAGAACTTCAAATCTAAGCGGTGCGATAATAATCGACTTCTTTATCCCATCTCTTCCCATGTTTATTTCCTCTAAGGACTGAAGAGCACCTCACACCTCAAATAAGTCCTTCAGCACATTGGCACAGGAAGAAGGGAACAGGCAAAGCTAAGAGCAAGAAAAAAGGCCGAATGGTTCCATGTATGCATGATGTTCTACACACTGAACATTTTGTTATAAAAAGCCTCAAACAAAGGTGCGTGTTTGTGCGTGCGTGGGAGTGTGTTTAGGAGGAATGCTCTGAACACTGTCCGCCCTCTCCCTGAGGTGCTATTATCGACATAGCTAATGAATTTCAAAAATATTTTTCAGTTTAGAAAAACAGAGGTCCTCCCTAAGACTGCCTAAAACTCTCTTCTCCTCAACCCAGACACACACACACACACACACACACACACACAGATAAACATGAACACACCGGCACACACATCTGCATAAACTCCTCCCAAGAGTATTGAATTTTGATGCCTTAAAGTAGAAAAACAGCTTCGTCGTGACAATTTATAACAAAAGCTCACAAATTTCAACCATTTTACACCATACACACACAAACACAGATGTGCCTGTTAGTGTGTAGATGACAGAAAAGCTTAAGAGCAAGATTTATGATTGTGTAAACATTACATACAGAGGAGAGGGAGATAGAGGCATACAGAGACAAGCACAGACAGAGAAGAGAGAGAGAAAGAGAGAGCATTTCAAAAGAGTGGAAATACACAGAACATTTTATACATCTGTTATACATTCAGCCTTAGGTGGGATTTAATTCTCTCTTTTTACATACATACCTACTGCCATCGAAAAGAACAGAGAAAGTTACAGTTGTTTATATCCTCACTGTATAGTCACATCAACATAAACAAGCATGCACAAATGAAAACCATCCCCCCTGAGGGACACACACACACACACACACACAAACACACACATACGATCACTTGCACACACACACACACACATACAATCACTTACACACACACAATCCCTTACACACACACACACACACACACACGATCACTTACACACACACACACACACACACACACAATCACTTACACAGACACACACATACAATCACTTACACACACACACACATACAATCACTTACACACACACACACACATGCACAGTTCCTAACACATTCTCTGCTGCTAACAACTACAGCCACAACACAAAGCCCTGTGTGTTTGTGTCTGTGTATGTGTTAAGATGTCCAGACCCATTTTATTGATAATAATTTGTTTTACATGAGAAATGACATTGAATTTCAAATTTCAAATTAAATGTTTCAGACTTAGAAACATTAGCGCGCAATTAGAGTACAGACCATAAGAGATGCAGTCACACTCTTAAATTACATATCACAAAGAAAATACCAATAACTTCAAACTATATATAAACTTAGTCCCTCCACTACTCTGTCAAACGGTAGAGTACGAGAGGTCAATGGAAAATGAGAATAACCGTCATAATTTATTTCCACGACACATCCATGCTCAAACACGCAAATCTCTAATCGACAGAATATGGTACTTAATTGTGTTTCATACAGATACGCACGGACAGGTGGGGTGCGTGCGTGCACCTCACAGAAAGGCAGGCGGAGGCGGGTCTCCGCACGAGATTATAACAGCGAAGCGCACGTGGCTACGCGAGCCGTGGGATCATCTCTGAAGAATGGGTACTAAACTGGATTCGGTCTCTGACAGGGGGAGGAGGCGCGCGGCAATCACCATTAAAATGAATGGTTATTTATAAGATCGAATGACTGAAGCAAGCTGATTTTAATCAACGCGTAATCTCAGAAACTCGGCGATAACCAAAAGATCTTGAAATTCTTGTCTTTATACTTCAATATAAAAAAGCTTACAAAGCATGTTCAGTTATCCATTGTTTGCTTTCATTGCTACTTAAGGTTTTGATTTTGGATGCTTTAATAAAGTACATCGCATCTTACCGGCTTTGCAGGGATCCTTGTAGTCAATTGTCTCCATTTTTTCCTCTTCATAATATTCATAATTATCTTCGTAATCTAAGCAATTGTACACGGAGACTTTACCCCAAAAAGTAAACCCGGCTAGTAGAAGAGTCATCCAATGCATTTTAGTGGTCAGTGTTGAATGGACGCTGTCCATCTGAAATTGAACGTATTGACGGCCGCCTCTCGCGTCCACTGTGCGTAAAGTACTGCCTTGTTAAAGTCCAACTGTCTGGAATTTAGCGGCTCGTCGCGAGGCTGCAGACGCACCGTGTGGAGTTCATTGGTCCGGTTTGACAGACTGGGCAGGACGTCGCGTCGCTCACTGTCGCTGCATCTCAAATGGACGCCTCCGCATTGATAAGCTCCTGAATCGCTCCAGCTCAATTGAGCGCAATTGTTTCCCTTTCTTCGGGGGCACCCAGACAGTTGCTCTTAGAAAGAAGGACAGAGTGAGAGAGATAGAGAGAGGGGGGGTAGAGAAAGAGAGACAACGAGATTATATGGTTAAAACTCTACAATCAGATGTTGCGTCAGAAAAAAAACAGGAGCCTCAACAGGAGTGAAACTTACTGAAACATCCGGTGAACAGTGGCCCAAGCGGTGGCAGACACAGTCGGAGCGCTAGCGTAGAAGAGAGAAGACGGTGAATGTCTGACAAAGCACCGATTTCGTGAAGCTGATGTACTATAACTGTAACAACGTCTTTAAAAGGAGGGCGGTTTTTACAGATTCGTAAATTAATAAATAATCGTCATGAGGGTTAGAAATAACAGGACATACGCAGTGTTTTATACCTTCAAAGTCTAAGAAATGCGACTGCGTGTGTTGTAACAATACCAACCGTTTGCAGAAACGAGCCGCCAGCTGTAAAAGTAACAAGGTACCTACATTTCAGTTATAATCCTATAAAAGTGGGCGATCCACCGTTTTATGTATGGAGGTTCAGGAAGTAAGGCAACTTCCATGTAGGTGAGAGCGCATTTAAAAACTGTTATAAACGAAACAGTGTCCTCATTTGAGAGGCGACAGAGCAGACGCGACTGTAGTGTGACATTTAACAAACCCATTTAGTACTAAATCGCCCCCATAAATGCAATCGCTCCACCGCTCTATCATTCTCTAAGAAGCGCGCGTGCACACGCGCACACATATAGAAGTAGCGCGCGAGAGAGACAGAGAACGCCGATATAACACTGATCTTTCACTGCTTATTTGACAGCAGGATGCTCATTTCATTTTTTGTGAAAAGTGCAAATGGAAAGTTCACAGTTTTTCAGAATAGTTTTTGGTTTTTGGGCAATGAGTATGCCACAGTGTTATTAATTGTCTAAACAAATACAGAAACTACCGCTCCGTGTTTTTCAGACTGATGTTGCTATTAACTCGTTGACCGTAGACGCAAAATCCGACTTTGAGCTGATTGTTCAGCTTCAATGTTTAGTAAATCACAGTAAATTACCGATTCGGAAATCATAACTACATTGAACACATAGTTTAGTTTACCACATAAGCGGCAAAATCCGTGCCGAGACCATGGCAAAAAGGTTACAGATGACTGAACATAGCGGGACCTCTCGCGGAGCTTTAAAAGTAGCTTACCGCGTAAAGCATTCGATATGGGAAAGTCGGTGTCATAACATAAAGTTACCCACTTTTAACCTTCAACACAATCTAACTTTATGGATATTAAGTGGAGTTTACACACCCTTGCGAATTCCCGCTATAAATGTAAGAGGGACGTATCTTACCTTAGAGAATGCCCTCAGGGTCTATACAGCTTCAAAGCGCAAGCTCATCCTGAACACTGCCCTCAGAGTCATTCTCTCTCTCTCTCTCTCTTTCTCTCTCTCGCTCTGTCTCGCTCTCTCTCTCTTTCTCTCTCTGTCTTAAGGACTTTTTCGTAGCACTTCTAGAGTCACTATAATATAACCGCCGTTTACTGAGTGGCGACGCTTATTCTGAACATGCCCATTTCCCGAGAGATTAGCGCGTCTCTCGCGCGTTCTGTCTCTCTCGCGCGCAAAGATTTATCCCCCCCCCCCCACCCTCCTCCCTCTGAGGCTTGCTGATTGGGTGCTCTAGAGAGAACAGCTTGAACTCACCAATGCACAGAAGACCCTGCAATGAGAGACCTCTTCGTCTTCATGAGTCTTTCTTTCTCCTACACATCTGCTCACAAGTCTGTTATTTAGCTACTGAGGAGTATCATTTCTATGTTCCTCTTATCCATTCGCATCTCATGACAGCACTCTAAAGGCATGAAGCTCTTCCTATCTAGCTGTGTGTATTTGTGTGTGTAAGCTCTGTCATCTGCATTTAGTCCTCCCAGTATAAATAATTGAGGTAGTGTACATAAGGGCTGAATAGGGAGGAGGGCTGCACAATACAGGAATGATTTAAAGCCAGGCAGCTGAACAGTGTACAACTGCTGAGACACCATCTCTCACCTGTCATTCTGTTCTAAAACATTCACAGCCATAAATGAATTATTCTGTTGAAATAGTCCATTATTAGAAGCAGAGGCCAAATAAATGGTGTTTTTGCTAGTCCCTGTGGACAGGGAAGCACCAGCATTTAGACAGCATCGCAGCTTTTGGTTTAGCTATTTTACAGATGCGTTCATTTCATTATAGAAATGCAATAATTTTTTGATCAGCCGTCCCAGTGAAAATCCCAAAGCAAGGCAGTTTCAGTCTCAGCTCTGCAATATGAACACAACCTGAGCTTTTTCTTAGATATCGCTGTGCTGGTTTTGATTACTGCTTTGATTACTGTCTTCCTTCTCTCTTAACCAGCTGGAAAACTTCAGATGTCACTCCAGTGTGTACGTGTGTATGTGTGTGTGTGTGTGTGTGTGTGTGCATGCGTGCATGCTTGCATGTAGGTCTATGATGTCACTATCAAGTGTGTATTTGTTGCATGTGTGTTCTGTCCAGTTGCCATGTGTTTAAGCTCTTAGCACTGATCACTTCCTCCAGCTCCTCCGTCTTTCTTGTCTGATCCTCTGCATACCTCGGGCTCCAGGCCAAACCCCCGAATCTCTGTAGTGTGTTGATGTGAG
Organism: Sternarchorhynchus goeldii; assembly: GCA_028565775.1. Taxonomy (NCBI): domain Eukaryota; kingdom Metazoa; phylum Chordata; class Actinopteri; order Gymnotiformes; family Apteronotidae; genus Sternarchorhynchus; species Sternarchorhynchus goeldii. Next base: position 17,376,330 of record JAOXYF010000027.1, on the reverse strand, counting down.
AACAGGTGCATATGTTCTTCTCATAATTACCTATCCTGAAGGAACACTTCAGCACCGCTAATTCTCTCTCTGTCTCTCTCACTCTCTGTCTCTCTCTCATATTTCATGCTGTGTGAAACGAAATAAATAATGAATAAGCTGTGTTAAGCATCGGTGTTCGATATGTTGTCGTGGCGGGGGGGAGGGTCCTGAGTGAGTGATGCTTGCTCACGTATGTGATCGGTTTCTTTGCATCATGCTGTTGCTGGGAAGACCTCAGCTTCTCCACAAGCTCTGTCTGCACTAAGGAGGATCTGAGGTATTGATAGGTACTTGCCCCAGATAAAAAGCCTGATTGCTGTTGAAGTTTGGCCTGGTCTGCAGGTTGTCACAACCAAAAACCTTATAGGTCTACCACACCTCACTGCATCGGTGAACAAACAAACAAGTCTTCTCACCTCCATAAGAAATTTTTTTTATTATTAAAAGAAAACAACTATAATGGGCGCCATGAGTAATTCTGAAGATACAATTTCAATCTGATCAAAATTTCAAAAGTAATCCGGAAATAAGTAATACTGCATGTAGGTAATACATCTGTAAGACATGGCAAGAAACATTTCTCTTGAACATGAACACACACTTCAGGTGAAAGGTCATTGTAATTATACACCGGACATAAAATATCCTGTGCCAAACTATTAGAGTTTCACATAGGGCCTGACCCTCTCACATCACAGTAGACACCACATCTTGCAAGCTGTTCACAGGAGCCATCAGGTAGGCAGTTCCCTTTGTGTTTCACTGATTTAAGCCCATGACACCTCCAGAGGGCTGAAAATCCTGTGTTCACCCTCCTCCAGGCTCACTTCTAAACCAACAACATGCAAAACCTCTTTAGACGTAAACCCTCGCTGGTCTCTTATCTGGCACTGTTAATGTGTACTCAGAGCCACGAGTTCCACCTGGATCTACCATTTTAGACAAGACAATGACAACAGTCCATTCACTAGAACCCACCAGACATCATAGCCATTCCATCTGTACAGTACATTTCCACACCTAAGCTATGCTCTCCTCTCTCTCCATGTTTTTTATGAGATTAAATATCCAGAGCATAACAACACACACTGGAACCAGACATTTGCAGATAAGATCAGTTGAGTAGGGTTTTTTTGTTTGTTTGTTTTACTAAAAGGATAATCCAGAGCCATGGTCAGAGATCAGACGTAGGTCAATAGATAGAAATAATGCAAACAAAATATAAGGAGTCAGAACAAGAGTGAATAGCCCAAAACATAAGGAGTCAGAACAAGAGTGAATAGCCCAAAACATAAGGAGTCAGAACAAGAGTGAATAGCCCAAAATATACAAAACCAGAGAGGTATATTAGGTAGAACTTATAACCAGGATACATAAGTGACAGATGAACGACTGGCAGGTGTATGCAGGGAAATGTAGTCAAGGCTAAGGGAGTGTGACACAGAGGGACAAATAAAAACTGCTGAAAACAAGGGACATTCATAACTGGCATTCACCGGTTTGTAAAAACACAAATGTGCAAAATGTGAAGTGTACACACACACACACAAAGTTAGTTGAAAATGCTGAGTTTGTAGTTTTTCTCATTAAGAAACAATGAACGGGTGATGTGGCTCCTTCACAGCCCCATGAAAACACTGAGAGATGTAGAAAAAGACCTATTTCTGAAAAGTAATAATAATGAATCATGTTACCAAACTATTCACATTCACATTCTAATATCTCAAAATATGAATTACCTTTAAAAAAAAAAAGAAAAACGTTCTTTTATAATATAAGAAAATAATATCTTTGTGTCACGATGTGCCAGGCACCCAGGCTGAAGGATATGCCGACTGACACACACACACACACACACACACACAGACAGTTCAATTTCCAGTCCCCTGATTATTGATTTGCTGCACCTGCCTGTTGTTTATCTGTGTGTTTCTGCTCTGTTTAAGGTCCAGTGCTGTACTTTATTCCTTGTTTCGGCCAGTTTGCTGCTGTGCTCCTGTTTTATTTTTTAATGGAGAAAAAAGACTCTAAGCATGCACTTTTCGAGTTTTGTTCCCTCACTACACTCATCACACGTGATGATTTTTAGAACCAGCCATTCAAGACTATGAGATGTTCATGGCAACGGTAACGGCCCCACCCCCACCGGGGTAGCGGTCTTTTCAGAGTGGGGTTGTTTGGGAAAGCAGCCCAAAGAGGGTGGTCAACTCCATCTAAGGCTAAACACCAGCACGAGACCGATAGCGAACAAGTACCGTAAGGGAAAGTTGAAAAGAACTGTCTTTCAAGAAGGGGGATTCAACCCTGCGGTCAGACCGTCACTGCCAACGCTCACCTGCTCCGCCTCAACCCCCGCACCCCCTCCCCGAAACAAAATCTCCTCAGACAATATTGCAAAATTAAAAAAAAAAACATTTTCTTTGAATGAATCTTATGAGAAAGGACTTCTAGATATCTATAAAACAACAGTATTTACTACCATGAAATTTGTGAATGAAGATGGTCCCAGGTAACATGCACTTTTCAAATAAAGATGAAACAAATGGGGTTGTTGTGTTTCATAACAAAAGTGCCATGCTCTCAGTACTGTAAATGCAAGATTTAACAGCTGCCATAATTCATTCACAGCACTATTGTGTCAAATTCTAATCTTGCCAGTATCGCCGAAGTTTATGAAATTGATATTTATGGTATTTGAAAGGGTAATAAATCTGTAATTGCAGGCTTTCCTGTTGACACATGTAATTTAATGTGGTCTGAGGTTGACCCTGACTGATGACTGGCAGCGTGCTTGCAGGCAAGAGTATGCAGGTGTCAAAGGAAGATTTGATTTCTTTGACTGCCTGTAAAAGTGGCTTTACAACCCCTTGGTCTTCAGAGAGAAAAAAAAAAATAAATAAAGCCAAATAAATAATATGAAGAAAAGAGAACATCCGAAAGATTCTTGTCAGACTGAGTGCTGAGCTCCATATTGGCTTTTGTGAGCAGAGAGTAGAAAGGCCAGACTGTTTTTCTGTATATGGGTTTTACTGCATTCAGCACTGCAACCGAATCTGCAGTCAAGCCATGAAAACACATTAAATGCATGTTATAGGTATGTATGCATCTGACTGTCTGTCTGACTGTCTGTCTGTCTGATGACATTATCAAGGGACTAGTGAATGTATCTGACTAACACAAACCATTTACGTTTAGCATATATTAGGCGTATATGTTAGCAACACACTATGATTCTGCTCTTTGCAATAAGCATAAAGTATAAAGATAATTCTTTCCTATATTCCTGCCTTCATTCATTAAGGGATCACAGAAGTGTGATGCTATGTATTCATTCCAGTGAAGGATGATTTTTCAGAATAAAGGGGATAATGGAGCTTGACTAACAAATTCTTCATTGCTCAAGTTTAAAGCAATCATGCAACCAGCTCTGAAGAGACAAGGACATGTCAAGCCTTTTGTCAATTTAGAGCTGCTTAATCAATAAACATTTTTAATAATTCTATTATTATCCCAGCCAGAAGGAGAAAACAAATAAATATACATACATTTTAATGAAAAGTGTAAACAAATAGTGAGTGGATGAAGAGCACAGACAAATAGGTGAAAGTGCTTCATTTGGAGGTTTACCCAAATCCAGGTAAAGCTCCATCACCCTGGAAAAGTAAATAATGAACCAAGAAAAAACTATAAATGAAACAAGAAGATGTTATAGGATTTACATTTTGCATGAGAACAAGAAAATAACAGTCGAAACACTTGTAAATATGTAGTATACATACATACAAACAATACTCAACAAACTATGTGAGAATGTGAGGTTTCAGTACACTGGATAACAACAGTTGACCACAATGAGGGGCAGGAATTGTGGAGATTTAAACTAAACAAAAACACATGGCATTGTTGCCATGACAATGCTCAAAGGGAACCAGGACAGTGCCCCCCCCCCCCCCCCTCTTTAACGTGCAGTTCTCAATGGGACAAAGAGGGAGATGGAGGGCCCACAGGCAGGTTCTGAATGTGATGTGGACTTAGGAGGCAGACAGGGAACAGGAGTAGGAACTGGAATCAGGGCTGCAATTGGAGCATAAATGATATCCATGGCCATATCAAGAGCTGGATCTGGAATGGGAGCAGGAACAAGAGCCAGGGTAGGAGCTGGGGTCTGAAAACAAAAGCCAGAACTGGGTTTAGAACCTTGGCGTCAGTGAATGGCCTTTAAGTCATGGAGGCCCTTGGTGGATTGATGGCACTGGGGAACTGGTGTAGATGCTGGGCCTAGAACAGGAACTAAGGCAAGAACCTGGGCAGGAATAGGAACATCAGAGAGAGTGGGATCAGCAAAAAGAGGGCTGGAGTGTCCATGAGGGAGAGCAGTGGGTTCAGTGGGTCCACGAGGGGGCAGGCCAACCAAGGAACCAATGTTCCACAAAGTGTCAGGTGGGTCAAGGAAGCCACATGACAAATATTCTATGAAAGTGACTAGGAAGTACAGGACCCTGTAGGGTGGTGAGTCCATGAAGAGGAATGGGGCTTCCAAAAGGGGAGCAGTGGCAGCTGGGAACTCTGGCAGTGGGAAGATGAATGAGGTTAAATTCTGGTCTCTGGCCCTCAAACCATTCCACGAGAAACTCCATGCAACTCACCATGTGTCATTTATTCCATGCAAAATCCACCAACTGCCATGTTTTACTGTGAAGTGAACCCTGTATGAGGGCCATACAGTACTCCTGTGCCACCAGGTGCTAATGAAGTGCAGGTACTGGGGAGAAAATTCCATGTACTTGCCTGCACTGCTGGTATAAGTGAAATCCAGTAGGGGCACCTCTGCCAAAGGATTAATAGGTGTATAGCTGAACCCCATTCCTTCAGTGCAGTGGAGTTTATTTTGCCCGGGGAAGGTAGCGGTGGGCACACCTCAATGACAAGCAGACAGGTTGATGCTCACTTGCTGTGTCCTTGTAGTTCGGTTGGGCGTTCTGTAACAAACAGTGAGCTGAGGCAGGACACAAATACGTAGGTGAACATGCTTTATTTGGAGATTTACAAAGTTCTATCAACCTAAAGGACAAATAAAGCAGGAAAATACGGATAGCAAAATTATAAACACTTACATTGGGATCACAACCAACAAAAATAGGTGAGTAAATATATTGACATATTGACTAACAAATGGAACACAAGACACAGGTGAGCACAATGAGGGGCGGGGAAGTTAAGACGGAACATGGTGGAGAAGCCAAAACAAAAGCGCATGTCAAAACAAGAACTTTGACATTAAAAGGAAAACTGTAACAGTAAAGGACCAAGTGTGAGTGAGAGCAAAAGAAGACTGAGAAGGCATGATGGAGGAATGTAAAGAAAGCAACATCCTTCCTGCATTTCAGCTACAAATGAAGCTCCTTCACTTTCTACTGACAAGCCTAGAGCACCTGTCAAACACCCTCACTGTTAGTGTCAGTCAGAACACAATATGCTCACTCACACTCACGTGCACACACAAAGGCTGCACACTAAAACTTTGGGATTTTAAGACACACGATCAAATTAACATTCACTTTTTAAAGCACTTCACACTCATAGCAATTTGGTAGGTTTAAAAAAAACTATTACCTTTGATTAAGAGCACAAGAAAACCAGACAAAGCATTTGGTTTCCTTTAATCATTCAATAGGCTGTCATGGCTTTGCTGAACCTTGAATAAGATGACACTTGGCATGACAGAGTACATGCTGTGTAAAACTTGACATCTCTAAAAGAGAGATCATATTAATAAGAAAGGGTACAAACATTAAACATGACCAGGCCTGTTCTTAAAAATTCACAACTTTTTATGAGCGTTCAAATATATGCACATTTGCATATATTTGCAATAACAAATGATGCTGGGTATAGATGGCAGCAATGGCTTAAATTTTGGATGGACAACCCATCTTCTGTAAAACTAAAGCTTAA
>JAOXYF010000027.1:17331702-17370254 GCA_028565775.1 Sternarchorhynchus goeldii | reverse complement strand
ATGATATGCTGATAGTACTGATAATGATATGATAACGATATGCTGATAGTACTGATAACGATATGATAATGATATGCTGATAGTACTGATAATGATATGATAACGATATGCTGATAGTACTGATAACGATATGATAATGATATGCGGATAGTACTGATAATTATGTATGGAAGCCAAAATTAAACTCAGAAAATAAACATAATCAGCAACAGTACTGCCTTTACTGATAACAACATATTCTCCATATTCAGTCAACATTGACAACCTAGGGTTAAAATGGATTTTCCGCACAGAAACAGAGCACAAATAAACCAAGACTGAAAGAAGCTGGTGTGTATTCTGAGCCACTATTTCATCTTAATTATGTCATAATCCATGAAGCCATTTCAGTGACCCCCTACAAATATATATCGCAGAGACCACCTCACTGAAGAACTGAGTATTATACAGAACAGTAGATATGCAAGTACACAATGGTATGCCTCAAAATATAGCATTTTACTAAAGTTAAAGAAAACTAAACAAAATAAATCAGGTAGGCAGGTAGGTAAGCAGCACTATTTCCACCCAGTTCTTCTGCAGCAGGTATAGATATTGTCAACACTGATGCAAAGAGGATCTTGCAACACATACATACATGCATATGAATACTGGGAAGTTATCAGCTGCTCTTTTTTATTCCACATTTAATCTTTAAAGCATGTGTGTGTGTGTGTGGGTGTGAGTGTGTATGTGTGTGTGTGTGTCTTGCTAGGGTGTGAATTGATAAGTGGTCTTCAGATCCCATTGGCTGTTAGACAGTAAGGACTCTCAACACAGCATAAATGTTGCGTCTGTAATAGGAGTGAGGACCAAAGAAACAGGACATGCTAAGATGCAAACGATGAGAGAAATATCATAAAATCTGAAGTTAATAATAAAGAACTGTGCAATTTAATAATCATTAAAGTGCACTGATGATCTCAGGTCAGTTTCTTATTTCTTTAGGTTACCTCAAAGTTGGTCTAACAAAGCAACACATATTGCAGTGAAGCTACAGAGCTTCCAGGAATGCATCCAGCTATCTAGCTCCAAATGAACTTTAAGCAAGTGGTACTATTTTTACCGGACGTTAGCAGTTTATTGACAGTTATGTTACTGTCTTTGTTCAAACTTCTCTTTAGTCACCCATGAGCATGAGGACCATGTCATTGGACAACAGTAAAAGACACATTTACCCTTATCAAGAAATCCAGGTTCTTTGAATATGCAAACTGCGAAAAAAAAACGCATCCACCCCCTTCCCTTGAGATAGCAGAAGGGTTAGAATGAGGAGCCAATGGTTTAAAGGCGACCACTGAAAGATGTGTCAGGATCCTAAGTTTGCCTGGTACTGCAGTGAAAGCCCCAGTGTTAATAGCAATGATAGTAACAGGAGCAGATTCACAAGGGATTTACTTCACAGTACGACAGAGAAATAAGGTTTTAGCAATTACATTTGGCTAAATTAAACACCCAATTGGTAGCAGTAAACTTTGGCTTTTTGACAAACCACACTTTAGATGGGTAGAAAATATACATATAAATGTGACTGTAGTTGATCTTTGACTGAATTAATTTTATATCTCCCAGTAACTCGTCAGCCCTGAATAAGCTTTAAAAATCAATCCACTATGTCTCTGCTGTCGATTGTGCACAAGTAAATTAGCATGGGGTTTTAAAAACGACCTTTCTGAATAACCTCTTACTATAATACCAGAGTGTATATTTCATAGAAGGCACATTTTAACTTCTATTACTACAATAGTAATTCAGTTCATTGGTCAGTTCAAACCATTCAAATGGATGACAAAACTGCTCACATGTCCAGAGTTACTTCTTTAGGTTTTGCTCTGGATCTATGTAGCTAATGATGATCTTATGAGCAAAAAATGAACATTACAAAGTTTGAGTAAACCATTCCTTAAAAGAGACAGTAACTTCTATAACTGTAAAGAGTAATACATAGAAACTCTTCAATATACTGCTATTAAACTACACTGCAGTACAATTGCTACACACACACACATACACACACACACACACACACACACACAGTTTCTGTTGATTTCTGAAGTATACATTTGAGGTATACTGGCAGTAGCTCTCTGTTCCAGTGAAATGCTTAAAAGATGTGAACCGCACAGGCAGGCTATAATTGGTTCTGGTCCTATCAAGTACTTCTATAAATTACTCCTTATAGTGTGTGTTGATGGATTGATGGTTAGATAGAGTAGAAGCACAGTTTATTCTGCATATTTTCTGCTTATATACCTTGACTATAAACTTAAAAAAGAAAGCAAGAGAATGAAAACAGGATAAGAACTTAGAGGAGGAAGAAGAGTGTGAGAAAGAGAGAGAGCGAGAGAAAGAGTGTGGGGTGGTTTAGATGGCGATCAGGCTGGATGGCTCAGCAAACACGTTCATGCAGGTTGGTGTTGAATGAGCTAAAAATAGGAGCAGAGGAACGTGAGACGCCTTCACAAACCACATCTCCGTCACCACGGTGATGGATAACATCATCCCGCCAACCAAACACGCATGCCAGAAGAGGGGGCAAGATGCCTTCAGAACAACAAGATCCATTAGAGAGGAAAAGCAGAGGATTAAAAAAATAGAGAGAGAAGGTTAAAAGTAGGTGTTGCAAATTATTTTGATGGTACATACAGATTATCTGTTCATGCAGTTTATTATCAAAATACCTATTAAAACTCAGGTGATTCTCAATAAGGTTAAGTTTAGAGTTAGGTTTAGGATTTCAGTCAAGGTTAGGTCTGGGGTTTAGGTTTAGGAACAGACCAAATTGAATTGATTATAATTTATTTAGATTTCTGTGGCATTTTAATTTGTGTTAAAGTGAATATTTGTTAAAGATAATCATCTCATCTACAAAGCAGCTAACCGTCAAAATAAAGTGTTAGCAAAGTTAGCGAAAGCAAGAGAATTGGAAAAAAACCCATAAAAGTTAGAAAAAGAGAGCAGGTGAAAGTGAAGTCAGGAAGAGGAAAATATGTAAAAGGGTTTTACAGTGGGTGAGGGAAAAGAGGCTAATTTATGAGGTCTTATTATCGACATCACTACAGAGGTTCTGTCATGGTAAAATGAATCTATCAACATTAGATATTTTCATCACACCATGAAGAGAGAGAGAGAGAGAGAGAGAGAGGGAGGGAGAGAGAGAGAGAGAGAGGGAGGGAGAGAGAGAGAGAAGAGAGACAGACAGCATACAGCAGGCACAGAAAAATAGAACTGATTTCATTTCATAAAATGCAAGTGCATAAAATGGCAGCAACAAACAAAGAAGAACTGAGAAGTTTAGAGGAGTCGATTTGTGGCTTGTACCGTTCTACAAATATATAGGTCCTGTTCAACTTCACCACTCTAGTCCACAGGGGCAGGCCAGAGTGGAAATGTAACTTTATTCACCCATTCTACATCCACACATCCACCACCCACAATACAGCAATAACTAACTGACTCAGAAGGACATCATAAAGAAACTTTGAAACAAGACTGGAAGTATGGCGCTTTGGCTTAGTTATAAATAACTGGGCTCCTTGGTAATAAATAACTTGTACCCAAGAGCCCAGGACCTAAACAAAGAATTTGTCTAAGAGAAGGTTGTAGTTGTGCTGATGATGGGCAAAACCCTGCACAGAGGCTCGGGACTTTTATTCTAACGTAAATCTGATAACCTCTGTCTAACAGGCAGACCTGGCAGAGGTGTTGCTAACCCTGTTGCTGTTGGGTTGTAACTCCACTCTGTCAACAGTTCAGAGAATGTAATTGGCTTATGTCACTCAAGTGACAGGAAGTACATGACTGTAACTGCTTTACTGCTGTTTCTCAACGAACTATTTGAGTGATTTTATTGATAGTTAATGCATAAGAGAGCTACGAAAGGTAAGGAGTTGACTGTACATGTGGTATATGTCACTGCTTTACATTAGAAGTGAATCCATTCTAGCAAAGCGAGGTCAAACTGACATAAACATCAAATATTTTTTGGGAAGATTGAAAATATGATTTATTACACTAATATTTTCAATCGTGAACAAAATTCTCTCCATTTTATGTATCAAAATAATGGTTTTATGTCAAATAAAAGAATATACTAGTATGGTATTGGAGGGTTTATTACAAGCCATTAATAATAACCATTAATATTATTAAAAAAAAATCTTTTAAAAATAATAAATAAATTAATAAACACATAATCAAACCTGTAGAGTTCTTACAGGAAATGGGAAGAAAAATGCAAAGAGTTGAGAAACTGCTCATGATCATATATCTGCTCATCTGTAAAAAGGTGTGGGAATGGCACGAATAGCTACCAGTGGAACTGGCTCACATATCCTTGTTGTGCTGCCAACTGTACCAGCAGGATTACAGAAACACTGTTATTATCTATGTAAATGCCTCAAAACTCATTGGAAAGCATTTTACCTTGAAGCAGGACAACAGGCCTGAAAGAATTTGTCGTATTTGTTATGTTAAAGTTTTCAGTAAAATTAGTTTATTTGACGAAGTCCAAAAATATCCACGACGTCCAAAAATATCCACGAAGTCCAAAACGTAGAGACAGTATTTTATATCTTGGGACACTATTTGTTTATTTGCATGTAAAACTCTACACTGCAAATAAAATGAATGAAACATTGACACAAATTAACATAAAACATTAAAAAGTAAGGAATGTTTTTGAATTTTCAAAAAAAAAAAATGTTTTATTGATAGCAGAAATACCCTCTCCTTGGTTTTCTACAAAACACTGTTGTAACAGGAATACCTCAGACTGTATAGAACAGCCTTAACACAACTGAAGTTGTGTGGGATCAAACAGGGCAAAACAACAAAGAAAAGAAAAACATTTGAGCAAGTAAATATTCACTGCTCTCATCAATACCCCTAAACATAACTGTCTTGAGTAGTCCAATGCCGGGATCTGACTAAATGGTAATGTGTCTTTATAAATATATGTTTATCACAGTGGTTACTATATCAGATTAGGTAAAGATAGTGGCATAAACACATTTGGCCCTACACGTTTGGCCCTACACATTTGGCCCTACACGTTTGGCCCTACATGTTTGGCCCTACACATTTGGCCCTACACTTTTGGCCCTACACGTTTGGCCCTACACGTTTGGCCCTACACGTTTTGACACTGACCAATCATCATTCATGTCCTTGCATGAAGTGAGGTTATCAGAGAGGAAGGTCAAGAAATAATCAATCATGGCTGTCTAGGGACATGTCAAAAATACAAAACATTTGGTCATGCTAGACTTTTGTGGTTGGGGCTTCCCAGGAGCCACATCACTGTTGTTCAGTTATGTCTCACTGCAAGGTCTGCTCCACATTCCTAATGTTCACATTCAGTCTTAACACTTAACAGTCTGTCATTGGTTGGTTATGATAAAATCACATCAAAAACAGACAAAAGTCCTTTATTCTGATTCCTATATAAGAGATTTGCACAGTACTGTATGTTAACTTGTACAATTATTTATGATTCCATGATGTGGGGAATTTATAAAAAGGTATGTGATTACCTGATAGATGTTGTGCTTTCAAATTAATGAGATATTGTGCACTTTGCACCATGAAGTACTAGAGATTAAAGCCAAACAAAACAAATATATTGGATGACTTCAGTCTACTCCTCACTTTTAACAACAATGACTGCACAATGACTGCAGTCACCGCATCACTCAAAGTTTTCATAGTCTTGGTGATTATCACGTAGACATGCTTTCAGTGTAGTATTAGTAATCATATTCATTCAATTATCTATTAAAAACTGCCTTCCATATAAATACACATACACATAGATTGGTAGATTGATAGATCAATAGATATCTATTAATCCCAAAGAATAATTCAGTGGTTTGAGAAAGTTGTCTTGTTTGCCTCACATCCAAGCAAGTCAGGTTTCTTTTTGACTGAATAGCCCACTTCTAATAATATTTACATTTTTAGGTAAGGGAATATTACTTGGTTTTGGTCTCAAATTTAGAAATCAAGATATTCTATATAAACTCTCTGCATGCCAAAGTCAGCAATGAGATATTCAGCATATGAGTGTTCCCATTAGACTGATATGTATAAACCTGAATAATAAATAACCTTCGATTGATTCTTCTTATCATGGTGTGGTTTGCCTTATGGAATAATGCATGGAGTGATTGTGTTCAGATTTAGCATATATGCGTGAACATTTGAAAGTGGCATGGAGAAGAAACTCGCTTGTAAAACTGTGACATTTACTGAGGTTTTCTGCTCTCATTCACCCGGTTCTATTAGCATTAGGGAGGCACTGGCTTCCCTAAAGGACACAACAGTCAGGCTTTCTTATTTTAATGAGAGTCCTAAAACACAAAAAGGCTTGAATTATTTTCATTATAGTGTACTTTCATTATCTTGAATATTAATGTAACCGATAACCATAATTATGTCATTCTTAATTATATTATTAATGGATCTAATTCTTTTCACTTAAGATTTTAGACCACAACATAAAAATTGCACACAAAAAAAGACTCCCCACATCTGTCTAAATCAATGTTATTGTCCGGAGATCTGATCAGCTTCTTGACTCCACGCATTTTCGTATTATAGTAGTATCATCTGGAGTGTTGGCAGCACCCCGTTAGCCACTAAAACAAACTTTCAAACATCCACAGCTGTAACTGAAAGGAAGCAGAGAGGGAAGTAATGGAGATGAGCCAAAGTAGTAGAGAATCCTCTGCTTCATGTGTTTGCTCTCTCTTTTCCATAACCACACACACACACACACACACACACACACACACAGTTTTTTTCCATGAAAGCGTAATGAACAAATATGCCAATGGATCAAGCAGGGAGAATTACAGCACACTTCTCCAGGACAGCAACCAAGTGGATCAGAACCGCAACCATTCCTCCCAAGCCTCAACCAACCCAGCTCACTGCAGCCAGCATTACCCAAACCTCACACTGCATATGAGCACAAGCCTGAGTGAAACTTGGACAAAATCCACTTAGTTCCACAACAATATAACAAAAGTGTGGTACCAAACAAGCTAATTACAAATACATGTGAAGGATACCGTCTGTAGTTATAATTATTAAATATACATAAGAACATCAGCTTGATATTGCTATGCATGCCAAACAGATAGAGAGACAAACACACATACACACACACACACACACACACACATGCAGACCAGCACACACACACACACGCTAATTCACCTTGCACCAAAAGCTCTACATGGATGTTCTCCACTGCTAGCAGATCAGACACCAGCAGACCAGATCTACTCAGTCTCACATCAATCCCTACTGTACTTATAATTAATTAAGCCCCTACCTAGACAAGAGGACCTGTCTGCAACAACTGAACGTGTGAGTAACTGCACTTCTGCAAGCTCTCCCTCCTCTCTTTCTCTCTCTCTCCACCTCCTCTCTCTCTCTCTCTCTCCTTCTTTTGATTCCTTTCTCTCATTCCCTCTTTCTGTCTCTTCATCTTATCCATTTCAACCACATGTGTGAGTTGAAAAGACCCCAGGGACACAGTACACTACAGAGCAACACTTGTCAAGTTTGACAGCTCAGGAGGGGGGAAAACAACTCAGGAAGAATTATGCCGGTCCTGCCAATAAATGATCCTACAGTTCTCAGGTATCCCTTCTTTGAGACTTTCAGTTGCCAAAGTCAGCTGCAGTCATGCTAATAAAGAGGTCATAGTATGTTTATTCAGATAAAAAGAGACGAACGGACATAGAAAGAGAGAGAGAAGAAAAGAAAGGAAATAATACACAAGCATGTCGGCCGGCAGCAGAGAACGGGACAGAAAGAAAAAAGCGACTGAGGAAAGAGTAAGAGGGAGAGACAGAGAGAGCAGGAGAGAGAGAGAGTTTGGAGAGACGACAGAACTCACCGTTTGCTGCAGGTCGGGGATGCCTATGCGGACGACCAGTGTGTTGCCCTGGGGTTCCTCCATGGGGTTGGCCGGCGCTCGGCAACCGTCACCGCGGGAACTGTGGAAGCTGTCCCCCTGGCTGCCGCGGGAGAGGCGGTGCGGCTGTGGCTGTGGCAGCGCGGGGCGAGAGTGGATGAGGAGAGGGAGCGAGAGGGGGAGCTCGAGGGGGAGCGCGAGGGGGAGGAGGGTGGACGCAGGCTGGGACTGGAGCGGCGGCAGCGGCGGCGGCTGGGGAGCCTCTCTGGGTGCGGGGGGCTCATGGTTACCGGCGTCCCCACTCACAGGCATGCTCCGTGTGTGTGCCGCTCCAACCGCATAGCCCGTGCACACACATGCACACACTCATACTCACCGTGCTGCTCTCCGCACGCACACACACACACACACAGACAGGGGGATAGAAGCAAGGGAGGGGGGCATGAGGATTATAGAGGAAAGAGAGAAAGAGCAATGGGGGGAGAGAGAGAGAGATAGAGAGAGAGAGAGAGAGCGAGAGAGAGAGAGAGAGAGAGAGAGAGAGAGAGAGATGAGGTTAGATGTCTGCTGTGATAAGGTTTTAACCAGTGAAGGAATACTGCAAATTGTGAAGAAAGAAAATCAGGTACAGCAGGACAATACAGGACAATCATCATTCAGGGATGCAGCAGCGGAGCACACTGTGACTGTGTACTAGGCATCGTTTAATGGTTTACTGTACAGGACACCAAGTGGTGACTCAAAAACAGCCAAAAAAAGCTTTATAAAGCTTTGACATGAAGGAATAAAACAAATTAATAAAAAAATCCAAACTCAAACCAGTATGAATGCAGAACTGTCTGTATTCATTTCATACTAATTATTTTCAAAAACATGAACTGAGAATTTATATGAGAATTAAATGAATATATATGAGAATTAAATAAACGAATGTCTCATCTATTTTTGTGTTCTATGTGCTGCATCACTTGATATGAATCAAGTCAAAATTCTCAAGCACCATTTTACCACACATTACAAAACCAGCAAAACATAAATGCTCTGATGCAGTAGGAGGAGCAGAAAGTAAACATGGAGGAGCAGAAAGTAAACATGGCCCACTACATCAGAACACCACCCTCAGAGCTCACACGCACACACCGTGTGATTATTTGAGTAAAACTGAAGTAGACCACTGTGGCAACTGGCTAGACTGGCACCAGTACATTGGTGTGACCAACACAATGCCCCTCACTCCCAGCTGGGTCAACAGGAATACTCCCAGGCAATCACCTCTGTGCCCTTGTGTGTCTCTCTGTTGGGCAAAATCGTTTTCTCCATCACACCCTTTATCGCCTCACTCCATCGAACATCTAGAGTAGCCACTCCAGCCATCTCTCACTTTCATTACCTTTCTCCCTGAGCCTAATTTACTTTCTTTTCCACTTTCTGTCTTCGCTATCACTACAATGGTGATATCTCTCTCTCTCTCTCTCTCTCTCTCTTTTTTTCTCTCTCTCTGTCTCAATCTCTCTTTATCCCTCACTTACATGAACATATTCTTTCCTATACTGTCATTTCAGGCTAATTCAAACCCAAGCCCTCACACAGCTTGTCTCTCTATGGTGCAGTCTGGTCTCTCTGGGAGGTTAAATGGCAAAGCAGACAGGCAGCAGATGGAAAAACAGAGCAGAGTTGAAACTGCTGTTCAGAGCAAGGCTAATATGCTCCTCAATTACTGTTCCTACTGTTTACTCAGAAAGACAACACACGCATCAGTGTGCCTACCCAACAGGCAGGGTTTCTCTGTAAACGAGGCTTGACATCTGTTGGGTATTTCTAATGTATTTTTATTACATTTATTTTTTTAGTTTATTTCTAAATTAAACCTGGAAATATTTATAGAATACCTCAAAAAAGTATGATCTTCTGAGAAGATCATAAACAGAAAGAGTCTTCACAAATGGAAGGTAATCCATTGTAAGTTACCTTAAACGTAAGTCTACTTAAAAAGTTAACTCACTCGGAAAGTCAACCCAAGAAAATCCCCACAAAGCAAGCACATCAGCAAGCCTGCTTTAGCTTCATCCAGAATGGCTCAAACATTTTAATGTTCAGATAACAGACTGAGACAGAGGCACAAAAGTGAAGCAGACTGCTGGCATCTAACCCAACACAGCTGCTGACAGAGGCCCACCTTCACCATCTGCTCACAGCACTGCTCTACAAGAGACAGTAAATCAAGATTCACAGCAGCGTAAAAATCCCGCGTATGAAGCTTAAAGCATAGCTAGTTCCATTTATAGAACAATACTACAAAGTCAGTATAGGATTAAGGTTGTAACTACATCAGGATTTTAACTTAAACTTAGAAGTCTTCACTGTCTGTGGAACAGAAGACATGCATCAGACCAAACATTGCTAATCTTTGTGTAATGCACAATTAACGTAATGTGAAATAAAACCTTGTCTCAGACAAATTTAGTGATCCCAGAAGACAGAACAGTAGATTATATGGATGCTTCCTCTTCTGTTCCTGGAACATCTCCAGCCATACGAGATACATATTTCAGCTCCCTTACATCATACACTTGTGACAGTGCTGGCCTGCATGCAAACGCACATACGCACGCACAAAGACGGGCATCCACACACACGAGATGCACACACACGCACACAACTAACTTCCAGCAGTGTGTTTTGTGTGTAAATGTGTGATACATTAACTGGGTACAGGGCGTGTACTATGTGTACAGAAATGAATGAATCTAGGCTTTGATGTCTGTATGAGTGAGCTTTTGCCCTTTTAGACCACACCCCCTGAAACGCAGCTGCATCAGAATTCTCTATCATACTACAGTATACCAGGAGCATGTAGTGGAATCCAGAACCATCTCTCTGCCTCTCCTTTGGAGTGCTTCTCTTCTCCTCTTTTCGCTCTGTCAAACAAAGTGAATTATTCATGTTTCCACTCTACACTTTGCCTTGCACATAAACTGGCCAGTGTATGCACATTTTTAAGCCGACGGTTATTTCAGAAACCGGCACCATGCATGAACAGCGTTAAGGCTGAAACATACATCCCTGTTGTCATCCTACGTGAAGCAGAGTCCACCTGACCCATAGCATCTTCCAGACTAAGCCCTGAGATTGACACACTGTATGTCCTCCTCCAACCGCTGCACATACCAGAACTACACATCACACACACACACACACCAACGAGTGTGCAGTGCCTACCAACTGCCCACTGCAATTAATGTTTCACAGAGAGCCGATATTTGCTCTACAGTATGACTCCAGTAAATAAATATTTCAAATTCTTTTCACTTAAATGATCAAAATGGGTTAATATTGATTTGCCCATTGATTGATTACCCACTGTATGCCCCATATAATTGTGAGCAATGATATATTTGTGAAAAACTTGCAAACTGCTCTATATAGAAATCACAGAAAGGGAAAGGGAACTACATACTAAGCTACATACTACATAACTAAATGAACTACATACTAAACTGCATACTACATAACTAAGTGATCTACATACTAAACTACATACTACATAACTAAGTGATCTACATACTACATAACTAAGTGATCTACATGCTACATAACTAAGAAGAAAACAGCCAGTATATATGTGGATAAGCTAATTTCTTTTGCACCGTACAACCTTAGTCAATAGGAGCTATTAATCAATTCTGATCACATGTACACATACCATAGAACCTCAGTAGATGAGTCAATAGGATCTATTAATCAATTCTGATTAAGTTCTGTTTAGTTTTATTTGTTTATTTATTTTAACCAGAGACAAATGTTTCTTGTTAGTTTTGATAAAGAAATATCTTGGCTGTTGTTTGCTCAAACAATAAATTGATATGCACAGAAAGAATAAGCAGACATTTATACAGCTTACAGTGTTTTATATCACATAAACCCAGATAGAAGCATCGCTAAACCTTTCAAACTAAACTTCATCAACATACCGTATATAAAAGTAAAGATTCAGTTTAAAGAAATGTAACCGAAGTAACTCGCACTATGTGGTCAGCACCATGCTTACACACGCAAGTCTGTGTGCAGTGCGAGATAAACAAAAATCCAGACAAACAGACCAACAGGTGAACAAAGAGACACGTAAGATGACGATATTTTCTACTACAATGTGATTGTAATTTGGCTGTAGCAGATAAACATTCGTGCAAACTAACTTATGGCATTCGTTTAAATATAGCCTCTCGGGTGGTATGATGCATGTCTGCTCAATCTCAGTGCAACTTCTGATATCCTTGACCCTAACATTTTTATATGTAGATGTGAGATGTGGGTTGGACTCCCAGGAACAGGCTTAAAATGATTGAATTCATACCTAAAAGGCAGAAATTACTTTGTCTAAATGGAAAATAATGTTTCTGAAAGAGTGGCAGGGACTTGTGGTGTCTCCCAAGGTTCTATACTTGGGCCACTCTTGTTTAATACTTAGGTATGTTTCCTTTTGGTCCCCTCCACTCACTTTATAAGTACCTTGAGCACATCACTAACTGGATGAGCCTAAACATTCTGCTGTTGAATAAAGATAGAGATTTGGACAACAGCAATGGGAGGTATAGACTAGCATCTTATTTATCTAAAAATCTAAAATCTAAAGAGATAGCTTGTAACCTTGGTACATTAGTAGTCTCTGATCATTTGTTAGTCACATCAAATCAGTTACTAAATTAGCATTTAATCAGTTTAAGAAGACCAACATGATCAGAGATTTTCTGACAAAGCTGGACCTAGAGAAACTCATTCATGTCTTTATTTCTGGCAGGGTTGATTACTGTAATTGTCTCCTAATGGGTCTCCCAAAAAAGACAATCAAACAGCTTTAACTGATTCAAAAAGCAGCTGCCAGAGTTCTCACTCTTAAGAATGGAGGAAACACATCACCTCCATTCTTAAATCCTGGTTAGAAATATATTACAGAGGTGAATTTAAGGTATTACTTGTCTTTAAGTTGCTTATTTGATGTAGGATCATTGTATCTATCTGATATGCTGCAGTATTGTGGGCCAGTCAGAACTCTCAGATCACTATGAAAAAACCAAGCTTATTTTCCCAGTCTTTCGAGTCAGAGTAAACACTTTTCTATTAGCACTGCACTGAAAGTTTCAGCATGACAGTGCACTTTTGTGTCTTTTGATTCTTAATTGATTGATTTTATTGTTTTTATCGTTTATCTTGACACTATATATGTTTACTTAAATTTGAATATAATAGAATTTATATTATTTATTTTTTATCTCTGTACTTTTTAATTTAATTTACTTGCATTAACTTTAGTCTTTGTCCTCTCTGAGTTTTCTTTTTTTTAACATTTCATTAGCTCATTTGTTGTCTTTTAAAAGCAACTAAACCTAATTTTAATAAAGATTTTTTCATTTGGTCAAAAGCCAACCTGAGGTGACAGATCGAGGTATGTAATGAGCTTTATGATTCTTCTATATCTATGTAAAGCACTTTGAATTACCACTGTGTATTGTGTATGAAAAATACTGTACAAATAAACTAAAAATTACAAATAGAGGAGGAAACAGAGGACACATCTGTCTGGGGCCAGATCACATCTGTCTGGGGCCAGATCACATCTGTCTGGGGCCAGATCACATCTGTCTGGGCCCTCTATGTAGTGTACAATTCTGGGAGGTTCCCATTAGTGGTGAAGGGTATAGGGTCATTACCCAATGAAAAAATGATTTAGCAAAACCAAATTTTTGCAATATTATGAAAAATAAAATTCCAGTTGACTCTGTCAAATGCTATTTCAGCATTTAAGGAGGTAATTACTGTACCTAGATTGTTTTGTTGGCTAATGAATATCAAATTGACTAGTCTGCAGAGGTTATCAAAAGACTGCCATTCTTTAATGAATCCTGTCTAATATAACTGAATAATCAGTGCTGTGACAGTTTTGATTTGATCGGCCAATCTTTTACTGAATATTTTGAAATCTGTATTAATAAGTTATACAGGGCAATAACCAGGGGGAAGTGCTGGGTCTCTGCCAGATCTGAGCAGTACTGAGATAAAGGCTATGTTAATATGATGTGCAATTTTACAGTTGTGCTGTACATCTCTTGCCGTGTTAAAAAATTGAGAAGATATAATGCCAGAAATGTTTACCGAATTCTGTAGGGAAGCCGTCTGGACCAGGAGCTTTATTGTTCAGGATCTGAATTAAAACTGTAACAGGGTGACACACTCCAAGTTGGATTCAAACATCAATGCTCAAATACAGTTTACAGCATAGTGTAAACTGAGTGAACCAATATGAGACACTAAGTACAGAGCAGCTAGGGAGGCTCTTCCCCAGTGAGAAAACCTACGTACCCAAGGCAGGGTTTGAACCACCACTGCAGGTGCCTAGCCAGCACGCGGAAACACCTGAGGCTGTCAGGGGAAAGCAGGCTGCCATGCTCAAATGGGAATTGCAAAAGGAAACCTAGAACTCAAAATTGGCTTTTCCCAAACAAGGAGGTTGAAGGCTACAGAAAGACAAAAAGAGCCAATGGAAGGCCAAAAGAATGGGAGAACTCTGGCAAGGCATAGAGGAAAAGGAAAATTACCCCTTGAAGTGGTATGAGTTCAAAGAGCAAGAGAGAAAAACAAAACCCAAAATACTGTCCTTGAGGTCTCTGCTTTGAAATACCAGTCTTGTCTTATGCAAGAACACTGAACAAAGACTGGGCGCCAACGAGCCTGTGAGTTTCTTTTAAGTAGGAGGACAGATATGGCTAATTGCCCCTGATTGCCCCAGAGACAAGCTGTGCCACCCTCTGGTGGCCAAAGGCAGCCCTGGTGTGTGCCATTACAAATGCATCATAGAATCATTTTTGAGTTATTAGTTTGTCCAGTGTTTCAACATCAGTTAAGGTCAGTTTAGAAAATGTCATCTAGAAAATGGTTTATGTCATCATTTCTTGTAAAATGCTTGGAATATCCTATGGTGTGTGTGAGGTCTCCCCAGCAGAATTATTTATAACTTGTGTAATGGACTTTTTTTTTGTTCATTTTGGTTTTGGCCTGATGATTCCCTGAGTTGTCTTTGAATCATAAACTGAGATTGTTAAATGAACACATCTAGTTAAATTAGTAAATGTTTTAATACCTGCTGTGTTTGTTTTTTTGTTTGTTTTCGTTCCAAATCTTTAAATATATGTTGAGTATGGAATAATTTTCTCTATCAGAGCTGCTTTACCTGTTCACCAAGGTGATAAACAACACTTGTTCTCTTTTAAAAAAGAATCAAAGTTAGGGTCTTTTAGCAATGAGACATTGAAGTGCCATCTGAATGCAAACAGCATGGTTTCCTTGATAAATACTGGGACATGGTCACTGAGTACAAATGGGTATAGCTTGTTTTCAGAGAGGTCAGATACTGCTGATTTACTGGATAAGAAAATACATTTTTATATGTTTTATGAATAGGTGAGTAATATAAATATTCACTTCTTAGTGAGCTATTTAATCTCCAGTTACTGACTTGATCAAAGTACTCGTTCAAAACATCAGCAGACTAAAGGTTGTGAAATGTATTAGGAGGGTTGGATCTGTCCAGCACTGAGTTGATAACTGTATTAAAATCCTCTGCTGTTAGAATTATTGAGTTGTTATTGATGATTAGTGCTGAAAATGAAAGAAAACGTGGAGGTGCTACTATACATTTGCAGTGGTGAAACATTAATGATACATCATCTGGTTTAATGATTGTGGTCTTCTGATCTAATTGCATTCTCTTGTTGATTAATGATGAGATGGATCTTTGTTTTATGTCAAATAAAATATTTGATTGAATTGAGGTGAGTTTCTTGCCAGAGACATGTCAGATAGTAATTTATCTGATTAGTTGATGATTTTAGTTCACTTAGCTTATGCACCAGTTAAAATGAAGTGTGTGTATGTTTAGTAAATCAATTCATATATATATATATAACATCTTTTTTTTAATCTATATTTGTCTTAGAAACATTAACATTAGAAACATTACATTAAAATGCCTTTTTTACTATTTAAAGCATACATTTAGTCATGTGTTTTTTCAAACTTTTGACTGGTACTGTATTTAATGTAAAGGTGTTCATGTGATTGACATGGTGGCCATCTACAAAGCAATTTCATTTACAGTATCTAAGACAGACATACATGGGAATAGGAGAATTGCAGAAGAAAATATGACATTTAACGAGATGTGGTTTGAGAAGAGCGTGAGAAAGATATATCTTAAAGTCCCTCAGTTTTAGAGAAGGTTTAAAGGCAAAAAATGAGAGCAAGGAACTGCTTGAAGAAGCATTCAGATAAACGAAAGGGAGTAAACAATACATGAAGAGGGTCCCATTTGGTAGGAAAGGGAGGGAGGGAGTGATAGATGGAGAGATGGAGAGAAAATGTCTGTGTGTTTGTTTGTGTTTGTGGGATAGAGGAAGAGAGAGAGTTTGTTGTAGTAGTTTAGACAGGTTCATTTCATGCTTAATGCTTCTTCTTTTTGGGTATCTTGCCTCAGAAAAACACATGGACCTTAATGTGTGAGCCAGAGGTGGCATGCATGCAAACACACCCATACACACACACACACTCACACACACACACACACACACAAATACAACACATGAACCCAGTTAGCCAGAACATTTGTTTTCAGGTTAAACTTTAGTTTGTTGTCTGATGCACTTTATGCATATTTACAAATCAAACAAATCCATACAAAATATCTGCATCAATGCCATACATATAATTGTACAGACAGATCAATCAATAAATAAATATTTTACAATTGAAACATTTTAAAATGTTCTTTGTCAATTCCATTTGTCTGGCAGTGGGACTGTATTAGGATTTTATCAGTTAGTGTCAAACTAGCTTCAGCAGTGAGGCAGCAGTGTTAACTTTAATGGAAAACTCATTGATACACTTGTTATTCTGAAAGAGAAAGAGAAGACAGAGAAGAAAAAGAAGAAATACAGAGAGAGAGAGAGAGAGAGAGAGAGAGAGAGAGAGAGAGAGAGAGACATCCCAACTGACTCTGCATTGAAATGAATGCGAGTATTATTATTGGAGATAATATGCAGTCAGAGTCTGTTGTAGCACTTAGAGCTTCCCAAAGATTCCCAGACTAATCTATATTTTCCTGCCCCAGTAACACCACAGAGCCCAATGACCTGCACGCTGCTACTCATTACACTTGCTCACTAGAGCCTAACGCAATATGTACACTGAATCCGTATCCTCAACATTAAAGCCCACATATTTGTCAGGTTGATCTGTGGCTTGAATATCTGTTAATGCAAACTTGAAATAGCAAATGTAAAAAGTGGGAATTCCATATCTATCTTTCTGTCCGTCCATCCCGTCCGTCTGTCTGTGTAATATACATACAATAACGAGGCTTGTTAGTCTGGGACTATTCAAGAGTCAAGTTGTGTGTGTGTGTGTGTGTGTGTGTGTGTGTGTCTTTATTTTTTACGTGTTTTACCCGAATCGATATAATTAATGAAGGTATTTTAGTCCAGATCCTATTATTTGTGCCATCATTAATTACTCACATGTCTGTGACCATAAGGATTACTACTGAGAAAACACACACACATACACACACTGAAGATATTATAGATGAGAATGTCAATACAAATAGAATGGGATCATTAACTAACATGCACACACCCTTTTCAGCTCTGCTTGCCAGTCACACAGCTTTCAGGGTTAAGTAGGGAAAATCTTATTGGATGCAGAGGTAATAGTGGCCATTTTCAACTGCTGTCATTTAAGGTGGGACAGCATCTTAATCAAATCTAATGCACTCTGCAATAAAATAAGATTTAATAATAAGTTTATGCTGTTGTTAATACTTTTAATTTGTAAATGTATTAACAAAATGTGAAAACGAACTTTGTTTCATAGTAAGAGTACATGTACTCTGTGGGGAGCTAGGCTTAGGGTTGGGCTCATTCTAAATGAGTGCATTTAACACTGATGTCAGAGATCTGTTTCCCTCTTTATCTCTTTTACTTCCCATTTTTCTTTGCTTGCGGAAAGAGAAGAATGGAGTTCACACTCCAACACCTCTGTGTTCCCATGGTGGATAAAATAGGTCTACAGTGTTTAATCAAACACAGGCACTTGTGAATGAAATGAAGCAACTGCGTACCAGGGGGTTTTTCACCTCTAATCCAATAATTTTCCTTGGATTCATCCTCTTTAACCCCAATCACATGCACATACACATGGCATAAGCTGGTGGGACATTCTTAAATATCTATTTGAATAAACTCAATAAACTATAGTGCATGTCCTACCATCTAGATATAAAGTATATAGATTTCATTTTAAAAAACTGATTTTTTAAAGTGACCAAGCAATTAGGAGTGGCTTTCCACAAAGAGCAGGGTTATGTAATATGGCTTTGATCCAGAACTGTTCTCCTTGTGTGTTTTCATACACAATTCAACACCAAGCCAAACTCTACTCAAATAAAAACATGAAAGGCAGGATATAGCCTCCAAGCTCAAGTACTTTATTAAGCTGTCTGATTGTCTGAACTCTTTTATGGACTTATACACAGGAGTGTTTTGAGTCATTGTGGAGATCTGTAGGAGATCACACAATCTAGCATGAAGTCAATCTTTTATTTTACGAGCTTTGCTACTTCTACTTCTAACACAGTTGCTCACAGCTCTAGTCTGGGTATGGTGTCAGTTAAGGTGTCGGTTCTGCTTTTCCTAGAATAAAGGTGACATTAACTTCATCATCTTCATTTTTGGTCTTGAGATGTGCACCCATGCAACTGCACCCATCAACTTTGGGGAAGCAAAAGTTCTCTTTGCTTTCACTGGAGAACTTGCTATGAGAAACTATTTGAGGTCTCCCAGAAAGTCACTACAGGATTGAGGTGATCAAAGAGATAGTTAATAGTAAATAGGATTCTGTGATGTGTCAAAGGCTTGTTATTGACTGACACTTGAAAAGTGAATTAATCAAATACTTCCCAGATTAAGCCAAGGCTTCATAGTGTGGGAATAACTTTTCAAGGTCTGTGTCCTTGATGTGTGCCATGGTCATTGGACAAAAATACATTCAGAACTTCTGAACTGTTTAATGTGAGCTTATGAAGCCTCAGGTTTGTCTATGATCCTGTCACAGTGAACACAGTGAAAGTTGCTGTATGTCAACTGTCACTGCAACACAATCTTTTCTAAAGTTGATGAGAACGCCTACAAAGCTATCATTGAATTCAGGCCCATTGAGAATGGCATTGCTGAGGGAGATTCCACTGTACGGTATATTAGAATCAAACCCCTCAGAGATGATGACTCAAAACGCTAGTACCAGAACTCATTTCTTTCCCTTATTAGGGGGTTTGATCAATGTGATCATTGTCTAATAATTTTTCTATAATCTGTCTCAAATATTCTAATCTGTCAAACTACTCTCCCATCTGTCAATTTAGGGCCTCTGTTGTTAGGAAGAAGTTGCCTGGAATTCCTGAAAGGAAGATGTGCCACACAGCTGTTGGAGTCATCTTCAGTAAAAAAAAAAAGAGCAATCTTGTTGTCATCTGTTGCCATCTTGAAGACAGTGTCCATCTGTTTGACCTTCTAAAGCAAACATCTCTCATAAGAACCTAACCATGATCTTGCTCCTGAGCAAAGAGAACATTCTACACACAAATAAATACATAGGAGTCAGCTGAATTTATCTTCTTAATTTATGAACTCTAAGGGCATACCCAAGAGAGGGAGAATGTGGGCATCTGGTTCCAGATCTCTGCAGAAATGCCAGTGGGACGAGAATGACTGCCCAGAGCTGGCAAAAAACATATTGCTCTGGTCATTAAGTACATTTTAATTGTGTACATTGTGTATATTTTAATAGCCTGTTTTGGATGTTCTTTTACAAAAGTCTTTGACAAGAACCTTGTGCACAATCCTTCGCCTCCTTAATGCAAAGTTGAATTCACAGCAGTACATACATGTGCTCTGGTTAAATGTTGTTGGGGCCCATGGAGATAGACAGGCTATACGGCAATATTATGGCTGTTACTTCATTATAGCTCAACTTGACTTGATAATCGCAGGTGAGATGTAATGATACACAACATCTAAAGCATATTCCTTTCTCATTAAAAATAGACTTCCTACTCCTCAACAGATGTGAGCCTGAAACAACAACACTTCCCCAAAAAGGGTAAAGGTTTATTATGAGTGAGACCATGTTTAGCTGGATCCTCTTTACTGTTCAAGTTTTGATCCACAGATAGTGTACACATAGTGACATCCTGAGGTTGGAGCACCGCTGTTGAACCTTATCAATTCAAAAGCTCTAGATTAAAACTGGAGTTATTTATCATCTTGGCTTGATGCAAATGACGTGAGTGAAAAAGGAGAAAAGTGGGTAGTATATATTGTACTCTTCTTTACATTTTGAACCCTGAGAAATCAATTTCTCCTATAACCCATATGAAAGTATAACCCATATGAAACTACAGAGCCATAGGCAGTGTCCAAGTAGAACAGGTAAGTAATATTTCTTTTACAGAGAGTAACTCCATCAAGGTCTTCAAAGTTCTCTTAGCTTCAAACTCTATTTACATCAAATCTTAGAAAAGCTATCTAGCCTCTTAAAAAGTATACTTTCAATGCCTTCAGGAAAACTGTAGCATTCATTCAGTCTCACTCAGGCCATTTTCAAAGTCTCTAGTTTGTTTATGTGAACTGCTCTGATGCACTTCACATACTTTGAAGACTCCTTTAGAGTACTTTAAGTAACAGGTCTAGGTTTTCTCCAGCTATAAGGTCCAGGTTTCCAGTTGTGCTAGTGAAAGATGATCTCCATATTCTGTAGCCTTCAGGATGAGCATCAGAGTATGAGAGGTTTATTACTTACAAGCTCTAGTCACGCTAAATATTTACCCAAAAACATTATTTAGGGAACTTCTGAGGAGCATTGCTGCTGGTATGATTTTGAGATGATGGATCCAAGATGTTGGTGTAGGAACTAGTTTTGGTTTTTACTTCTCTCTCAGTAGGAAAATGGGATTCTGCCTGTTTCTGAAGACGTGAATAGCCTTCAAATGGTGTTTGTTGTTAGTTGATTAGCAGTGACTTGCACACAACATATATTGATTCTCTTTTTTCCTCTTTTTTTGTGTCGTTGCTGTCATTGCAGGGGTTGTAGGAGGGATTAACCGAGTGACGAGTTCCATCTCATGCTCATGGACTGAGCTGACAGCTGACTTGGACTGCTGACAAAAAAAATGAATGGCTTGATCCCTAATATACCCACTCATACGTTTACCAGTGTTAGGCTTCGTGGCAGGCTGGCTCGACTCGTCATAGAGCTCCTCGATTTCGAGCTCTGCATCCAAGCCTTCTGCACCTGAACCCTCGTGGCTGCCTCTCCCCTTCTTCTAGATGTAGGGCTTCCTAGCTTGTCTCCGATCGGTGCTCCTTTATTGCTGTTTCTCTTTGACACAGCTTCTGCTCTGGCTCACGCATGTGCTGCTGCAGCGAATGATCATTTAGCTGATCAAGTCGACTCAGCGTGATGGTTTCCGGTGTCTGATGCTCTGTCATTAGAATGGTGCTTCGCATGGGGTGTAGTTGCTCTTAAACACTATCGTAATGGTGCTTGTGCTGTGATCTCCAGTTGCAGTGATGTTGTACCATCTGAGGATGGTAGCCTTTTCACTATACTGTTTTGCTTTCGGGTGCCTGTGTACAATTCCACAGCTGGGCAAAATCCATTCAAATGAATACATGAGATTCATGTACTTAGTGAATAGGAGTGAAACTATAAGAAATACAATGAACAAAGGGTGAGAATGTTTATGCTGCAGCCTGCTGAATGATGAACAGTGCCAACATGTTGAATACTACACAGATTCTAACATGTTGAATACTACACAGATTCTAACATGTTGAATACTACACAGATTCTAACATGTTGAATACTACACAGACTCCTGGACTGCTGCTGCAAAGCTGCTGAATAAATGGAAAACTAACAAACTAACAACTCTGTATACGTAGATTAACATTTTAACACTACATGCACACTGAATTGCTAAAATGCAAGTTCAGTACTAAACAGTTCGGTACGTACTGTAAGGCTAACAATAGAAACATAGCCTATAACTATAACATAGTATCTTAAGTGGCCTTTTTGGCAAAGTATAAATATACTCTGCACTGTATACACTTATAGGTCATACATCTGAAGGCTCAATTTTAATGTCAAATGTCAGAGAATATGTGTGAAATGTTTTATGGGTCAAATGGTGTATCAAATGCTGCCAATCTAAGAGTTCCCAGAAGAAGACTATTCTCATAAGCTAAAGGCATCACAGATCCCTCAGGAGATGATGGGCCCACTTCACACAATAAAACAACAGGTGAAACAAGAGCTCTAACTGCACAGGACAGAGGAAACCCGATTTGAGCTTTACTTTGACAAAGCTCCCAATTCAACCTGTGTTCCTGATATGGCAACCGCTCAAACAAACTTAATTCAACATGCACAGCTGGCAGGAGGAACTGCTGCTTCCTCAGGGTGACCAGTTACAGGGTAGAGTCATTGTCCTCCGCTGCAGCTGTAACGATCAATAGACCACAGAGTTCAGCCCCAAACACTCTCATTTTTCTAACACTCAAGTAATGACCTAACACCCGACTGGGTCTTAACGGAGAGAGCAGAGAGGTGGGAGAGAAAAATGAGAAGCTCCCCCCTCGCAGTCCCAGAGGAGGAAATTAATTGATAAAGCCATAGGATTTGAAATGCTATTGTTACCAGTACAACTCTATTTCATAAAGGAGAAAAAAAAATAATAAACTGCTTAATACTTGAAGAGGTACAAAAGGCCCTATAAAGACAAAAAATGTAGTCACAAAGCACAATACAATGACTGGGAAAAATGTGTTTAAACACCCACACACATACTCGATATCTGTTACATGCACACATTACTTAATGACAATTATGTAACCATGTCTATAAGAAGCTCTGGCTGTATTTTATTATACTAGTAACCTTGCCATGTATAAAAGAGTGAAGATAAAACTTAATTGAACACAAGTTTATCTCAGCTAATAGCATTCAATAGGGATTTGTTTCTGTGTGTTTCTGAAGATGCAGTAGGGCTCTGAGGCACAGTAGGAAACTGGGATGTAGTAGAATACTGGGTAGGGATCTGGGGTACACTAGGGCTGTGGGGTACGGTAGGGTTCTAGGTATGCGGTATGGCTCTAGGGTGCAGTAGGGCTGTGGGGTACGGTAGGGTTCTAGGTGCGCGGTACGGCTCTAGGGTACAGTAGGGCTGTAGGGTGCAGTAGTGATGTAGGGTGCAGGAAGGATGTAAAGTGCAGTAGGTCTCTAGGGTGCTGTAGGGCTGTAGGGTGCAGGAGGGATGTAGGGTACAAGAGGGATGTAAAGTGCTGTAGAGCTGTAGGGTGCAGTAGGGGTCCTGAGGGTGCAGTTGGCTTCCTGAGGAAATGCTTTTCAGCATGGCTCATTATAGCAGTAGAGAGAGAAAGCATGGCTGCCTGTGATGATTAGTATGTATGCATGTGGTTCAGCCGGCTCAGAATACAGCTCTGACCTTGCAGGCACGCTACTTTAATCAGACATTAATTAGCAGAGGAGCCCCTAACGAGAGTTCCAGCTCCTCCTTATGGAGGTGACGCTCCTGCTTATTGTGCATATTAATAGAAAGGAGGGGTGCCGGAGGGGGTTTGGGGAGGAGGGAGGGTCCCGCTGATCACGCATGGCTCAAGATAATATTGATACTATTAACCTTGATAATAGTTAGTATTCCTTGTTTCAGTTTTCAAAGTTATTGTACTAACCAGCTATGAAAGTTCCTTTTGTGATAGAAAAGTTCATAATTCAGTACCTTTCATTTATATATAGCTTTTCACAATAGACATCCTGGCACAGCTTTGCATAAATTTGGGCACATAGCTATAATGAATAAGCCAAGGGTAACAGATGGCAAAGAAAAACTCCTTCAGGTGGCATCAGATGGCATGAGGAAGAAATCTGGACAAGACAAAATGAAATGACCAAATTACTCCTCCTGTCTGTATATTTACAGATTGTCCTTAATCTAAATAAACAATTTTCATGGCATTATATTGTTCCACACTAACACGAAAAAGCATTTTAGTGGATGGTTATAAAACTCAAACGATGAGAGCTACATCTGCTCTCACTGCAGGACAGTTTGTGTTTATCACCAAGATAGTAAAAATATTCCTGATAGGATTTTTCGAATACAGATGCCAATCTAACATTCTCTCCCTGCTGGTGTCACACTGAGTGCTTTATCTGACATGTATTTCTTCTGTCTTGAATAGTATCACAAAAGACACTTCTAATCTCTGAATCAAGACTCAAATGGCATACATTCAAACATGTAGCCTAAGAAAGGTTTTCTTTTTCTTACTGTTCAGAAGTTTGAAAATATCACAGACGCGTATATGCTTTTAAATTTTTATTTTAGCAATATTACTTTCTAAAAAACAGGAAAAAACCTGACACTGTACGTAAGTCACCAAACCAAAAAAATACAAAACTACTGTACATGCAGGTCAGGGGTTTAAATATATATATATATATATATGCGCTTAATTCTTGGGGAAAAGAATTTTATTGAATGGGCAATTAAAATGTATTCAAATTAAAACTGAATTAGATTTTCCACAATGTGGAGCTCAGTTTGGATACATGAACCTTCCTGCAGTATTCTTCAGAGTACACAAAGTTAACTATGAAATGGGTAAAAACTCACTGCAATAAATACCGTGGCATTACTTTATTACTTTATACTCTACCGTGGCATTGTGCTGTTTTCAAATCTTACTAGTAACTGTCCGTCTGGCTATGGCAGATAAACTAAAAAACACAAAACACATACAGACAAAAAGGAAAGAACTCATTCAAGGGTTAGAATGCAGCAGTGTACCCATGTCCCACTGGTGCTGAGCAGTAGCTAATTATAGAAATCTCTCTCTGATATCTCTCTCTCTCTCTCTCTCTCTCTCTCTCTCTCTCTCTCTCTCTCTCTCTCTCTCTCTCTAGTCCCCATCCATCTCTATTCCACCCCCAAGTTCAGTTTCACTAATACAAACCTTCAGTTTTTTTCTCTAACTGGTCCACCGCTGTACTGGATACTACAACCGGTGAACAACAAAGTAGAGTCAGTATCTGATGGTAATGCGTTTGATCTCAGCCAATAGATATAATAAAACAAGTCAGACTTACTCATAGGACTAACATAGATCTTGGTAAGGAAAAAAGTGATCAATCATCTGACTCAAAAAAAACCCAACCAATTCCTCAGCTCTCCTCAAACTGACAAATTCAGGATCAAAATCATTGATTATTTTTATGCTGTTTTGTTTAGAATAATCAATTAGTAGGCAATTAGTAGTATAAATGTTTCCTAATATATATTATGTGATACTGGAAAGATTTAAGTACCTGATGTCTACCTGCCCTGTACCTGCCAGCAGTACCTGTCTGTCTATATATTTGATGACAACAGAAATATTGCGAAAATTTGCAAATCTGCTAAATGTTGTAGCTGGTGCTAGTAGGAGCCGCAGGCCTGGGACAAGTCTGGCCTCACCTGCCTCTCAAGTCATTGAAACAGCTTTTAGATGCATTAAACCTCTTAAGTAAGTACTGCTCTCAGACACCCCCCCCCCCACACACACACACACATTGTTACATGCAGTTATTGGCAGTTAAAGATATTGGTAGTTAAAGTTATTTTCAGTACATGAAAACACATCATGGTGTTACACAAAGAGTATTTCAATGGTTGGTATTTCCAGGACATTATCTGTGTGATCTTTGCCTCAGATAAGATATTAAACTGTACTCAATTCAGTACAATCTACCTCCTTTTACATGTAATATTAAAGTTTTAATGCCAACATGACGGTCTATAATTGAGTCCTTGAAGTCCTTGAATACTTTTTAGTATCTCTCTATCCATTTTTCTCTCTTTTCTGTTTATACTATTATGACATTGAGAATTATTTAATCTAAATGTCATGCAGTCATTTTGATATGGATTTAAGTAATACCACTGATAATGGCTTTGATAATGAAGCACGTCCTAGTCAGAACTATAACAACATATGCATGTGTGTGTGTGAGTGAGAGAGAAAGACTGAAAGAGAGAGAGAGAGAGAGAGAGAAAGAGAAATTATGTTGGGTTGACTGTGATTTCTACACATCTACACATAAAGTATGCGTGCACACACTTGCAGTTAAAATGAACAGCTCATGAAGGCTTTGCTGTTTGATTTATCATTGCACATGTGTGTGAGAGAGACTGTTGGGATTATTTAGCATAAAGGGCTTTGTACAGAGAAAATTCATTCCGGCTCTACGGCGATAGCAAGAAAGCCAACAGAACTCTTAGTCCTCTGATGAGCTTATAGAGCCATGCATTCATTAGTGTTTAATACAGCTGAAAGACCATGTCCAGCGTTACACAGGGAGACCCATTCCAATTACTATTTCATGTAAAGGTATTAATTCCAATAAATGAACTCAGGAAAGTCATGTTCTCTTAGACTTTGAAGATATAGACAACAAATGCAATTATGCAAATGTATCCTAATAAGGCAAAATTGTTTAATTGTTCCATCAATTTAATTAGGTATTATAATTAGGTATATATTTCACTTTTTAAACAATGCTTACTGGTATGGATGAACCACATTGTTTTGTATATTTCCTTTAAGACATAATTCAAAAACCCAAATATACAATTCAAAATCAAGATTAAATAAGAAAATAGAGCTTCATAGTACCAGGACCTGGACCACTGTATATGTTGTCTCAGATGGCTTCAATCAGAAAGGGGTCATAGGTTATGATGTGGGTCATGTTTTTCTGATTTGCAGTCACAGTGTCACCATGGAGATAGCTTGTTAAACTGGGTTGTCAGTAGCTTCTGTGATATGGTCATGGCCAAAACCATTCCTACAGAAAACGCTGTGCCATGTCATTTACTGTTTCCTCTCTGTCACTAACAGTGATATATAAAGAAAACAGAGACCTTGAGATCAGTTATCTGAGCACGAGAGATACACTATTAGCAGATACACAACCTCTCCATTTACCAATTGATAAATCAACCACTAAAAGGAGGGAAAAAAACATTTTTTGAGAGTAAAGAAACAAGCAGCAATATTCTGTATATATTTTTGTATTGCAGAGCCGGCCTGCTGAACTGTACATGTGACTCATTACTTATCTGCCCTTGTCATTCTTAAGCATTCATAACACAAGGGGAAACATTAAGTTACTTGATATCAACACCTGAGCTGACTTTTCAGATTTTAATTAGTTGGTTAAACCAGCTAGTGTCCAAACTACAAATGGCAAAACTCCTCAAACCACAAACCTACAGTGACTTTGACTCACAGGCACACATGTAGTTTAAGACTGGGAATAAATTTCTGTGTGTCATGTTGACTTTTTCATATAAATCTGCTGTAGTCAAGACAAGCTACACTGCTGCTCCTTCCTGGTAGCACCAGTAAACATCCTGGCTCTGATGTAGGAGTAATGGAGATACACAAATTATTGCATCATATAATAAAGCACCAGATCTGCACAGCATGACGTACCATGTTAATGGGGAACAGGTTCACCAGTTATTTGAATCTGAACAGCTAGTGCCACTCTCTGAGACACAGCAGGAAGTTAAACGAGCTTCAGCATCATCTGCAGCCCATAACCCTACTATCTGATTCAGGCTCTTACTGTATTCCTGTCCTCACCTATAGATTCCTTAGGAATATTTCACGTTTGGGTAATTAATGTGTCAATCTCTCATCAAGCATCAAAATCAATAGAAACTGACTAGTCTGTGTGTCCATCACTGATAATGCCTTCCACTGTGAATGACTTCAGGCTTCTAATGGGTTATGATTGGTCCGTAAAAATCCAATCGCGTTGTGGCTTATCGTGTAGGTTCCGCTGCAAGAACGAACGCAGTCCCGGGTTTCAGACTTTGTGTTGTAACCGCAGCTGGACTCTGGTTTTAGTGATGTGATTAAACCTCAAACGGTAAATGACATTTGAAGCGATGACTGAGGTGCACTGGTAAAGACACATGTACAGGCAAAGGGCGTCTCACCGACAGCCCTTGAAGCTTGCAAGTGCAATACCATGTGCTTTGTTCACACAAATTCACCAGTAGTAAGGGGACAAAAAAACCCAAAAAACCGGGCACACCTGAATATGCACCCACCTTTGAGAATTTCTCTCTGGATGTGTAAATGGAGGCAGGTGCGTTCAGGGCGTCCGAAGGGAGAGTGGAGGGTTATGAGAGTAAGGGAGCTAGAGAGAAAGAAAGGCTTTCAGGTGAGAGCTATGGAGCGTCCACATGCATTAACAGAGTTAATAGGATCATGCCTGGCCATCTGTCCCACTCAGCATGATGCACACTATAAATATATAGAATACAGAAGCAGAGCACTGATGGCTAAGGCCAGGTTTATGCTTACCACAGTCCACAATTCAACCGAGACCAGCACAAGGGGCCAGATTAGGTGTAACTAGCTTATTATGTAATTCCAGGACATGGTGTGGGATAAAATTCTAATTTTATCAATGAACTATGGGACTAGCCCTGGAACTAGTCTGCTGCAACTCACCTTCAGAGAAAATGAGTTATGGGGTCACTTACAGCATCCAGGAGATACGACTTGATTGCTAGCTAAAGCTAACTAAACTGTTCTAATGCAGTTTGAGTTGCATTCAACATCATTCAACAGAAATCAGTAAGATCCAGCATCCACATGCATCCATCACAGTCATTTACAAATGGAACAATTAGAAGAGCAGAGCAGGGGCCAAAAAAAGAGAAGTGTTTAAAGTGCATGGGTGTTTAAAAGATCTGGTATGGGTGTTTAAAAGACCTTTGCTTACATCTGTTAAGACTAGGCCAAGATTCCAAGGCTTTAAGAACTAGACAAAACATTTCAAATACATACACACTACTGCACACATCTTCTGCCTGTAAAACACACTTCACAGTAAATTGTCCTTCAGTGATGATCTAAATAACTTTCTGCAAATTCTGACTACACTTAAGAGTGTTCAAATGATCACCAGAGCGCATCACTGATAACCCAAGGTTTCCTCTTACATTATCCGTAGATGGTGGTTTTACCCTGCTACACTGCCCTCGTGAGAACATATCCACCATACTACCATTAGATACGCCACATTCATCCAAACCACAAGGGCAGGAAACCGTTTTGAATCTGTAATCCAGTCACAGTCGTTTTTGCAAAACCAAAGTCAATCATCAACCAATAAAAACACAAAAGAAATACAAGAATCATAATCACAGCAGAAGCACAGATGTCTGAACACAGAGGTAATCAGAGATAATGAGGCTTGGTATGCACATAAGAGAAAGCACAAAATATCAAAGCTGAGGAATATGGAGTTCAACTTTGATTGGAAACAGGTGCCAGTGATTAGTTGACATGTGGGGCCCTGATAAGTGTTAACAGAGGTGTGACAACAATTATGTTTAAACAAGTGATTTATATATATATATACTGCAGTGCCCTTTCACGATTAACCAAATTGTGTAACACTGTAGTCTACATTATAACAAAACATGATGCCAAAAAAAGTTGCTGTACCGTTTAGAACCATGCAAGCATATACAACATTTCATAACAAACATATATATATATATGATGTTTAAATCTGCACTGTCCAGTTAAGACTCTTATCCATTTTCCAACATTCCTGTATCTCACGTAAGTCGGCTAGAAGAGTAATTTCACAGTGAATTTATAAAACACAAACTCCTGTCTAGTCTTTTCCTAATCACACTCGGGTCTTTCTGTCAGAGGCCTGGGAGTTTCACGGTGTGCTCTTCTGGACCGAGATTGATGATGTGATTTATGAGATCTGTTGGAGCCATTTCTCCATCTTAGGAGTCAAAGTCCCAAATGCCCCTACAACCACTGGATCAACCTTGGTGTTAACCGTCCACATTAATTTTGTTCCTATTTCAGTCTCTGGTATTTCTCCATCTTATACAACAAACATGCTTTGGATGTTTCCATCACTTGAGCTTGTCACATCTATTACCACTTCTATTTTCTGCATCCTACCCACTATTACAATTTCTGTTGGTTCATCACTTATTTGTCTGGACCTAGAGGTCCCACATGATCTCAGCATTATTTTTTATTCCACCATTCCTTGTGACCATTTGGACATGAGAATTGTCCAGTTCACATACCTTGAATGTATTCCTGTATGTGATCCCTGTAGTGTGATTGTCTCTATCAATGTATGCTTTCCCTGCCACTCATTGTGCACCCTGCTACTAGGATTGTGGATTATCTCATAGGCTCCTCAGTACATTCTGCAACTAGAGTCTTGTCAAGATTTATATACCCCTGTTTCAACTGACCTAACGACTTAGTGCTTGATCTTGTGCTGCCATTATTAGCATCACTTTGCTGTCTGATGCACTTCCTCACCAGCTCAGCCAATGAGAACCATTGCTTGGATGCGTTCATAGATGTCTTACCCTGTAAAGTGGTTCTTACACTTTATCGGGTTCTTCCCCTTGTTTTCGGCTGCCGTGTAACCTTTGGGTGTTTTTTGGGTGGAATGCTCCATGCCTTATGAGGGGTTTTCTGCAGACAAGTACTTTCTTGAGCAAATTATTGTACCTGATGATGATTTGATGACTGGCATGGAATGTGTTTATGACTTTTATCTTGTTATCTTGTGGAGGTGCATGGAGCTTTCTGTCTTTCTCGTTTCTGTCTCATGGTTCTCAGATATTTACAGCTATCCTCCAGGTCTGTTATATGGCCTTGTAGTAGATCAATTTCCTCCATCCAGATTGCTTTTCACTTTGAGTATCAGCCAAACATATGTCTCCAGCTCAAAAGGCATTCCAATGCCCTCATGCAGATCCTGGTCAAATAGTGATCAGTCCGTTTCTGTTTTTTGATGTCATCCATGTACAGGTGGTGATTGACAGTAGTTCCACTCTTGAATCTGTATTCATATCCAGTCATGATGATCTGACTGAGAAGATTTAGACCTGTACAGAATAGCAGTGCTGACAGTGCATCTCCTTGGCATGTACCACACTTTATACTACCTGGGCAGCTGTGCTCAAGTTATATTTTAGTGTTCCATTGAATCTTTGAGGAAGTCTATTTGTCCAATTGGTCCTATTAGTTAGGGCTATGCATTTAAGTATCTATGTGCATTGAATTACATGCTTTCTTCTTGTCAATCCAGGAAATATTTAGGTTAATCTGTTTGTACGTTTTGTTGCAGTATTTACTCACTGCTACAACCAGTTATGGAAATAAGAGTGGATGAAGGTTTAATGTGTGTAAAACTTATGTGACTCCAAATTACAACTACAAATCTGTTTTAAAAAAGCAAATTCTACTGTGTATTTCAGCATAAGTCATAAGAATGTGTAACCAACTTTATAAAGTTCCTCAATTCTAAGACAGTCTGCTTGGTTTAACCTAGCAAGTGTATGCAGCAGATTGTATACTTTGCAAGGAACTAGTATCAACTATGTCTGAATCCTCACAAGCTTTTACATTATATAATGCTATCTGAAGAGAGCTTCATAAGAGCTTAATGTGAATAGAACAAGCTAATTAGTTACACGTTACAATTGGTTAAATATTGTGATGAGGAAATACACGTTTTACGTAACAAATGCAGCATAAAGAATATGACCTGAATGTCCCTAGATCGATAGATAGATGGTGTTGTTTTCAAACCCCTTCAGAGAAGTAGGCATGCACTTGTGTATGTGATCATTCAGCTTGGTGACTAGTATTCCTGACAAAATATCCATGCTCTTGACAGGAAGTTTATTGGTTTGATATTAGATAATGTTTGGCCCTTACTGGAATTCTTTATAATACAGTACCTTTCTGCCCTGTGGTAGCCTGGATAGGAGCCAGTAAATAGCAGCTGATTCATTTGTTCTGCTAGACCAGCCATGCAAAAAAAAAAAAAGTGTGTTTAGCCAGGAGGCATGGATCATGTCATGCTCAGGTGCTGGTCCAGTTCTTCATGTTTGTGACCCACTCTTGGACCTCTGTTGTGGTAATGCTACCGTGTGCCTGCTCTGTGGTGCCCCATTTCAAGATCTTTTAATCACTGAACACTGGTGTTATGTGGTGATTCATTCTCCCATTTGTTCAAGTATATATCCAAGTACTGTCCTGTTTCTGGTCTGGCTGGATCAAACAGTTAGGCGCCAGTTACAATGTAATAGAGTGGTATACTATGTAATAGAGTAGGATACTATGTTATAGAGTACGATGCTATGTAATAGCGTAGTATACAATGTAATAGAATAGGATGCTATGAAATAGAGTGGTATACTTAAACGATTCTTTGGCAAAAACGATTCTTAGATGATTCATTGGGCTGCCGATTCACATTCCGCTACACTCTGGCTGCCAGTGTCGTTCAGCCCCATTTAGCAGGGCTTCCACAGCCTCATTTATGTGCACCATGTTTGCTCTTTATAACCTTCTGGAGCTCTTTCACAAGTTTGTTGACCTCTGCATTGACCTCTGAGGTGTCTTTGTTTTGGTTTCCAGGTATTTTTCCCCCAAGGGGGACAACAAGGCTGGTCTGTGGCTTGTATTTTGAGGCCTAGGGTCTTAACCATGACCACAGCGGGCAAAATTTTTACCACCTCAGTATCAGTTAAGTTGGTGGTTGGAACTGTGGTTATTACTGGATTAAATTATATTCTTATAGTAGCATCTTGTACTGTTATTTGAGCTGCACATACAGTACTAGTCGGAAGAATGCATGCTTTTGATAGTAAAATATTTATAATATCATAAAACTAACAAAGAAAAATTTGGTACCTCATTCTGAGATTT
This sequence comes from Sternarchorhynchus goeldii, assembly GCA_028565775.1. NCBI lineage: Eukaryota > Metazoa > Chordata > Actinopteri > Gymnotiformes > Apteronotidae > Sternarchorhynchus > Sternarchorhynchus goeldii. The sequence continues at coordinate 17,337,329 of JAOXYF010000027.1, read as the reverse complement.
CTGGCCAATACTGAAAGACGCAGAAACAAAGACTATTTGAGCACAAGACAGACAGCAAGGAAATGACAAAGAGAATGTAATGTATGGAGAGAATAATACAGAGGGGAGTAGAGTTCAAATTTATCTCCCCATCACTTCAACATGCTTATGTGGCTCTGTAGTGGTGACAGTTGATGCGTGATTCAACCATAGCCTGTGATGACAATGTGTCAGTATACACACTGCTTGCAAACACACATGCGCACACATACAGACACACACTCAGAATACCAAATGACTGATGAAACACGACAAGAACTGGCAAGGAGACTAGACATGTGTGACATTTCCTAGGGGCCCCTGTGAAAGACACACAAACTTTTTTGTTTCATTCTCTCTCTCAAACACACACAAGCAGTTTGTTTTTGTAATGAATGGCTTTGGTATGCAGCATCAGGCCTGTGACTGTGAACTACAATATACATCGCCAAAAGTATTCGCTCACCCATCCAAATGATGGACCAGTTTATGGACCAGTGCACAAAGCAAAGTCCATAAATGCAGATGCAGTTTATGGATGCAGTTACTTGCAGGGTCTGGTGTGTATGAACTTGACTGGCCTGCACAGAATCCTGACCTCAACCCGATAGAACACCTTTTGGATGAATTAGAGCGGAGACTGAGAGCCAGGCCTTCTCGTCCAACATCAGTATGTGACCTCACAAATGCGCTTCTGGAAGAATGGTCAAAAATCCCCATAAACACACTCCTAAACCTTGTTGACAGCCTTCCCAGAAGAGTTGAAACTGTTCTAGCTGCAAAGGATGGACCAACATCATATTGAACCCTGTGTATTAGGAATGGGATGTCACATAAGCTCATATGTGAGTCAAGGAAGGTGAGCGAATACTTTTGACGTATAAAAATGACGTTTTGTGTTCAAATGTAGAATCCAACACTGCTTTTCAGCAACGGACAGATGTAGAGACAGACATAACTTCACAGATAATAAACATAATAAGCATGTTGTTAAGCACGAGCCAGAGCAGTTTTTAAGTAGTCACCTACTAAATAACTATTTTGGTCTAACCAATACAACAGCACCGCACTAAAAAAAAGGGGCATATCTCATATCCTGTAAACTCAGGCCTTCGGTACCAGGTTCTAGGAATGATGTACCAGGTTACTTCACTGTTCTCATTTTCTGTTGCTGGAATGCTGGATCTCACTCACTCTCACGTTCATCAATCAACACTTAATATTAACAAAGCAAGCATTAGTGATGCCCACAAAAGTGAGTAGTTGCGAGGGATTAATGTACCAGTATTATTGTCCATTTATATTGTCACCAGAATATAATGAGGATCTAAAACATGATGTGCACATTTCTAACTCTGGAACCAAACCAGATTATTTTCATATGGATCTATGATTTGCTTTCACCGTATTGTTACCAGCAGTAAATCTCTGATCAGGGCAGAAAACAAAACTTTGACCTCCAGCAAATGCCGACTGATTCAACTTTACAAATCGTGCTGGAAAACTTATTCTTGCTACAGGCAGACATGTCTTTTTTTATTTATTGATATACTTGATATACGTTACCATGATTTATGATTGAAATGAGTGCTGTACTGTGCACAGAAAAGTAACTAGATGTTGTATACAGTGCAGAGGTAGAATTAATGATCTCTAACAAACTACGTGAAACAGACATAACTAGTTAAAATGTATACCTTTAGCTAAGAGGGCAGTGTGCTCCAAGAAAGACTTGTTTTGCTTGTTAGGTCGTGTATTGGAATTTTGGATTATGTTTTGTATTTTTAATATAGTTTGTAGATTTTTAAATGTTTCACAGTGAAGGAGAAAGAGTATTTCTGTTTCTGTCTCTCTCTCTCTCTCTCTCCTATCTTGTAAGGCAGTCTCCTGTCTCCCTCTCGCTCTCTCTCTTACTCTCGCTCTCTCCTGTCTTGTGAGGCACTCTCCTCTCTATCTCTCTCTCTCACTCTCTCTCACTCTCTTTCTCTCCTGTCTTGTGAGGCACTCTCCTCTCTCTCTCTCTCTCTCTCTCTCTCTCTCACTCTCTTTCTCTCCTGTCTTGTGAGGCACTCTTCTCTCTGTCTCTTTCTCCTGTCTTGTGTGCTCCAATATCTATGTTAGTCCTGTCATGATGTCTGGTCATCATCTCTGACGGTAGGACAGCTTGAGTAAGTACAGGCAAAATAACAAAATCTCTAAAATGCCTTTTGTGCAAAAAGACTTCCAAAAATTTGCCCCTATCTAGCCAGCGGTAAAAATGCTGTGTGATACATTTTTCCAGGATCACAGCTTTTGTGTGGTGTGGATAAAAAAGTTAAGATTTTCTTATGAAGGACAACAAGACTGGGTCTGATTTTTGTCAGGACACAAACAAATCCAAACAATGAAACCTTAATTGCACCTTAAACTTTCAAATTCCTCCAACACAAATCCATATCTAAAGCAAAGGATATTTTAAAAAAAAGGCCTTCAAACACTACACAGAAATTCTAAGCATCCCAAAGCAAAAACACGTTTTTAAATGTAAATGCTAAAATAAAATGCCAATGCTGTCCTTTAAAAAACATAAACAAACAATAACAGATGCTAACGGATGCTAACTACTCCAGTGGATCAAATTCTCAAATGAAGTGGGCCAAATCTTTTTAAAAATATTTCAATATGCAACAGTTACAAGGTAGAGAGAAAGTGTACCCAAACATCTTCACATCAGCAAACTGGGTTCACATTACGTTTTTCATAAAGAAAATTGTAATCAGTTTCATTTACCAACAAGCTCATTACTACTAACAAAAACAGGCTCTCTGAGTATTACATTCTAAATATAAGTTTTTATGTGGAGTCTCTATTAAGTACCATTCAAACTGCAATCAGAGTTTATAAACAGTGGTGACACACATTCTTGTAGTACAATAACTACTTTATAATATTTTAGGAAGCACTGAAGTCCTTGTAAGAGTGTTAATTTTTTTTTATAGTCAAAACTGACTTTACTGACTGTACTATTGAACATATTATGGTGACAAAAAATGTGTTAAAAGACATCACAATCAGTGATGCAATCAGTGATGCAATGAATCTAATGGTAATGGCAAATGCTAATGTTTGGCATCTTCCAGGCTCAGTTCACAGAGACCAAATGAAGGAGTCTGAGAGCCTCCCCCGGTATTTATGAGATGAAAAGGTAAGCAGAATATCTGCCTTGAGGTTAAAGGTTCAAAGTAATAAAGAAAGCATGGAACTAGTACTAAACATGGAATTGCAAGGAAAGGCAACATCACAGGTTTGGCAGGCTGAGTACCTGGTGTGTCTACATGTTGAGGATTTGAGGCAGCCATCTTAAGTACAGAGTCAAAACAACAAAACCTGCCCTATTATTTATAGATTGCACTGTATAGCTCCTGGTTGTGGCAAAGTGAAATATCAGTACGAAAACTCTAGTTCTTATGCCTGCTTTCTTATCTTAAACAGCCTTGGAAGCAAGTAACAAATGATTTAACTTTTTTTTGACAACATCACATGCTTTAACGAGCAAGTTTTATGATGCCACCAAAGTAAATTACAGAGAACAACAAAACTATCCCCCAAAGATGCCGCAGGCTTTTGCTAACATCAGAAAAATCCCCAGGCTTGGTCAAAGTTTTCACCGATCGCCAAGTAATGAGATAACAGCTGAGTGTCATAGTGACTTTGAAAATACCACAAAGGATTTTCACAAAGACTATGCTGATGCTACAACATGTGAAGAACCAAACCAACATGCTGAAACAAGACTAATGAGCTTGAAAATCAATCTAGATGAAAGAACTTCTAGATCGTGGGGGGTGGCACTCACATTAAAGTGTACTGAAAAGAAAGATCGGTTGATATGTTATAATGAATAGAGATATCAGAAGATGTTGCAATACTGAATGCATATGGTACTAATCAAGATAACTCTCTATTCTTTTATAACATTTTAAGATATACTGTAACTCTATATTCTCCATCAACTCAATTAATCAAGGACTTCAATTTCATCTTCATTCTTATAGATAACTCATATACCTAAACTTCAACTTTAACTCAACGAGTTAAGGTATCTTGAGATTTAGATTTAGTAAACACTTTAGTTGAACACAAACCCCAGATTGAGTTTACATTAGAATCTGTGCTCACCAATACAAAAAAAAAATTCCTTTTTTAAAAAGAAAGACAAATAAATATCTGGTTTACTCATGTGAGTATTTGGCTAGACCTGTCTCCAATCCCTTTACTACTAAATAAGATACAAGTTTCTTGAATTTCCCTTCTGGAATCAATAAAGTCTGTCCATCAAGCAACCATTAACCTGATCACTCCAGATTAACCATTAACCTGATCACTCCAGATTAACCATTAACCTGATCACTCCAGATTAACCATTAATCTGATCACTCCAGATTTACCATTAACCTGATCACTCCAGATTAACCATTAACTACTAAAAAACTACTAAAGACATTATCTCCTTAGAACTGAAAAACATTACAATGCACATGATTACAATAAAGTAAAAAAATACTAACATGACAAAAAAAGTTCATTTAGGAAGATTAATTAACACAATGAAGCTACCTAACAACAAAATGGCAAAACAAATAAAATCTGCACTTTTTGGATGGATTATATATTCCATAATTAACTGGTAAGAGTAAGGCTGCTTCAAGACTGACATTTCTAAGGCTGATATACAGTAGGCAGGTGTTACACTTTCAACTGGAAAATCACCAACAGTTTTTCATTTTATGTTTTCAAAGCCTTCTTGCCCATTAATATATATACATGACAAATTATATCAGGTTACATGACAAATTATATCAGGCAGTAGTAACAACCCTCTCTCTTTGCTTCTTGGGTAGACTAGTCTCATTAGACTTGGCAGACTGCCTAAGAGAAGGACAAACTCTGACTTGATTTCAAACCTGGACAGATGGAGCTCATTTAACCCTGTTAGGTCATGCACATAGAAGAAGAGTTCTCTGATATAACACCAATGACCTGAGGATCTCGCTTTCACACCCCATCTTACTAGGCCATGGCTGACTAACCCTAAGTCTGAAGGGCAGAGCCAATACTCCACATACTAAACTCCAGCTAAAACAAAAAACGTGCTTGATGGGCATATCCACATCCATGAGCATCAGACTGGCAAATGCAAACAGTACATTTGGCAGACTGCACAAAAGAGACTGGAAGCATCTGAAGTAAAATTCCAAGGCTGCTGTGTTCAGAGTCATTGCTTTCATTACCCTTCTTTAGGGCTCCAAGTTGTGACTCTGCACCATCTTCAGCATCCACTGGAATGACTTTAAGTCCTCCTATAAGTGAAGGTCACCAGCATTGAGGTCATTCTGTTAAAGATGCAGCTGCGTTGGGAATGGATTATATCTCTAGGATTGAGGATCATCACCTCCCAAAGATTGTAGTGCATGGTAAAACTCTCACCAGTCACCATGATAAGTTACTTAGGCTCTCTGAAGAAATCCCTTGATGACTGTCACATTGACCAAGTTCAAGTTTCAAGTTTATTTATTTTTATAGCGCTTTTAACAACAGACGTTGTCTCAAAGCAGCTTTACAAATGTCCG
>JAOXYF010000027.1:17319577-17331000 GCA_028565775.1 Sternarchorhynchus goeldii | reverse complement strand
ATCAGGGATGGAGAGAGGGGGTCATGGAAGCTGGCTGATCCACCACTCTCGTCTGGGAAGCGGGAGGCGATTGGTCCGGGGTGGATAGCAGGAGAGCCTCATCAGCCTTCACTCAGTCATGGGCCAGAGCATGGACCACTGCTAGTGGTGTGTCTAACCTCTGATTGGGAGTCCTGGGGATACACCATTCTGGGGGCATGGGGAAAGCCCCTTTCTTATATCTTCATTCATGATAGATTTTTTTTCTTGATTTCATTGCATGCTGCATACTAAGATCTTTACTGAAACTCCTCAGTTCATAAGCAGATCATATAGCTGGTACTTAAGAACAGCACAGGTCTTATCCATAATTGTGTTAATGGATTTAGATAGTGTCAAAGCTTTTGAATATTATGTAATACACTAACTATATTGAGTTCCCCATATCAGCCATATTCTTTGATGCAGAAAAAGCTTTAGACTATATTTCTCAACTTGATTAGAAAGCTTGATCATACCACTACAGGCACTGTTCTGACTAGTTTCCCTCAACCCTCAACATGGGACATAAAACAAGGCTTGCCATCCCCCCCAACCCCTTCTCCCACTTTTTATACACACTGGTTATCGATTGAACAGCTATTAGATTACAAACTTCCATTTGTTGTTTCAGTTAACTGTCAACATTATGCTGATGATTAAATGCTATACCCCAATCAAACAAATAAATCTCTACCAACATTAACCACTTTGCTACAGGATTACAGGTCAATCTAAGCAAGAGTGACATTATGATTCTAAATTGTGCAGCTACAGGGGTTCGCAAAGCAATATTACTTTGTACAGAGACCTGATAAAGTTACCTATCATGCTTGCCTACATAAATGAATAAAAATATATGAATGCTGATTTTCATGTTCCAAGAGGCAGTTTCAGCAGCCCAGGATCAGAACACCAATGTCCCCACCTTCGACCGCCACCCAATCTACACTGCACCGAACCGCCATAGCTAACTCTCCCATGGGTGGTGGGTCCATGGTCACGAGCCCTGGGTAGTGACTGAAAGGACGAGATCGTGGATACAAGCAGCCGAAATGAGCTTTCTCCGCAGAGTGGCTGGACTCTCCCTTAGAGATAGGGTGAGGAGCTCGACAAACCGGGAGAGGCTTGGTAGAGTCGATGCTTCTCCTCGTTGAGAGAAGCCAGCTAAGGTGGTTCGGGCATCTGGTCTGGATGCCACCTGGAGTGCAAACATCATCAGACTCCACCAAGATCCACTCTGCCGTCAGTCTTAATAGATAAAATCATACTGGTACAGCAATGACATTCCAACATTTAGTGAATTGTGTCAAAATGGCATGCTCAAGTACTTTGAACTATAGAAAAAAATGATTATTTCAACTAAACGAAATGCCTAGGTGTGTCATTATAGCAACATTCAGCAAGATGTCAAACTGCCTCTCCTCTCGCCTCTCACGGATGACACTATTTCACTATTAAAACAAGGTGGCACAAGCAAAGATGTGTGAAAGGAATTTGCGAAAGCTCACAGACTTTATTCCTGGGAGGGTGCACACAAATGAATACAGGTCTCTCCAAATCTATTGAAAAATAATGGGGAGGCTTTCTTTCCAAACCTAGATTTACTTTGTATTTGTGTATGCATATATAATTCCTTTTGTGTGTGTTTGATGAAGTACTTATTTATTTTTCTCCCTTTGGTAAGAAATCTCACTGCATACACACAGCACAGGTGAAACTGTACTCATGGGTGACCTTGGTATGATTGTAAAAACCTAATAAATATATAGATAACAAAAAACATAAAATTACACGGGATAATTTGTTGGCTTTCTTACTGTCCCATCATGTGGAATTAATCTCATCTTCTGTAGGTAGAGCTTTTAAAATAAGGTTTTCTGCAGGACAAACCTATTGTGGAAAGGTGACCCATTCTTTGTGCCTTTTCTGTGATTTCAATTGCAGAACATTAGTATTGGACCTCATGCAAGAAACAATTGCACGAACCTGTTTGAACGAACTAGCTCTTAAAATTCATTTACCATATTTCTCATATTTGGAATTTTCTCTAAAATCTTTTACAGTGTTCCTATGGACTACTGGATTGTATTTGTTTCAGCTATCCAAAAGAACATCCTCCATCTCAATGTCTGACAGTGCAATCTCACCTACCATGACAAATATTCTCACGTATGTCACTCATATGTCACCCTTCACCTCCTATTTTAGTCCTGCTGTGTCTTGCCGAGACTTTTTTTTTTTAACCTTTTTCGTATTAAATCATATCTTATTCATGCATTATATGATGGTAGTGACCTTAAATGCACAAAAACTGATGTGGTTATAATACGTTTTTGTTTACTGGTCTCTGAAAACAGGGACATTATTCTTCACTTGTAGACTCTATTTTTATGAATGGCAGTTCCACACAAATTGAGCAGAGAGTGCTTAGATGTCTTTTTTTGGCCATCAAATATGTTAATTCACAGTTCTCATGAACGCACGTTCCTGTACAACCATAGCTGTCATTTTTGAGCCTTTATGCACTTGTCACCAAACTGCAATTAGTTTAGATTCAGTGTTTTAAATGTTCAGTGTGTTGTTCTGTATGTGACATGCATACATGAGAGTCTGAGGAAGTAACAGCAAGTGAGAGAGAGAGAGAGAGAGAGAGAGAGAGAGAGAGAGCGAGAGAGCGAGAGCGAGAGAGAGAGAGCGAGAGAGAGAGAGAGAGAGATGGAACAAAAAAACTATTAACAAATTACTTGAGCATTGATTATGGTTGGCATTTGGGAATCCACTCTTGTCATTTCAGCCACAGAGTGTTATCATCTATCATCAGTAACAAAAATGCTATATTATGGCTCAGAATCATATTGTATTTTTGTTAGAGAGTAACATTAAGCTTATGGCATTTTCCCTCCAATTTTTTTTTGCTGTTGCTGTTAGTGTTTACCTTTAACCACAGATACAAACACATATGACATTCATATGTCATTTCAGTTGTTTGCTGCACATCTTGCGGCACATATTTTTGGTGGAAAACAAGAGTGAAATCACAGGACTCAGATCGATCTCCATTCAAAGAGTAAGAGACTGAGAGTGAGGTGAGGGCCACAACACGGGGCTCTGCCTGAGGCCAGACACACTTCCGAAAGAGTGTCTCTCACTGTCTCTCTAGAGTGTAAACTCCAACCCGCTATGTCTCATGTATTCTCTTTCTGCTTGGTAGCCAACACAACAACATCAGAGAGTCTCACCAATGTGGAAGTGCAGTGTTAACTGTGAGTCACTACAGAGTTCTGTTAAGGCAGAGTGTGAATCACATTTTGGCAGTGAGTACAGCTTTGAAAGACTTCGATATGTTGGACATCTAATAATGATTTGTGCAAGAGACCCATTTACCTAAAACAAATATACCACAAGTTCAATTTGTGATAGTTTTTAAAAAAGATATTTAGAATGAGTCCCAGAGGAGAATAAAACTGCTTATGTAGATCCTTGACATTACATCAAAGTGGTATGTTATTCGATGAAGTGCACAGGACTAGAAGTGTTTGGAAAGTTGTAGATTGTGTGAATAGTTGTACAAGCTCACTTAGCAGGGTGAGCTGAATATCAGTTGTGCTGACCAGATAGTGTGAGTTTAAGTGTTCTCAGCTCAACAGGCAAGAAAAGCACACATATTAATGGCCAACAATGGATTTGTGAAGCTAATATTAAATCTACTACTATGATCCTCACAAGCTGGTAAATGGTCAGTCAAGTGGGCAAATGCACTCAAGATTTTATCTGTAACCACCATTTCCAAAACGGGCACCCTAGTGCACAGGAATTCATGGTCAATTTTAAAGTCAACAGAACTACACATAATTCAAACATCCATGAAGAGACTTGCTTCTATTTGACAGTGATAAGTGCAATCCCATAGTCAAACAAATGAGTCCTTTTTATTTCCTTTTGTAGGGGATCAGCCAGTACCGAAGCCCTAAAAACACAGCTTTGCTAACTCTACTCCCTGAGGTTTCCTTAATGGCTGTCAAAAGATGTGCATCATCGTTTTGTCTAGCATGTGCACATGATACGAGATACATCAAACCATGGAGACATCCAAAGATGAAGCAGGGTTACCACGGATACCAAGACCAAGTTAAATTTTATCCCAAGACATAATAGCAAACTAGAATAAATGTCAAAAAGATTTCTTGCCCATATTTGACACTGTGAATCTCACAGTTGGGAACTATGGGACACACTGTTTGATGTTCAGCACATTTGTGAGAATTTAATGAGTTTGTAAAGAAACACTAAAGCACCTGTTTCAGATAACCAGGTGCCCGTGTCACATTTATGTAATCACGCAATGGCTTTTGGACATAAAACGGATATGAAGTTGAATCATTTTTACTGATTCAGGTTGTGATAACACTTCAGAATTTTATTGCTAATAACCCTTTAGATTGTATTAAATGCCACGGTGAAAAGCTTTCAATCCACACTTCTCACGTTCTTCTCTCTCTCTCTTGTGGGCTACAGATCCAACTATACTAAAGTACACACTGAGCTCCCTAGAGTAAATCTAAACTTCACTAACCAAGCAAAATGACCAGCATAGCTGACATTCAACAAACTTCAGCATGTTGACATGTTTAAAAACGCTGCATGTGACACAAAGTAAGAGACACGAATCTCACTTTTCTCTCCACAAAGGACACTCATAAGTATCATGTGAGAAAATGGATGCATTAAAAGAACAGGAAAGGAATAGTCTCCTATCCTTATTAAAATAAATTACAGTGAAGCATACAGTCCTTTCTTAACACCTCAGAGAACACTCCCTAGAACACATCCTCATGCCTCGGACAACATCACAGACTTTCTGTTTTTGTTTTGCACAGTAATGCCAGTGGACACTTACCAAACATCTTTCTTTAACAAATTCAGATTAATTTCTGATTTTTTTTTCATGTTGGTTTCAACTGAGACATCCTACCACCACCACCCCCTGGCTAAAATGTGAAGAAAATCATCTGATCTGAATATTAAACATAAAACACATTTCTTACACAAATAAACAAACAAATACATACTGCACTACTGTCTAAGAGGCATTAATTAACAAGTTCTATTAGACTGTTCAAACTGACATATGGTTCTAACTGTGGCGACAAGAGAAAGAATCTGTATGAGAAAATGACAAGCTGAGGGTAATGCAGTAATAAACTGATTGCAGAGTTAACAAATACACAACTACTGTTATTTGGTAATTCAGTAAAGCATGTCAGATGCCAGAGGGAGGGAGTGGGTGAGAAACAGAGAACACACTGAGGGAGGAGAGAGAGGAATTCTTTGGCATGGACAGACAGCAGGCTGCAACTTTTTCTAAAGCAGAAAAAATTGTCAGACAGACAAAGAAAATAAGACAAACAAGAGTAACACAGGATGTGAGATATTAGTTTAAGAAAAAATGAAGCGGAAGAATATTGTGCATGTAATACAGAGGCCAAGAAGCATACAAGCATAGCATAGTTCAAAACGGCAGAAAGGGGAAGATGAGACAGGGTGTAATGTGTGCTGTAGGCTATTCACCACCACCGAGGCAAGGCACACTACACTGCATGGTGGACAGGCCTGCTTGTAACCATGGAGACCCAGTGCGTTCCTGAATGGTAGTGAAAGAAGCTGGTAGCATTTAAGAGACAAGCAGCTCCACTTACCTCTGAAAACCACTGCTCCCTTTCCTTCAGTGTCTCTGTTTCTTACTATTTCACACACACACGCACAAACTCAGCGCAACCCTAAGGGGTGGGGATAGGAGGTCCCGGTAGTTTGACATGTTGCCATGGAAACTACAGAGGAAGAGCCTACCAAGCAAAAAACACATGGGAAACACATGGGAGGCATAAAAGGGAAAAAAAAACTTTTAAGTGTGAAAATGATGCCTACCCAAAAGGTACTGCTAGCTAAACGAGTTACAAATACAGTCACAAGTCACTAAAACGTGGGTAGTCATGATGACAGGAACTCATTATGTTTTTAGCAAAAACATAATCATTGCTATAACCTGTACACATTTAGTAGAAACATTTTAGTAGAGCTCTCTATGAACCTTCTAAATGAATCCCTAAGAGAGAGTAAATCATTCTGAAGTTGCTTATTATGGTGCTCCCTGAAGGGTTTTAGCCCTGGGTATGTGTACGATCAGTTGATCTTTCATCTGAATATGTAAATTATTTTCCTCCAATCTACATCTCAAGTCAGTAGCCAATACCAACTCAAAATGCACAGAGGATTCAAAATAATTAGCCTAAAACGCTAAAAAAAAAAGCCAGAGGATTTTCTTCAAAGCCATTCCTGTTTTAGAAACATGGCTTGGATAGATCATTTTGTTATTTGACTAATTTATGAAATCCATCTGGACTAGAGCTTTTTAAGGTAGCCAACGTGATGGCACAGAACATAGCAAAAGGTATTTTACACTGTACAACTGTATGTTGATTACAAGACTCATGAGTATCTTTATAAGGGTCTATGGATCAGTTAAGATTTCTATGATGAGATTTGCAAATTCAGCATAGTGACCAAGATGCAATACCTGAGGAAGCTGTTTGTGTCAGGCAGCATACACTATTGCAGTGTTTCTCAACCTCAGAGCACACCAGACGGTTCCACGGTTTTGCTCTGCCCAGGTTCCCAATACATTAGGTTGGAGCAAAAACGTGGAACCGGCTGGATTTGCCCAGAGCACTGGGTTGGGAAACACTGCACTATTGTCTATAAGTACAGGAAAGAATAGTATACTAGGTGGCTATTAAGTCATTAAGGTCTTTTCTTAATTGTTAGACCTCTACAATGTGCACACACAACGATAAAGACGATACAGGAAGATCATTCACCAGTTTGACTAAGCAAACAATTCAGCATGACATTTGGTTGTTCTTGTGTTGGTTTTTAGTGCCTTTAACAATGCAAATATCTATCATTTAAACACATTAGATACGCATCGAATATTGCACGTGTGCACACACCAACTCCTATTATGTACAAAATGCTGTTTTAGGGGGTTTTTTTGGGGGGGGGGTTGTTGGGTTTTTTTTTTGTTTTTTTTTTTGCACAGGTTGCTATAGCAACATTCTTTCAAGCGATGCCTAGATGGGGGCAAGAAAATCCTCATTTATTTGATTCTTTTATGTTTCCTGTGAGAGCTGGAGCACTGCTGTCTCATTACCACTATACGTACCCACGTAAGCCAGCCAGCAAAGTGCCTCCTGCTCACCATCAAGAACATGTGAGTGACCTGAGGGAGGAAGGAGAGAGCGCAGTGTGCTAGAGCAAATGTACGTACACTGGCGTACGAAGCAGTCATTAAGTATTTAGATAGCTAGAACCGAACAGGCCAGTAGAGGCCCATAAAAGATGCAGAGAGCAGAGGAAGAGTCTCTCAGCTCATCACGCCAGCTGATCAGATTTCCTGTTCCACTCTGTGCACTGCCGCTATTCGCACAGAAGGAGGATCACAATCAGAATCTGAAGCAGATAACCTGGACAGAGTCCCAGCATTTACACAGAGATAGCACTTGAGCTCATCTCTTTTGCAGACCGATTTTGCACCTGATGGGATTCAAAACCTGAGAGATAACGCAGGTATTAAACATAACGATTGCCAGTCACCACTCATGCATCAGAAAACAGAACATTTATAATATATTGCATCTCTATTCATAATAGAATCTATAAATCAGAATTACATGGCCATCACAGAGCACTGGATGTGGGAAAAATGGTCAATTCAGTTCAGTTAATACAGTATTATTAAAGTTGTTAAAATTACACACAAACAATAGTCAAACATTTATCTATTCAAACATTTATCATATCTATTATTAGATAATACCTAGGTACTGCAAACAATTACGGTTTGAACCATCTGCATGGTCTTCACCAGACCGTTTATATAACAGTAATTCTGATTTTCCTGTCTAGGATAATAAAGATGGCTGACCATTTCTCTTCTGTCTTCTTGTCTTTTATACAAGTAGAAAGTGCATCTTTTCCAATATTTCTTTTCATTGTTTATTCTTTTGTGGACATCGACACAAATCCAGTGTGAATATCCCAAGGAGCAGACACAGGGCACAGCTACCTGAGGTCAGGGCACAGCTACCTGAGGTCATACCAGAGGTATGTAGACAAAACAATCAAAATAAAAGGGACAAATCAAACTCATGATAACAGAGACATGAGAGGTCAAAGACGGGCAAATGAACGCAACCGTGGTAACCGCTCGGAAATGCAGACTAAACACTTTGCAACTAGCTGTGCTACTGGAGCAGCTTAAAGACACTGGTGCTGTCTGCTTTAACAAGGAACAGGTGATGACAAACCGGGTGACAGACAAAGGGGGAGGGTGCTCCGGTGAGCCTGACCTCTGATGGCCAGAGGGCTCGCTTTCCTGAGCCGTTGTGAGAAAAACCACACTAAGTGTTTGACGTTGTTCATTCTCCATTGCGTAAAACTGCTCAGAGTGCAGAGGGGAGGGGCAGGGGGTAAATATAAGCCTTCACAAACCAAGACAGGATAAAGGGGGCATTGTGTGTATTGAATCTTGCTTATATAATTTCAATGTAAAATTGGCTTTAAATAAAAATTTGTACTTTATACTGAAACATTTTATATGAGGAAAAAAGAGTAGATGGCCATGTCCTCTACCCCCCGCCCCACACGTCTGGGCTTGGAACTCATAAAACATTTCCGTCTAATTAGTTTAAAGTGGAAAGTGCAAAACTCATCAGATGATTTGGCAGCGATGAGGCATTGAAGAACTGATGCACTGCATGTTTGTGTTAAGCTGATGCAGACGGCATTTGTTTAAGTACTGAAATAATATTGGAATGAAAGAAAAGGGTCATTTTTATTTGCAGTTACATGCACTTATATATTACTTTTTTAAGGATAATATTTTAATATCTATATCTATATAGTTCACGTGAGAAAAGTGAGAAAACGTGAGTAAAGCTCAGAATCATTATAATACTTTTTATTCCCATGCACTGGAAACACTGCACATTATATTCTAAATCAAAACATGAAGAAAAATGTGTCAGTATCTGCATTTTTCTTTATAAACTCATACATTTACTTTATAAACAGAAACATCTTCAGGATTTAGCTTTCCTCTGAATCACTAAACTATAATTTAGTTGAATAACCACTTTGTGAGAAATGCTTCACATCTGTTGCATGGAATCAACTTCTGGGTATTCCAGCTGATGATTTGAGAACTTCCCACAATTCCTCTGTATTTCTTAGTTTTGCCTCACAAACAGCATTTTTCGATGTCACCCCACACGTTTTCTATCAGATTAAGGTCCAGGAATTGGTCTGGAACCAAGATGCTGCTCTCTTACTGGTGTTTTCTGGCTTGTTGAAACAACCATTTCAGGGGCATTTCCTCTTCAGCATAAAGCAACATGACCCTGATCCATGATCAGTGTGGAATAACAGGCCCGACACCATACTAAGAGAAACGTCCCCATATCATGATGCTTGCACCACCATGGTTCACTGTCTTTAGAGTGTCCTGTGGTGTTACGACCCTATGGGGTCTATTGCATGTTTTTTCTATGTTTGTGTCATTGTTGTCCTACCATGTCCAGATGTGTCTTCCTACCCCCTTGAAATCGGTGTTTGTGGGTCATCTGACAAACTGTCTGCAGCCAAAAAAAAGAACAAATTTACTTTCATCAGTCCACAAAATGCTTCTCCATTTCTCTCTAGGCCAGTCGATGTGTTCTTTGGCAAACTGTATCCTGTTCAAAACATTTTTTTTTTTTTAACAGTGGGACTTTGCGGGGGTTTCTTGCAGCTAGATCAGCTTCACACGGGCGTCTAATAATAGCCACAGTACTCACAGATAACTTCAGACCACCGTCTTTGATCACCTTGGACCCGATCATGGGCTGAATCTTCGCCATTCTGGCTATTCCTTGATCCATTCGAATGAAGGTCTTCTGTTTCCTTCCACGTATCTCTGGTTTTGCTTTCCATTTTAAATCACTGGAGATCATTTTAGCCAAGCAGCCGATCATTTTCTTCACTTCTTTGTATGTTTTCCCCTCTCCAGTCAATGTTTTAATCAAAGTACGCTGTTCTTCTGAACAGTGTCTGGAATGACCCATTTTTCTCAGGTGTCAGAGAGAATTGCATGAACACGCTTCATTCTTAAATAAGAGCCACCTGAATAACACCTGTTTTTCACACAATAAATGTCCTCACTAATTGAACTCCACACTGCTATTATTTTGAACACGCCCCTTTCAATTAATTATCCAATTACACAGACTCAGGAGCAGATCATGAATGGTGGGTCTGTTGGTTTTCTATCACTCTACTACACCTACTGGTAAATTAATTGCCATGTATTAACATGATTTCTACCAAAAAATAATAATTGATCTGGTTAGTCATGTTGGACTGCTATTATTTTGAACACAACTGTATATAAATAAAAATAAGTTAATTAAATGATGCAATATTTTCTACTTCTATTTCTCTAATTCATTATACACTACACACTTTTGCCTGCAGTGATACTTAGCCAAAAATAAACTTAAAAGTAAGAAATACAGAAAGGCACGTAGTGCTTAATGCAATTCTGGCATCACTGTAAAACAAGTCACTTCATGCTTACAGTCTGCTGTAATGATACCCACTATACTTTGTCCACATTAAGGTTTGCATCCTCTTAGTGTCAGTTGAAGCTCATACTGAAAAATAGCGACCTTCTAAAATTTTGCTGAACAGCTGTTTGCTGAGGCTGGTTAGGCTTTATCATGAATAACTATTATCACTGTCAGACTCCTGAGCATTTCCTCATGGTTCAAGAGCCCATGGACATCATACAGACTCATTCGACTAATCTATTTTAATATATCTGACTGATCTCTACCAATCCTCCCAGTCCCACTGGCTGAACCATTGCATGACCAGCCTCTCAAATCAATTAAATAGCTGTACACAGCTCACCCCTTCCTCCCAACTGAATTGAACTGTATTGAGGAGGCCTACATTAAACATGATTGCTTTCAGCCTCTGTGGCTATGGTGATCCTGAAGAGCTTGCTTCCTCTGATTAGTACTCAACAGAAACAACCCTTATTCGCTGATAAAACACGGAGGCCAAAGGGGTGCAGTGTGCAGGGGCTAAACAAGGGTTGCTATTCATTTAGCCTCCGTTTGTTCAGGGGAAGATAAGAGGAGAGGCAAGTGCACACTTACTATGATGGAGAACAAACACAGCATTAAGGTAACAGCGTTTCTCTAACTCAACCTTGATTCTTAACAGACAGGTGCTAACATACAGAATCCAGATTATCATCCACTCACACCTGTTGAAGTCCAAGTTAGGACCCTGCAGCTGGACCA
>JAOXYF010000027.1:17295059-17319477 GCA_028565775.1 Sternarchorhynchus goeldii | reverse complement strand
ATATATCCCTTCTATCTTTTGAGACCGTGTTCCCCATTTGTGCGTATCCCTTTAGAGAGGTGAGCAGTGTTTTTCACTCTGTTATTACATTTAATTATATTTTCACACGCAAATAGAATGATATTGCATAAAAAAATAAACAGACTACAGCGAGCAGTACCAAAAGAAACTGACAGTTTGAAAATGACATGATGAAAGCCCCAACTGTCAAGGATTTGCCAACAAAATAATTAGGGATTGCTGCTGTATGTACTTGGTTCATTTTTCACACTGAGTACTGGTAACCTATAAGTTGTACAGGGACATGCAGTTAGTGAAGAAGGATAGAAAAGTGCTGGTAGATGGCATTTAGCTGACTGGGAGTCTCATTAATACAGGCAGCACTGTGTGGGGCTGCTCTGCTGGTAATTTATGTCCATGGATAAGGCTTTAAACTCTGACTTTAGCCTTGCCTGCCTCAGACAGCTTAGTGCCACAGCTCCTCTGATGTACCTCACTGCTCACACAGGCTGTGTGTGTGTGTGTGTGTGTGCGTGTATCCATTTCTGTTGGGGGGGGGGGGGTTCAAGCTTAGTGAAAAAATATGTTGAGAGGTGAGAATTAATGAATGAATGAATTAATGACATAAAAGAGTAAGAGAAATGTGTGAATGTGACAGAGAGAAAGGGAACAGAGCCTGATAGGAAAAGAACAGAAACAGCAGAGTGGCTCAGTAAACAGCAAGTGCAAACGGCAAAGCCGTATTCAAGCTAAAGACACTGCTCATTCTGTGCACAAGCTGATGAGCAGCTCTGTGGCGTGTGTGGTGTTTACACAGCCAAAAAAGTCTGAGCAGAACCGAGCCCATCCTGTAGCAGCAGCGGGCCTGAGTCTTAGTCTGATCCCCGCCACACTCCCCCCCACCATCTCTGTGTCCTGCATAGGAATTACAGCACCCATCTGGAACTGCGCTAAGAGCCAGATAGAGACAGGGAAGATGAGGTTATACTGGGACAAAAGACTCCAAGAACTTTATACAATGAGAGTGTCAAAGGGAGTCACAAAAACGAGGCAGGTGTGAGGTGAGCGAGAGCCACGCTTAGAAAAAGAAATTGAGCAAGCTAAGGGTTAGAAACTAGGGTGAACGAAAGAGAACCAATGTGTCTTTGCCTCTGATGAGTGTGTGTGTGTGTGTGAGAATGAGCCTGCAGGTAGATCTGTATGCTCTGATCATTTCTCTCCTGCCACTCAGCCTGTGATCTGTAGGAGAATCATCTCTCTATCTCTCCATCTCTATCTCTCCCTCCTCCCATCTCTCTATTTCCTCCTTTAGCGGTCCTTTTCCCACACACTCCTGCTCTGCTTCTCATGTTTCCAGCTCCTTGGTCTCTGTTCCTGCCTTTCTCGCGTCTCTGTTAACACAGTACAGTCCTCATCTTCCTCCCTCTGGCTTGTATGACAAGTGGTGGGCTGTGATATTCTTGCACCAGTGTAGCGTTCTGAGGTTACCCGTTCATGACTGAAGCTACATAACACACACACACACACACACACACACACACAAACACACGCATGCTTGCGTACACAAACATACACACAAACACACGCATGCTCGCATACACACACACACACACACACACACACACACACACACACATCTTTTTAAATTTGAAGTTCACAGTGCATTTTTTAAATAAGCATAACTTAAGATAGAAATTCGGTTTCACCAAAAAGGGTACAAGACAAGAACAAAAAGCAGAGACGTTTATCTGACATATGCAGGGAGACTATATCACACCAAAGAAACATATTAAAGGCAAGGTTAATATTCCATACCAATGCACCTGATGAGGTGAGGACAAGGGAACAGCGTTAAATAAGTTGGCAATGCTGTATGTATAACATGGTGTTAGAAGTCAAAATGCTCTTTAGTGAATTCTGTGCATTAATGTTTATATGGTTGCCATGGTGTCTCTTTTTTCATGTATTATTGGTACTAGTTAGTCACAAACCTTCCAACATCATTGGTTTCATTACATATCTGAATTGGAACTAGATTTCCTTCAACTTGTTTCTGTGTTGTACAGCATTTAGAGCATACAGCATTTTTCTATATTAATCTACAAATAATCTGCATTGTTTCTACAAATACGATGAACTCAAACTAAACTCTCATAAATACAGGGTATCTCAAAAGTAAGGAAAACAGCCAGATAAAATGGTTTCATTTCACTGGACTGATCCATCTAACACAGGGGCCTCACCTAAAGTCATGATATGGTGTGGTGTGTAGGGTTCTCAAATTGTGGGAGATTTGAATTTCTATTTGTGGGGTCATGTCAAGACTTGTTTACTCAATGTTGTTTATCTTAAAGACAAATGTTCATGCCTGTTCTATCATTCAGCCACATGTTTTGGTGAAAGTTTATCAGGAATGGGAGAATACAAACACATTCTGTAGCTCTTGTGGTACATTTTTTTGTTTGGTTTCACATAAAATCACTGTTTTAACATGACGCTGGCAATTCTCTACCATTTTGATGTGTCATACACCTACCTGCCCATTTGAAAAACTGAAGCTGAATCCAAGATGGTGCAATTCAAGATGGCCACCATGTTGGTCACATTGCCTAGCAAAGACCGAGCTCTTCCCCCAAAGCTTTTGTCTGAAACTGGATGACCCTCTGCCAAACGTTTTCATTTTATTCTGGTGTTTCTTTACTTTTGTGCCACCTTGTATATTTAGACTTAATTCTGTTTTGTGATGAATACAAAGACCTTGTTTGACCTAAGACCTCTGTTTTGGCAGTTCTTTGGCAGTGCTATATATTCTCACCTTTGGCTACTTGACGTTTCCACTGTTCTGACATATAAAGTGAACCAGACACATAGGTCTCTATGGCAAATATATTTGTTCCTGTTATTTACCAACAGAAAAGATTGCACTGCCAAGTGCTGCCTATTACTGCAACTGACTCAAAAGACAATTACCAATTTACGTCAAGGTCAATTTACATCAAGGTCAAGTTGAAGAAACGAATATTCTTTTAATCAACATCCTGTGGTGAAAAAGAGTTTAAACAGCAGGTTCTCCTAGCATGCTCACTTACCATCATGATCAGTCCACATTATGGATGAGATTGTGAAATACACACTCACACTGCAATACAAGTAAGAATACAGACAGCTTGATTGTGGGTGAAGGTTGGGACCAATCATGAAAGTCAAACTCACACTGCTGCCCTGTTGCTTGTGCACATTATTATAACCCATTACCCCAGTGTGACATATTCCACTCACAAAATAGCTGATCAGATATGAACACAGTGAACCAAAATGACCTGCAAACTTTAGCCAACATTCCAACACTACAACTGAACTACAATATAGTAAACACCAGGTTAGACCAGAAAAGTGAGTATAATCATAGAGATTCATTGTACAAAAGCTAAAGAGTATCTAGTTTAGAGGTTTCTAATTTGCTATCACACATGAAGCCTCTAAGACACCTGGATGTTTCATGTATCAGGATTATATCTGGGTAGAGATTATCCACAAAAACATACAGGTGTATGTGAACCCAAGATGGATTTAAAAGATTCGCTCAAAGCACGTCAGGAGATGGCCGCGACAGGCTTTCAGCATACTGTTCAGACTGGTGAAGAGGTTTCAGGGAAATGTCAAGCACGTAAAAACTGAATGGAAAAAGGAAGTGCTTATGGCTGATTAAAAGCCTAACCAAGCTATTCAGCACAGGGTAAGAGTTGGCAGTTAAGTCCTGTTAATGAAGTACATTGTGTTTGCATTTGCATGGGGTTACCATGGGCAACAGAACCCAGCTTTGGCTCTACAGCCATATCAGAGGAAGTGTCTCCTCTGCATGGTGAAGGGCTCTTAGTGAGATCTATTCAGTTTGGACCACTTTTGATGATTCATATTGCTTTGCTGGTGTGTGTCAGGCTCAGGGAGAAAGGGTGATAACTGAGACCCGGGGAATAACAGTGATAAGAGGCATTTTACAGACACATTTACGCCACCCTTTACAACTCCTGACAGCATGGTGCTTGGATCCTTCGGCTCATGACACGAGCATGTGCTGGTAGACGAAATATGAAAAAAATATTGGCATATATTCTCTATTAGAGGGTGACTCACCCCTGCATACTGATCCATCAAGCATCTGTATGTAGTCTGTTGTATGGTGTTTTTTTTATATATATCTATAAAACTTATCCCCTACGTTTGGAGCATACTTTGCCATAGACTGTATCCCAACCGCCTGTGTTTTGAGGGTTGGACAGGAGAAATATTGCTCTGTAACATTTAAATTTTGACTCTTTAAAAGGACCAAATGCTACAATAACCCTAGCTGAAATATGTAGATAATAAGTAGTTAAAAAAATATATAAGTTATTAATTGATATCAAGACAAAGCTTGGTGAAAATAAATGATACATTTATTAACAATTGAATCAACAGTCAGTTTATATACAGTGGAAACAAGCTAAATTGCTGTTTAGGTCGTGTGTGTATGTGTTGTGAGAAAGGGGTCGAGTGTGTGCTTCCACATGTGCGCCTGCTTATGTAAGTATTTTCTGAAGAGCTGGAGGAGTTTTGGCTCTAGAGAGCTTGGCAGGGCGACATGGCTGTATGTTAATAAGCTCAGCTGATTTCATTCTAGCATAATCGAATAAAAGCGTTGATTTAAAAAAAAAACCTAACAATTAAGTCAATAGAGTGTAGCCTTGTAGAGGTGAAATGATGTTATGTATGTTTGTCAATTAACATAAAAAAAAGGAAAAGAGAAAAAATAAAATTTTCTGTGTGCACAAATCTTGAATATATATGATCGGAAGTAAGATGATTTGAACCAAAAGCACAAATACACTAAAACAGGCTGCTTGAATATTTACATGCTGAAACTGATGGAACTTCCCTTTGAGGAAAAGACCTTTTGAAGGTCTAACCATGGTTGAGATGGAGACCAGAGAGATGAAGAGACCTCCCTGTGAGGTCCAACCTCGATTGAGGGGAAGACCAGATAGAGGAAGAGACCTCATTTTGAGGTCTTACCTTCATTGAAGGGGAAACCAGAGAAAACAATGTTCTGTTGATCAAGGGTATTTAAAGACTTTTTGTGTGCTACCGAATAGACAGATTTTATTAGACGCAATAAATAAACTTTGTTATGTTTTGCATAGCATAGTAATGTTTAGTAATGTTTTGTCAGTGGATATGATAAAAACAAATTATAAAAATGATCCTTGGCTAGATTTGCAAATTACACCCAAGTAGTTTTGCATCACAATAGTGGACTCTGTTTGTTACAGGAATAGTTGTGCAAAGAACAGGCCTGGCTATTAATGACCAGGATTATGACCAGGATTTTAACAGTAGAGTATCTGTTCCAAATGTTCTCTAAATGAATCACAGGTTTATGACAGAAAAGTGGGAAATGGTAGTACACACAGACACACACACACACACAAGCCACAATAGCAGGGTAAGTATTAAATGAACTCAAACAGAGTTAATATTACTGCCCACAGAGCCAAATCTGATTTGACTCTGCTGAAGTTAATGTAATGTTGGCCATTTATATTTTAAGGTTTAATTGCAAATGCCTGACACCAGTAAAAACAACCACTACAGTTAATCATAACTGACCTGCATTCGCAGTGGTGCAGTGGCTTTCTGTGAATGTAAATAAAGTTCATGGAAACTTCAGGCTTTTTTAGCAGTCTGTAGATAAATGTATATTAACCTACAGAGTAGCTATATGTATCTCTGGATTTTTTACCAAAGGCATCAAGGCTATGTATCACTAACACTTCCAATAATGATGCCCAGTTGCTGAAGAGGTTTTAAAACCCCATGTTTTTATAACCTAATACATTTTTTAAACATTTTAAGTAAAGGTGCTGGACTGTCCAAGCATGTCTCTAGACCTAAACCCTTTTGAGCACCTGTGGTTCATCCTCAAACAGAAGGTGGAGGAGCGCAAGGTCTCTACATCCACCAGCTCTGTGATGTCATCATGGAGGAGTGGAAGAGGATTCCAGTGGCAACCTGTGAAGCTCTGGTGAACTCCATGCCCAAAGGAGTTAAGGCAGTGCTGGAAAATAATGGTGGCCACACTTAGGGGTTTTACTCACTTTTACCCATTTTCACTTTCATTGCCAGCAGTTTAGACATTAATGGCTGTATCTTCAGCGTTGTCCCATAAAAATATATAAGTTCTGCCATTGGCCATCCACCACCTCAGCAGTGGTCAGTTTCTGATCACAGGACAACAGTTAGCTGGATATTTTAGGGTGGCAGACCACTTACAGTGTAGCAGGGGTACAAACTTGTGGGAATGTTCTCACACTCACACCAGTGTGTTACCTGCTGCCAGACAGATGCTGATTTTATACCAAGTCAACACACAAGTCAGTGCTCATACATCTCATGTATCTGTTTGAACCTTGATTCCAAATAGCTTTGAATATTATAAATTACTTAATGTTGTTGTACAAATATAAAAAGAATAAAACCAGCTAATTATTACATTGATCTTCAGATGTTGGTACCAAAGAACCACGAATCTATATTCCTAAAATTCTCTGTTTCAGAAGGAGCTGTCAGGTGTACAATAGACAAGTGTGGCATCTCGTGGTTGCTTTCAGAAACCTGCAATATCTGCCTGTCTGCTTGAGGTACAGGTAAAGCTGCAATATCCATTAGATTTCAAGCAAATGTGTTAGATAGATCTGTTCTTTTGTTCAGTTTTGCACGTGCTGTGTCTGATGGCTGACTTAGTTTGGAGGTTAGTTTGGTTAGTTTTGCTTGAAACCAGTTTAAACATTTACAAACTCTGATGTCATACATTTGCTTTTATAACCCAACTGAACATTTCTTGTACTCTAAATCAACCTTTCACAATAAGAGTCCCTGTTGTGGAGAGCTGATGTCTTTTGTTTTAGCCCTTTTCCTTAGCAGGCATTAGAATTAGTGATGGTGTAATAACTAGCCATCAATCTATTGCACCAGTTTATCATTAATGTAGGATTAAGACAACAGTAAACTGTCACCTATTGTCTTCGCCGTACAGTTTGCCTGCCTTTGCACAGTCACAGAGTTCTTTGCTTTCAGCAGTGATCATTTTGTAATTCAAAAAATGTGTTCACAAATAGGCTAAACAAACACTGTTTGTTTACAACCTCCTATCTGAAATCAAGCCTTCCCTGGAACCTTGGGAAATGATCTTGGTCACATGGATTGATTCTTCCAGAAAGGAAAATATTTTTAAACATTTTCATAAGTCCATTTTTCAGAGGGGGTGGGGAGGAAGGGGTTAACAAAGTCTCAGTGGTACCATTATCATTAAAGTTTTTTGCTCTCTGAAGTGGGTCAGATGTCAGAGGCCCAGAGTGCACTTTACTCTCTCTTTATGATATGAAAGTTATTAATAAAGATGTACAGAGTAAGAGAAGGGGGGGGGGGGTAAGAGAAACGTTCTTACAGTACAATACAATACAGTGTCTAACACACACACTCTCACTCACACACACCTATTGTTCCTGTCTATCCAATCTATTATATCACACTGAAATAGCCCCACTATGACAGCTCTGGATGTGTTCTCTCTTGTTTCCTTTGGTCATCACCAGTCCTCTCAGGGGTCCCAGTTTCTCCTCACCCTGATATTTACCTCCACAACCACAACACACTCCTTCACACGCCTTTTTATTACAAAACACCCCGTTCATTAAAAGCGGTCATAATGGCTTTGGAAGTGTACCAGTGCACAAGTATCAAATTACAGTTTGTTTTTTTTATGTAAAAGAAATATTAAAGTAATTAATAACAGAGTATAGACAAAAGAATAACAGTGTCCTGTCCTTACAGTAAGTGACAGAACTAGCTCACTAACTAACTGTGTGTGCATGTATTTGTCATTGCGAAAAGTTACAAGCATGAAATTGCTTCCTCACATCCACAGCTCGAATACTTGGTGTTTGGTGTCATGTGATTTTTCATGGTTCATTCAAAGTGTGTTGGAGCTGGACCATATAGTGCAGATGAACATAAACCTTGTTCTGTCTCTCTCTCTCTCTCTCTCCACTGTATATGTGGATGTAAAATATGGAAAGATTCAAGCAAATCCTTGCAAACACACAAACATACTACTCTTGTTATTGCTCAGTAATTGTATAAATATATGCTTGAACTTGGCTGGAGTTTACTCACTGATTAGCCGCTTAACTGAAGATTTTTGAACTCAGCCTAAAGATAAGCTTAATCACATTGCTGAATCTGAATGGTGGAATTGTCCAATCCCTGTTTAAAAAGGCATTTCAATAGTAGGACATCCCAATTCTGAAAGTTATTTGGTTTCATAGGGGAGAAACTGCTCTTTTGTATTTCTAGACAGGCTTTCCCCTCCAGTCATAAAGGTCAGTGCAGAATAGACAAAATTTTGCACTCTGCAAAAGTGTCTCACCAAACTTTCACCAAAACTGAAAGTAAACTAACATGATATATGCTAGGGATGATATAAGAAAAACAGTCATGTTGTGAAACTTTATGCCCACTGGACTGAAACATGGAGGAATGAAGACCCAGAAAGACAGTGATTGCCCAGCATAGTGGGAACTCTGCATATCCCTAGGCTCCATCTTAAATTTCAACCCAACAGCTAAAACCTTATAATAGCCAATAATCTAAAATCAGTTTCATACCCATAGAATAATATCCATATTTAAGTATAAATAGAGGTTACATTTCATGGGTTTTTTTTTCTGAAATTAAAATCACTAGCTCTTGTTGAAAATAGTTCTGTCAGCATGCAGTTTGCTAAAAATCCATTAAGAATATTTATTAACAGAAACGTTCCCATCCCTGCTGCCGTATTAAAAGAGCAGGTAAATGTCGAGCCCTTCCAGGAGGGTATGGGAGGGTGATTACTGTAGGAATGTTAGAATGCTCAGTGTGACATATGTTTCGTAACTGTTTTGAAATGTCTATGATTACTGTCTAAAGTGCCGAAATGCAATTAGTGTGATAATCAAAAAGCCAAAATAGCCAAGGAAGTCGTCTACTGCTATGTACTGCGACCAATTATTTAGGTAACGCTCATTACCGCTGACAGGTAATACTAATGAATCCAGCATTAACACAACCCAATGAAATCACACGTTGCATGTGTATCTGTGAGCATGTGTCTCCTTGTGTTTCCATTTGCTTGAGACATTTGCAATCCAAGTAATCTTGGATTGATAAACATGTTTAACAGGTTTATTGAAATTCAGACAGCATCTGAATTCTTAAACATCAAGAGGCGTCTTGTGAAAATGACCTGCCAGAGGAAACACAATAACGCAACATTCACAATACAAATGAGACTAGATCTAGAACTATGGGTTCTGTAGGCCTGCAGTGTGGTCAAATGAACAAGAATGTACTGATGATTTTTAGACTCTAACAAGCTATACCTACTCTCATCACCACACACAACAAAATACAGTGAATTCATTTGCTTGTTCTCTGTCAAGAAAAGATCATTTGACCTAGTACTGATAACCAGACTTAATGCTATCTCTGGGCTAATAAGGAACCCTTCCTGACATACAGGAATAGGTTTCTTTTGTACCAGACTGTATTATGTATATGACAAGTGTATTATGTCTGGATGTGTAATACTATTTAGATACACATCTACTAAAGACCATGATAATGCATCAGAACCTTTACTGTCTTATTAAATCTTTGAGGAGATTTGCATCACTGGCCATTGTTTAGAACAAGGGGACTGTTCAGAACATGGGAACCGTTTAGAACAAGGGAACCGTTTAGAACAAGGGGACTGTTTAGAACATGGGAACCGTTTAGAACAAGGGAACTGTTTAGAACAAGGGGACTGTTTAGAACAAGGGAACTGTTTAGAACAAGGGAACTGTTTAGAACAAGGGGACTGTTTAGAACATGGGAACCGTTTAGAACAAGGGAACCGTTTAGAACAAGGGGACTGTTCAGAACATGGGAACTGTTTAGAACAAGGGGACTGTTTAGAACAAGGGGACTGTTCAGAACAAGGGGACTGTTTAGAACAAGGGAACTGTTTAGAACAAGGGGACTGTTCAGAACATGGGAACCGTTTAGAACAAGGGGACTGTTCAGAACAAAACTCTGACCCTTATGGCATGACTGTCAAAACAATCTTAGGCACATCACTGTGGTGATTTAGTAAGAATAATGCACTGCTCGGGAGAAGTGGAGAGAGTATGAGACAGACCAGTTAAAGTTCAGAGATCCTTGATTAAACTGTGGGAAGTTTTATTCACCTATTAACTGAGTACCAAAAGCAAATATTTGGCAGCATTCCTCAGTTATCACAGCAGACACATGAGAAAAAAAACGTTATGTGGGAAGCATTCTACTTCTAAAGCTCACAGCAGACTATACTGACTAATAAACAGTCTGCCATCTTTGGGATCCATTTACCTGTTGGCAGCGGAGATTGCCATTTGATTCTCTGAGCGTGTGTCTGAATACGGGAACCATTGTGCTATGCTCTTTAATGGAGTCTTTTGCGAGTTGCGTGAGGGCTCTCTTGGTGTGGTAGTGACATTTAAGCCAGGCAGGCTGCATTCTGAATCCTACACTCAGTTTAATTGGAACAGATGGATAGAATGGGCCATAGCCACTGGCCCATACAAAGAGCCACTGCTACCAACAGTGCTACTGCCACAACTGCTACTGCCATCAGCACTGTTGCTGCCACAATTATTCATAGTGCCACCAACACTGCTACTGCCACAAACACTATTACTTCCACTACAGCTACTACTACCAACACTATTGCTGCCACCAATATAGTTGACCTACACTGCTACTGCCACCACAACTGTTACTGCCATCATCACTGTTACTGCCACCTTCACGGCTACTGCCACCATCATTGTTATTGCCTCCAACACTCTTGCTGCCACAAATCTGCTACTACCACCACCACTGCTACTACTACCATCAGCACTACTCCTGCAACCATAACCAATATTACCACCAACACCATTACTGCCACCAGTACCTCTATTGTCTCCACAAAACCTGGCACACTTAACAGAGAGCCAGGCTACACTCCTCATAAACCAAGCCTGCCGTGCCGAGCCTTCAGTGAAGTAGCAGCACTTCAGTTCATAACAGGATCAGCTGAGAGATCCAAGATAAGAGAGTAGTTTCAGACAGCTCCACCTCAAGAGAAAAATACTGGACAAGGAGAATATGTTTGTCCGTGGGTTCAGCTGTATGAGCGAGTGAGGGAGAAAGCCAGAAAAAGAGAAGCCGACTGCCAGATAAACTAACAAATAGAATTTTTTTGAAATTACATGCGATATTAAATTCACAACAAGGTCATATCTAGGTGGTGGGCTGCAGCAGGACAGATAAATCATCTGCCCATCCAATAATACCATTTTTTTTCTAATAATACCATTCATACTTTTTTCTGTAATTATATTATTGGTCATCAAAAATGCTTGCCCCACTGGCTCGTTCTGTACAGAGCGGTACAGACCTTAGAGACCATGCTGTAACCACTCCTCTTAGCAATCCAATTAAAACTGGTAATACCTTTGAATCCTGTTCATTCTTATCTCTGGTTTTATAAGTTATATTAGTGGTCTTCTAAAGTTTCACAGTTGAGTTTGCAAATTTTGAAAGCCTTGTGATTCTTTTAAGATACCAGCTCACATGGTGGCACTGGTTTAGCGATTAGCCAGTTCCAGTTCAGCTATAGCTTATTTGTTGCTATTCATTTAAAAACTGCCAAGACTAAATACAGAGTTGTCCTTTAATTAATTTCTGTGTGGCATCCTAGCTTCCAACAGCAATGACTGCACTGATCTATATTTTTAGTCATTAAGTTCCTTCATTGCCATCATGTGTTATTTACTTAAATTCAGCATTCAGAAAATAATTCAGCCTGTGTGATTATTTACTTAACTCAGCATTCAGAAAGTAAATTCAGCCTGTGTAATTATTTACTTAAATTCAGCATTCAGAAAGTGAATTCAGCCTGTGTGAATGAATTGCACTCTGTAAGCAAACAAAACATCTCATCTCTGTTCTAGCTAACTTACCTTATTTTATTTTATTAATCATAAAATTTTTAAATATAAAGAAAATATAAATAAAAATGTTAGGTATGATGTTTATGAGACCCTTGCACAAAAACTGGATGCTCTAATTGTAGTCCTTGTGCATTCTCTCCTTCTCAAAAATTAATGTACACATTTGTTTACGTGCTCTATTTAGGAAAAGCAACGTTTTTTGTTGTTACTCACCCACTATAATCCAAATACCTACCCAAAGATCCCAGAAACACCCCTGCTTTAGAAACTCAACAAAGAAGGTGACAGAGAAAGAGAGAGTGGTCTATATTTGTTCAGTCAAGTCTTACTAATACAACACATCCCGAGACAGAAGGAAATATCAAAATCGCAACTCCCAAATACAAACACTAGCTGATAAAGCCTGATAAAGACTTGGGACTGACCCATATTTGCTAATGCTAGTTTTTGTGGGACAATTTAAGATAAGTTAGATCAGATATGCAGTATTACCTT
Source organism: Sternarchorhynchus goeldii (assembly GCA_028565775.1). NCBI lineage: Eukaryota > Metazoa > Chordata > Actinopteri > Gymnotiformes > Apteronotidae > Sternarchorhynchus > Sternarchorhynchus goeldii. The sequence continues at coordinate 17,306,890 of JAOXYF010000027.1, read as the reverse complement.
GTTTATGTTCAGACAGCAGCAACCAACGCAGCCAAGTCTCTCTGGCTGAAAATACATCAGCATAACAGACAATCTGATGCTCCTAGCCCCAAACCTCAGCTTAAAAATTACTCAAATAGCAACGGGCCTCCTCTCACAGGGGGTAGAGAGGAGCAGAGAGAGAGAGAGAGAGAGAGAGAGAGAGACACAGAGAGTGAGTGAGGGAGCCATTCACCTGTTGAGGAGCAGATCTGATAACATACAATGTTTCCTGTCCTCACCACTGTTCTGGGGCAGATGTTTGTGACTAAAGCATGGAGTGAAAGCCAGAAAGAAGGCTGCTCTTCATCTGTTCCCAGGTCAGTGGGTATGCCAGCAGTCCAGTCTCATGTTGCCCTCACTGTGAAGCTGATAGGACCCAGCATAAGAGGATCTGCTTTCGACCAGGCCTGAAAACAATACAGGCTTATTCAGGTGCGTGAGGTGTGGAGGGGGTGAGGGGGGTGGGGGTTGTGAGGGGGGTGGTCAGGACTGGTGGAGCAGGAAGGAGCAGCATGTGCAGAGTGATGCTGGAGGGGGGAGTGAAATCACCTTGTCAACATTTCGCCGTTATCTCATGGCAGCCTTCCTCTTTGACCCTACATATATAGATCGACACACACACACACACACACACACACACACACAGACACACACACACACACACAGACAATTCCTAGTCTCTAGATTGAATTGTTTTCCTTTGGCTGGGGGGCCTTGTAGAGGTGAATGGAATACAAAACAGCTGATTGTAACGTTTGCGCACAGTCATACACAAACACTATTTGATAATAGGCATTGTGTTCTAGAAATATTCATTAGGCAATATTTTCTGAAAGCTGTTTTAGTTGTAAAACCTACGCTGGATGTACATTGATTAGTGAAGAAAATGTACCATGTCTGAATCTGAATTCTCAGAGAGCAAAAAATGTTAAAGTCTCCATTTATAACAGACGTGTTTATTTTATGCTTCCTTCTGTCCGAGTGACTATTCTGTTAGTAAAAAAAAAACCCTGATAAAAAAGTGAGACCTGCCTATGAGAAAATGAAAACATTCTTCAAATAAACAGATTAAATGCCCTGCGTACACACACACAGACACACACACACATGCACACGCACATACACAAACACACACAGCTTTGTACCCCATGTTTATATGAAAGGAACCAGCTGCTGATCACCTATTGCAGCGGCTGGAAGTGCACGTAACTTTATGAAGCACCATAACTCAGGAAAAATGACTCGTTAAACTTTAATTAAATCACTGGAAGGTGAAACAATTCCCTTGATGGGATTTAGGTCAGCGTGAAAACAAAGGAGGCCCACAGGGTCCCTATAGCATAAACACAAGGATACAAGTTATTAATAACGGCATTGCATACACGGCCACACACGTGCACGGCCACACACGTGCACGGCCACACACGTGCACGCCCACACACGTGCACGCCCACACACGTACACACCCACACACGTACACACCCACACACATACACACACACACGTAGACAGTTAATGACAGCAGAGTAAAGGTAAATACAATTCAGTAAAAGTCAATTTATCAGGTCACATGACCCCTGTGGTATTAGTTTGTATATATGCACATACATTCACATCTAGAGAGCAAATTTACATTATTAACTAAATTAAAGAAAAAAATGCAAATGTAAATAACCCATGTGGTAATCCTACAGTGCCATAATCTAGATTCATTAATATTATAAGTACTATAACATGTAACAGTGTAGTTCTGTGACTTCTGTGTGAATATGTGTGATCATATCTGTTGTGTGATCAACAAGACTGTGCATAGATAACGGTGAATAAATTAACTAAAATTAATTAGTTTGGAAAACTGTCAGTTTGAAATTGTGTTGTGTACCATAAACGACCCTGTGCATGTGTAGTTATGGAAGAACACATGAACATGAACAACCTTGTGCATGTGTAGCTGCAAACACATGTGAACATATGTCACTGTGAATGTGTGCATATTCATGAATGTGTGTAGGTTAGCTGTGAATGTGTGTTCTTGAACGTCCCTGTGTATGTCAGCTGGTAAAACTCTTCTCAGGCCGACACATTTAATCCAAATGAAGTAGAAAAAATGTAATATTTATGGTGTCAGAGAGCAGGACAAAGAGAGAGAGAAAGAGGGACAGTGAGACAGAGAAAAAGAGAGCGAGAGGGAAAGAGAGCGGGAGAGGGAAAGAGAGAGGGAGAGAAAGAGGCCTGCCGTCCTCTAGAGGTAAGACCCCTCGTCCTGCCAAAATGTCACGGATACAGACGTGGCCATCCTCGGAGCTATAAGACACTTCAGTGAAGGGACGCAGGGGCGTGTCTCTCCCCCACCTGTGTCTCTCCTGTCTCCGCAGTGAAGCACAATGACAGGCCTGGAGAGAACAGGACACCATGACCTCAGCAGTGAGCAGAACCAGGTACCTGAACTACAGTGGACAACATGACCAGAGGACCTACACCACAATCGTACCAACAGCCACAGCCCAGGTGCTCTCCCCATGCCTCCCAGGTGCTCTCCCCATGACTCCCAGACACTCTCCCCATGCCTCCCAGGCTCTCTTCCCATGACTCCCAGACACTCTCCCCATGCCTCCCAGGCTCTCTTCCCATGACTCCCAGGTGCTCTCCCCATGACTCCCAGACCCTCTTCCCATGCCTCCCAGGCTCTCTCCCCATGACTCCCAGGTGCTCTCCCCATGACTCCCAGACCCTCTCCCCATGCCTCCCAGACCCTCTCCCCATGCCTCCCAGGCTCTCTCCCCATGCCTCCCAGGCTCTCTCCCCATGCCTCCCAGACCCTCTCCCCATGCCTCCCAGGCTCTCTCCCCATGCCTCCCAGGCCACTCCACTTATCTCCTGCACACGCCTTTGTATGTTGAAGACCACACTGAGTGAGATCAAACTGCTGTACAGGATTTACTGTAGAATTACAACTACTGTTGCTGATTTTCTTATGTTTACTTCCACACTTATGTGTACACACACACACACACACACACTGCAGTGTTCTCAAGAGCTGTAATCTCTATCCTACAAATGTTTTAATCCTCCAGGGTTTCTCATACATGTGGGCACACGGCAACCTGAAACCTGTGACTAAGCAACGCTGCTATCAGTGCACAGCAAGTAATCATATGGTTGTGTCAGTGTATATGGTTGTATCAGTGTGTGTCTTTCAGTGGGGGATGGTGGTAGCTCACTGGTTAAAGCACTTGACTAGTAGTTAGAAGGTTGCTGGTTCAAAACCCACCTCTGCCAAGTTGCCACTGTTGGGCCCCTGAGCAAAGCTCTTAACCTTCAACTGCTCAAAATGTGTTCAGTCACAATTGTAAGTTGTTTTTGGATAAAAGCGTCAGCCAAATGCTGTAAATGTAATATCACTTGCATTCTCAGGAAAGAATGTTCTTCTGTTAAGAACTGTCCTATAGTACAATGTACACCCTGCTGTCTGCTCTCTAGGTGAGCCTGTCTGTGCTTCTACTTGTTCATGTGAGTGTATGTACACTCACTGAGAGAAATCCTGACCAGCTCTGACCAGTGGTATAGGTATCTGAGAATGGGATGCCCTCAACACCTGTCCCATCAGGACGCTAATGTTTACTGAAGCCCTCTCATTTCTCTAAAATGTTAAGAACCGTTGGCTTCACATCTCAGCATGGAGAGAGAGAGAGAGAGAGAGAGAGAGAGAGAGAGAGAGAGAGAGACAGAGAGAGACTGTAGAAAAAATGAGACAGGTGGAGTAAATGAGGAATGACATGGTGAGGAGAGGGAGATGAAAGAGAGGGCGATTGCTTTTATTGAGCGAGACAGGGAGAAATGGTATCAGCCTTTCTACTAGTCGAGGGGTAACTGATTCTCATAACCTTAGAAGAGGTAGAGAGAGAGAAAGAGAGAGAGAGAGAAAGAGTGTGTCTAATGATGGCCATGAAGTGGTTTGCTGTATTTATTACTCTAATATGTTTATGAAATACATTAGATTTAATGCTCTAAGTGCAAGAAATTAATCTTACAAAAATAAACATGGAATAAATGTTTCATCTAAATAGTAAAAATTATTTAGACACAGTACAGTGACTCAGTCTTCAGATACAAGTGCACATAAATAGGCCAGGTCAGAATATGGATATATGCAGAACCTCTAAAGCACCTAGAAGAGCGCAGAGAAATTGATTGGTGTGTGTGTGGGTGTGTGTGTGTGTGTTTATTGCTCTTCATGCCCCCTTTGGACTGTGAAGGATCAGCAGAGACAGATCCCAAAGTTCTGCTCTACTGAACTTAATGAGCTTAGCACTGTTGCTCACATCTCTCACTTGCTCTTTTGTGCTCTCTCTCTTTCTCTCTCTCTCTCTCTTTCTCTCTCTCTCTCTTTCTCTTTCTCTCTCTCCACCTTACACATGTACACACAGGAAAGGATGAGAAACAGATTCAAAAATTAGCTGCAGAGGGAGAGGAGGGTCTGTTCATTTGAGAGATCATTCGGAAGGCCACATCACTTCCTTTCTGAAGTTTTCTCTCTGGTCACAGTTTCCCATTCACAGTAAATGGATTGGAACGTGTCCATTCTCCACGTCTATTAGCAGAAACCTTACCAAGGCAGAGAGCAGGCTTATGAGGGTGGGCACGAGGCAGCTCAGTGCACAGATGAATCCTAATCTTTGACTAACTTAATGGTGACTACACAGTCATAGCTGTGAATTAAAATGTTGCAGTTTCCCACAACATACAGTTTCTCGTATTAAACCTAAGCAAGTTTTCCAAAAACAAATACATCATTTCTTGAACTGCTTTTGATAAGAAGTTACTCATTATAGCTGTACTATTTAAAATTTTGAGTTTTGTAATTCTCTCCTGCTATATATATGTGCAGATGGACTGCTGTAATTCTGTCCTTGCTGGTATCAGCTCATCTCTCCTTCAGATAGCTCAGAACTCTCCAGCTCATCTTCTCATGCAACCCAGTGGTAACAACACATTCTACAGGACCTCCACCAGCACCCATTCTACAGGACCTCCACACACTTCCTGTCAAGTGCAGCAAACACTTCAAAATCCTCCTTCTCACATAAAAGGTTCTCACCATTCTCACTCCATCTTACCTGTCCAACCTTCTTCTTCACCACAAACCCACTTGTTCTTTCAGGTCTTCTTCTGCTGAGGTCCTCAATGTTCCTACATCCAGTCTTTATAGCTTGAGTGAACAAGCATTTTACAGACCTTTGCCTCTTAATATGTCTGTCAATATACTTCTGTCTCCATATTTTAAATCCAGCCTTAAAACACATCTTTTCCGTAGCCTATGGCCTTCCGTAGACTCTGTACTCTTTCAAGGTCTAATTCAGTGCCATTATCCTAGTATTATTATGTCTATTCTGTTTTCTGATTGCATATCTGTAATCGTATTAGTCTTTTGGTTTTTGAAAAGCACAATATAAATCTCTTGTATTGTTATTGTTATTATTATTATTATTATTATCCACCCATCCATCTTCCACCACTTATCCGGGTCCGGGTCACAGGGGCAGTAGCCTAATCAACGAGGTCCAGGCTTCCCCGTCTAGTACCTCTTCCAGGGTTTCCAAGAAGACCGGGTACTCAAAACTGCCATTTGGTGCATAGGCACAAACAACATTCAGAGCCCGTTCCTTGACTCAAAGGTGCAGGGAAGCAAGCCTCTCATCCACCGGAGAAAACTCCCAACATACTGGCAGAGAGTCAGAGAGCTATGAGTAAGCCCACCCCTGCCTGATCTCTCAACCTCACACACCAGCTCAGGCTCCTTCCCTACCAGAGAGGTTACGTTCCATGTTCTGAGAGCCAGTTTCAGTAGCCAAGGATCAGAACACCAAGGCCCACCCTTTGGCTGCCACCCGAACTAACACACTGAACACGCACACTGCACCGAACCCCCATAACTAACTCTCCCACAAATGTTGGGTCCATGGGAGAGTGGGCCCCTTGCCCAGGCCTGGCTCCAGGGTGAGGCCCCAGCTTTCACCCCTGACAACATAACTCCTATGAGTAGGTGAACCTCTCCACCACAATATGGTAGTAATTCAATATTATTATTATTATTATTATTATGACACTGTGCTGACCTGCAAACACACCGTATCAAGTGGTGTTAATGTATTAGAGATGCAAAAATTCTGGTTTTACTGGTGAGAGGATGCAAAAATTCTCTTCTTTAACACACACCTGCTCCTGATGAATAATGTAGTGTCTGTATAAAGTCAAAAGCACATCCTTGAAAGAGTAAAGCCCCTCCTTTCCTCTCTCCCTGTCCCATACCAATGAGAGGTGGGCCAGATAAGTGACCCAACAGATTGACAATGGAAAGAGAGAGAGAGAGAGAGAGAGAGAGAAGAAAAGTTCCTCAGTGATACCTCCAATCAGAGTTATACTATTCTAGTGCCATGCTATGGTAAATCTATATTAATGTCAAAGCTATTTCCATGAGCATAGCAATGCAGCAAAGAGAATATTTTCTGTGATTATACTACTGGAATGACAAACAGCTAAAGATAATAAATGCTGGCAGAGTTATTTACCAGCATGAGGGAGAGGTAAGGAGGGAAGGAGGGAGAGAATTGCTTTTCCAATGACACAACGATGTGCAATTTTGATATGGTGTTGGAATGATATGGTGAACCCATGATAAAAAGACAGAAAATGAAATGCAATATGTTTCATTTTCTAATGAATATACATAAAACTCTTTCAACATAATAGAGCAGTGATCTTAAGAATGTAAAGTCTGTTAGTCTCACAATTGTATCACACATATTTCAATAATTTGTCAAAAACTACAACTACAGATCTTGATAGATGTTGATGGTCAACCTGCTGGGCATTGCTGTCTGTGGTACTTCTGACTGTGTCTGAATCTTGATAATCAATGTTTTCCTACATTGTAGGAATCAATGGGCCTCCTAACTACCTCTGTAGGCCTAGTCGTTCATCAGTGGGGGACCAGTGATGTTTTGTTCCTTTGAACAAATTATAATTTGCATGCTTTTAAAATGTATGTATTTGAAAGAACAGTATAAAACATTAAATTCTAGCAAGCCAGGACGTGTACCAATATAAAACATTTGAATGCAGCAGGCACCATTGAATGCAATTAAATACCACCAAGATCATACAGAATATAGAGTATCATGCTCTATATGTATATGTATAATTGCATATCAAGGTCTCTCTATATAAGTATGAAATATGAATTTGGCATCTTTCATGGAATTCACTGCAAAATGGATAAATGTGTGTAATCACAGTTAAATGTTGTGGGTTAGATGTCACGTACATTATGCATGTGGAGATTTAATATATGTATGTACAGGCTTTGTGTTTTGGTTTCCTTGAGATTTTCTCTGTTGAAAAAATAAATGTCAAACATTTATGAGTCACAGAGAGGTCACTGTCTTGGTAGAAGAAGAAAAGCCATACATGTTCATGTCAAGTGGTAGTTGGTGCTTTGTTTGTTTTATAGCACTGCTTAGGTGAAATTTGAATATCACTTTGCTTTGAATTGTGTACATGCAATCTTTATGACACACTGTTAAGGGCTTTTTAACACTTTTCTAGGGCTGGATTATTTTTAGAATATGAATTACAAACACACAAATAGGCCTGCAAATGGTTATTCTGACTAAGAAGTTCTAAATCTTACAGTTCTGAATCTGATTCAGTATTACTCCATTAACACTCAACATACAGAGCATTTCACACGGTGGAAAGGATATTAAGGCAGAATATTAGGTTATTCACTCTGCAACTTGGAACTCCAAATACATTGAAAGCATGAATAAATCCCGAGATTAAGAAGCCAGTCTTTCCAGACCAGCACAGAACAACACCCATAATCCTACAGGACAACACGTGTGTGTGTGCATGTGTGTGTGTTTGTGTTTGTATGTGTGTATGTGTGTTAAGGATCTTCTTTATCATCAGGAGAGTTTGCTATGGGATTTAGCTAATGCCATTTCATAGGCTTTCACTGTGTATGCTAATACAATCTCTCTTCTCTGGCTGATTATTGACAAAAAAAGAGCTTAGACAACATATATTAACCCAAGCATTTCCTCCCCTCTGTACAAAATAGCAAAGTAAGCAATTCCCTCAATTAGTTTTCGGCAAGATATACATGCCTCTCTTACATTTGCAATCGGCTTATGGGTTTGTTTACTTCATTTGTTGGTTCTGTTTCATTTGTGTGCTCAGTTTAGTTGAAGTGTAAAGTTTTACAATGAAGCACTGATGCACTTTCAGTTTCTACAGATTCATCTTGACTTCAGGACATTTTGGAATTTTGGTGAATTGCTTTCCTTTTGCGTGACTCTGATAGGAATGGCATCATGACTTTCACTGGTGGTAGTGAGTGGACTGTCTGATTGGGAAGCTCTCAGTGGTGGTAGTGAGTGGACTGTCTGATTGGGAAGCTCTCACTGGTGGTAGTGAGTGGACTGTCTGATTGGGAAGCTCTCTCTGGTGGTAGTGAGTGAACAGTCTGATTGGGAAGCTCTCTCTGTTGGTAGTGAGTGGACTGTCTGATTGGGAAGCTCTCTCTGGTGGTAGTGAGTGGACAGTCTGATTGGGAAGCTCTCTCTGTTGGTAGTGAGTGGACTGTCTTATTGGGAAGCTCTCTCTGTTGGTAGTGAGTGGACTATCTGATTGGGAAGCTCTCATTGGTGGTAGTGAGGGGACTGTCTGATGTGTTCTTTCTGAGAAGCCAGATTGTCAACTCCCCATGAAATTTCCTCAACAAGCATCTAAGTTTTAAGTATCTGCCCTGTACGCACATTGAATTAAAATGTTGAGACTGCAGAAAGCCATCTGTAGCTGGTAGCATTCAGCTTAGCCGAGGCCAGAATGTATGTCAGCAGGTGACTGTCAGTTAACACTGTGAAAGTATTCCCATAGAGGTAGTCAGTAAACTTATTAATGACTACCACTATCTGGCTTTACTGAGTAAGGTCTGTACTTGTAAAAGCAATGACCCTCTTCTGATTGCCTTGGTCCTGATACAGAGCAGTTCTTAAGCCTTTGGCACGCGCACAGTTTTGAACCTGTGGTACTTCGTGGGGGCGACTGGGGAGTCACTTCTTTGCAGAGAATATCCAGATATAAGATCATTTAAAGACTTATCTTTGAATAATCTTGAACAAATCTTCTATTATAACCAGTAAATCCTAAAAACAATCTTAGTTCTTTACAATTTTGAGGATACAGCCGTTCTAAAAAAAATTATTTGATACAGGTATTGACTAAAGATTTTTTTTAATCTGTACCAATAACAGCTTTAATCCATATTCCTTCAGACAATTTAAGACTATGAGTGTATGATCATGTTCCTCTAGAGACTCAGAAAAGATCACCCAGGAATGGTAGTACTTCCTTCAAGTTAATCCCTCCTATGCACTGCTCCATCAGGCACTGGGTGACAACCTGCACCATACAACTGAAATCCCAGAATGCCAGGGAGCAAACAAATGCAGTCTTGGCTTTATCCAATTCTTCCATCTCAGTCTGGTAGTAGGTTGTAGGTCTGAGTTAGATCAAGTATGGAAAACCACTTCAATCAAGTAAGGGTGGCAAAAGCTTCTTCCAAGCTGGGGAGTGCATGTGCAGACTTGAACATGTGGAAATTCAGCTTCCTGTAGTCAGTAGATAGCCTCCGTGTTTTTTGCACACCACGGCAATGGGTGATGGGTTGTTAGATTCTGATTTTTGTCTGAATCAGCTAATTCTCTTAGATGTTTCTGAACAGCTTCAAGATCTTGTAGATAAATACGCCTGGCTCAGTGATAGAAGGGAGTTTCATCGTGAAGTTTAATGTAATATTTTATAACTTCTATGATGAAAATCCAGGTCATGCAAGGCAAACACATCACACATAGCGTTACATTTCTTACAGATTCTTTCTTTCCATTCTGTTTTTCACTTTACGGGTATAAGGTTGCACTAAAGGCCCTTTTTCTTAGACAGTAGCAAACTGTAAGTGGCCAAATTAAACCATCATGTAGAAGAGCCAACAAATAAACCACCAGTGATTACAGAATCTAGAACCAAATTTGAATGTTGCTCCCCTATTATGACGGTGACATTTCAGAAGGAAAGTGTTATTTGACATACCAGTGCAGTGTTTGTCTCAATGACCTTCTAGTCTCTGAGATGTTACGAAACATCTCACTTAGTCAGAAATGATGGGATCATTCAATAACAGTTCAACATTTGTTCTCCATGTATCAAAGTCTCCTTCATCTGAAGGACAAAAGAACCTTTCAGAAAATGTTTGCTTTGCATGTCACTGTCTGAGAATCTCTCCAGTTTTTACTATAAACTTTACCATTGCTCTTTGCACTTCTGGTGGGTGGACATTAGAAGGACTTGCTAGACGATCTGGCCCAGGTCGTCACATTAGAAGGAGCATGCTATACTTCCTTTGCTCTTTGTAACCATTGTGGTTATAATGGCTCTCTTTAACATAGGTAAATTGTCTGATATAACACAATGGGGAATACGCCATGTTTCTTCTAGGGTTCTGCCGCTTGAGAGACAACACCTCATTCATTCTAGATAACTTTCCTTGCAATACTGCAGCAAGGCTTTTGCCTGGCAACATTGAAGTTCCTTTAAGATACAAAAATGTACTTCTGCAATGAATCTACAACTCTGGCCTCATCTCAAAAGACTTCCTTTTATTGGGTTAGCTTGATTATTTACTGTGAAATCCAGCTAGTGAAAGTTAGCGAAAGTTGCATCAGAAAACAAGGTCCAGCGGCATAGCTAGCTACCTTAAACTGCAAAGGGAAAAGAAATACAACTTACCTCACTAAATGCTACATTCATAAGCTAAATTATCAATTTCTTGACCTCTTCACTTGCTTCTTAAAATTTCTGGTGTAATATTTCTTTTGGATTATATATATCTCTCTATTTTGCTTGATTATCTTGCTGACTGATATCTGACTTCAGCTCTTTAGCAACAGAAAGAGAGAGAGCAGGAGAGAGAAAGAAGACAACATTTGACTATCATAGCTGTAGTTGGATTCTCTGTATAATTGGTTGATACACAGTAACACAATACTCAGCTCAACTAGTGTTTAACGCCTTGACATTAAATTACCAAAACCTCATTAAACTGTCAAAAGACAAGTCAAAAACAGGTTCGGTGGTCATACTGCCCTGTCCCAAACCACAGGTAGAGAAAAGCATTGTAACAGTAGTGTTTGATTCTCGCATTTCAATTCTCAGATGCCCTTTGTGTGTGCATGCTGCAGGCCCAGAGAGCCAGCTCAGAGCCAGATGGTGTGAAGTGGGTCAGAGTGTTCAGCCAGACGATGCCTAATTGGTCGCTGAGATTCCGAGGAGATGGGGGGTGGGGAAGGGTTTAGGGTTTGGCACAGAACAGATCTGGGCACGAGGCTTCTTGCCAAACTTTGCTCCAAATGCATCACGTGGCTTTACCCTTCTCTGATGTGATGGTATCATGAAAACCAACACTGTCTAAATTTCTTATGGCATAGCATCTATTAAGTAATAGCTTGGAGTGCTTTGTGGTTAAGAAGATTGAACACTTCAAGACTTCCAGAGCCGTGAGATCCAGAGATTACACTGGTTATGTCACTTCGGCATGTTTTACGGCAAGCAATTAAAAACAAAACAGACTTTGAGTTGCATATGTAATTATTGCTTATTAGTTTGTAATTAGTTGATTCTCTAGCTGATTCTCCTGAATGACAAGCAAGTCATGCACAAAACATAATAAATAAATGTGCACCCTTCTCCCC
>JAOXYF010000027.1:17253167-17281755 GCA_028565775.1 Sternarchorhynchus goeldii | reverse complement strand
GGGGGCAGAGATTGATGGCAAAAAAAGCAACAGTAAATCTCGAATGTTTTTCCTCAGGTGTACAAACGGACTCTGAGGAGAGGCTAGAAGCGAATGCCCCGGCAGTGTCTAGGCAGCAGTGCCACATGCCGCTGCGTGCAGATGTGACGTCCAGCCAGCTCGAGCTCATTCTGAACCAACAGGGCAAAAACCATCTAAGATGGCCGCCAGACGCAAGGGCAGAGATAATTGCCTTTCAACTTGTGATAAACAGCAAAGAGAAAAGCAGCAAGAGCAAAAACAGATGATTGCCAAGACATTTTACCAGAGGGTATGAGGGAGATGTTTTAGAACATATTTCATCTTCTCCCTCTTTTCCATTCTTTTTCTGTCTTCTTTCATTACTCTTTCTACATGCACGCATGAACACGGGTGCGCGCACACACAACACACACAGATGAATGTAGGTCAGCTCTGCAGAGGCATGTGTAAGTGAATGGTAAATCAAAACAATCCATCAGCTTTCAGATCCCTGAAGCAGTACAACAGACCCCTGAAGCCGATGAAGGGGGCTACTTCAACTTTTACCTTACACACATTGCAGGCTACTCATGTGAATGCTTTTGCTTAAAAGACATGCCAACATACAAAAAAGCCAATATACAAAACATGCCCACACAAACTAGGGTATATACAAAACACACACACAAACAAGGGTTTTCTGCAGAAAAGAACATGGTTCATTCATGATTCATAAGAATCAGAACCTTATGAATCAATAAAAATGGCATGAGACTAGGACTACATAAGAAGAAACATTACTGCATGCGCTACTAGATATGAATTTAGCTACCAGACATACACACACATATACATTTTATATATGTATGCTACAGTGGGATAATAAAACACTTTCATGTTGAGAGAGACAGACAGGCAGGCCGGCAGAAAGAAAGAAAGAAATCCTTAGCATTTTTCGACATTTGTGTAATGAAATGTTTAACAATCTTTAAGTGTGACTTAGTGCACAGCATTTCAACAGCATCAGCAGTCGCTCCTCTGCTACGATGAAGACACATTCAGGATGCCAGAAGTTCATTTAACTCAGAACTCAGAAGTTCATTTAAATGCTGAGAGCTTCACCTCATTATTACGCTGCCGTTCAGTTTCTCTTCACGCCCTCTCAAAGAGGCGCCGTGGAAAATCCTCGCTGATGTTCACTTTCTTGATACGCTCCTCAGTCAGCAATCTGTTCCTTTTCCCGGTTGTTTAACCGACTGCTTGTCACAAGCGAGTCCGAAGTAGACGAAGACAGACGACCACACAGGGCCACCGACGAGGAGCAAACATCTGCCGTTTTGAAAGTTAATGTAACAACGACCTAACTAGTTATCTTTCACATATGCTGTAAAAATTAATTCACTGTTCACTCCGGGTGAGCGTCACACCACGCCAATGTCATTAGTGACTCGCAGTGGTGGGAGAAATATGCCCAACCTAACCAAGCTTGCGTTCAACTCATTTAGCTCTGATGACAAGTGAACATTAAATCTGTCATTTGAATTTGTATTTCATTGGATAGCCTAATTATTGTCATTATTAGGCCTATATCAAATTATGACAAGCTTAGAAATTAGGTTTTAGAAATTATTTTCCCATAAACAAAAATCACACGTTTTAATTTGGTGATATATAAGTGCCTCTTGTACAACTGGCATTTAACCTGTTATAACTAAGAAACTACAAATCCCATCAACCCTTACAATGACGTAGGGTTTAGAGTTCAGTCATGTCACACGACTCTCACATGCTAACTAGAGAACTATATTTCCCAGCACTAATTTTATAGGGTATACTCCCAAAATTACACACATGATGTTTTTGACTAATGGTCTAGTACAAGATGTGCTCCCACTTCTCCAAAGACCTACATGTTTATTCTAAATTCCATTTTACTTAAAGTTCTGAGTGTCCTGACTATAACGGTATCAAAAAAAGTGTTTTAGCCACACTAGTTTGAGATTTTACTTTACACAATTCTTTACTGTTTGTTCAATGATGGATTTTCAGTTAATGCATTTTTTGTTTAAATTTTAAGTCAATTTAATCTTCAAAAGAAATTACATTTTATATTTTTTTAATTACATTTTAATTTTTATTTTAATTACATTTTATTTTTGTTTGTTTTTAATGATTTAGATTGTAAAAATCCTTTATTTTTTACTGGGACTTCTATTTTGATAGAATTTGATTCGCTATTGTGGCCAAGCGTTGCTACAATCACAATGCTGATTTCGATTTTAGCTTTTATCTCAAATTGCACCGGACTCACTGCATTTATGTGCTTTAATATATTGAGTGTAACTAGTGTTTACTTTGTATACCGTTTTGTTTAAGAAACGAACAAAACCCACAAACTATTTCTGTTGTTGCATAGTTAGCCAGATGAACTACAACGACGTCCTGTTAAAGGCAGTAATGATATTTTACACATATATATTTTTTTAAAGGCACTTCACCAAACGCTCGGAACACATATTCAGCCGGAATATGGGGTCACTGAATATCATCGTTGTGTTTACGCTGGTCATCCCAATTTATCAAGCTGCATCTCTGCCGAACTTCGTGCTTCTCTTCGCTGATGATCTGGGTTATGGTGATTTGGGCTGCGTTGGTCACCCCACTTCACTGACGCCAAACCTGGACCGACTGGCAATGAATGGGTTGCGTTTTACCGATTTCTACGTCACCAGTCCTGTTTGCAGTCCGTCAAGGTAGTCTTAATCATGTGATGTGCAAGTTTGTGAAATTTACATTTTTTCCTCGTCTGTCAGACAAGCGTTATTTTAAGATTTGCCTATGGCCTATTATCATCAAGAAGCAAAAAAGCTTTTCAGGAAGTAAATAGATTAATTAAATTGGATTTTATTATGAAATAACTTCGACCAGAAACATTGTGTTTGTTCCCCTGGCCATGAATGATTCTAACGAAAAATCTCATCCCTGTTATACCCTCATATCCTTACTGCTGTTCCCTTGTGTTTTGACATACTCTCTCCTGTACCTTCTGCCTCAGTGCTGCTTGTGACAGGTGATACTGACTTTTGAGTTTTGAAAGAAAATCAGCTATACCAAAGGGGGGCGCTGTTTCGAATACAGTACAGTTGTCTGACATTTTCATCCAAAGCAGTTTACAGTTGTGACTGGATACATATTGAGCAACTGAGGGTTAAGGGCCATAATCAGAGTTGTTACCTAATCAGTTAAGGGCCTTAATCAGAGGTGTTACCTAATCAGTTAAGGGCCCTAATCAGAGGTGTTACCTAATCAGTTAAGGGCCCTAATCTGTGTTATGTTCATCTCTCGTCCATCATCTGTCTGTGCAAGCGTAACTTGTTTTATAGTAGTTTTTTTATATAGTTATAATAGTTGTTTTATATATTGATCCTGTGTTCCATACTAGAACTTCAGTGTTACCACAGACCGATTAGGATGCCTCCACCCTTTAATAAGGAGGAAGAAGGAAGCATTCTAAGGGTGGTGTTTGTAGGGTGGATTTTGTATGGGGTTGTTTGTATGGTGTTGTTTTGGAGTGTTTTTGTGTGTGTGTGTGTGTGTGTGTGTGTGTGTGTGTGTGTGTGTGCACACCTTTAAGTAGGATGTGGCTGCCATTTTGATTGGGTTTGTTCCTGTTTTTTCACTGAGAAAAACAGAGTAAGGGTAGTTAGTGTCTTTTTGTTTCTAAAGTGGGTTTATTGTGTTGGCCGTTGTCACTTCTGAGGTCTATAACTAGTGTTGCACTTTGTTCTGTATGTATTTTTGTGTTACTGTAAATTCCAAATACACCCTGCATCTTTGTTACATTTGGTCTCTTGATGATTTTTTCATAATTCATTAGATTGCCGATAACTCCCTTTTTACCATATCAGAGCCTACTTCTGGCAAAGATTACTAGTCGGGTGCCTTAACCAGTGAGCTACCACTGCCTACAGTACTGATCTCCTTCCTAGAAGGCAGCTCTAAACCCCAAGTCATCTAAAACGATTCCTGGCTTCTTTGTAGAGCGTCTCTGCTGACTGGCCGTTATCAGACACGCTCTGGGATCTACCCGGGTGTGCTGAATGCGGGCTCAAGGGGTGGGCTTCCCCTGAACGAGACCACCATCGCCGAGGTGCTCAAGCCACTGGGATATGCCACAGCCATGATAGGCAAATGGCACCTGGGCCTTGGGGCAAATGGTACTTACCTACCCACACGACAAGGCTTTGACCACTATCTCGGCATCCCATACTCTCATGACATGGTAACAGTCCTTTGCCTTTACATATCTGTGTGTTTATTATCATGTCTCTTCCACCTTTCAACCTTGAAATTACATATAATCGGTTATATTCGCCTGTTCTCTGTAAAGGGGCCCTGTGAGAATCTGACGTGCTTCCCTCCTGATGTGAAGTGTTTTGGCCACTGTGACACTGGTGTGGTAACGGTGCCTCTGATGTTCGGTGACACAATCAAGCAGCAGCCTGCAGATTTTGTGGAGCTGGAGAACCACTACAGCAGTTTTGCCTCCGAGTTCATCCGAACAGCAGCCAAAGAACATCAGCCCTTCTTCCTCTATTACCCCTCTCATGTGAGTGCTGCCTAGTAGATACACTGTACATGTATTATGGTGCATAATGTTCACATTTTATGTTCATTTAATACATTTTATTCATGTTAAAATATGCTTGGATTTGGAATTTAGAGCTCTGTAGTAAGAATTGCATGCACCCTGTGTTGATTAAAATCCAAACAGCTTATGGATGTCTGTTTTTAATTTTTTTTAATCTTAATTCTTTTTTTTTTATAGCAGTGCAAGTAACAGAAATTATAATACCAAGCCAATGATATGACAATAGAAAGTGCATCCCCACCTTTCTCCTTTCAGAGTGTCCTAAGCTGAATTGGTTCTGTTGTAATAAAATGCAAACGTATTCATTGGCTGGCATACAAGACATGGAATGATTGTTTTCCTCTTTCTTGCTCTGTCTGTTTCTGCTCCCACCGTAGCACACTCACTACCCCCAGTATGCAGGGTGGAAGTCTGTGGGCAGGTCTCTCAGAGGCCCATTTGGGGATTCCCTACTGGAGTTTGACTCTACTGTAGGCAACATATTGGAAACTCTGAGTGAGACAGGTGTCCTCAACAACACACTCATCTTCTTTACGGGTGATAACGGGTAAGGAGCAGGTGTGAGTTTCTCTCTGTGTTCTCATGTGTGAGAAACAACCATAATGCTGTTGATTATTGTGAAGAAAGTTAAGAATTTTTCATGTTTCTCATTTTTCATGAGAGATTCTTAGCAGTGATATAAAAGTCATTCACTGAATCGGTGCACATTTTTAATGTTACATTGTGGTATATATTCCTGTGTGTTTAAAAAATGAAGTATCAAGTATTGATCATCAAGAAGAAACAATGATTGGGAAGCAATTAACAAAACCTTCTGAATTATATATGCAGTTTTTAGGCAGGAAAGCTTCCCTTATTGTAATGGATCACTCGCATGCACTGCGTAATTGCTTTCAGTAATTTCTGTCAGGAATGTATTTTAATGTAACCTTTTGGGGGAAAAATAAACATTTTAAACAGTAATTTATCTGCTGTGCAGTTAAGATAGTAAATGAGCCCATGTTAAGAGAGCCTTCAACCCCCACAGTATTTAAGCATGATGCAACCCTTACAGCATCATGATTAGGGTCTGGATTCTCAGTTTCTCACTTTCTCCCAGTCCTTGTCCTTTCTCCCAGTCCTTGTCCTTTCTCCCAGTCCTTGTCTATTTTTATGTCTGTGTGTGTTTGCCTTTTTCAGGCCAGAGCTTATGAGGAGGTCTCGTGGAGGAAACGCTGGGTTGCTCAAGTGTGGCAAAGGGACAACGTATGAAGGAGGAATGAGAGAACCTGCCATTGCATACTGGTCTGGAATTATACAGCCAGGTATAGGAACAAGTCATTACTCCATCGGGCGTAATATATTTCATACTTCACTGCATTATGGTACAGAATTGTGTTTGCTTACAATTTGTAGGTATCACTCATAGTCTGTCAAGCACATTGGACATACTGCCCACCTTTGCAAAACTGGCTGGAGCTTCATTACCCAAGGTCCAGCTGGATGGTCTGGACATGACTGATATATTATTCAACCATGGACCAGTAAGGAAGACCTACATTTACAGGCATAACATTTAGCAGATACTCTGATTCACAGTGAAATTGTGCTACATTTTTCAAAGTATTAGCATTTGACTGCTTAAGCATTTAAATCTTCATTGTGAGTGATTAATTTATTCATCTCACCCTGCCCTATGTTTTTAGGGCAAGAGGGAGGTCATGTTTTTCTACCCAACGGACCCCAGTGAGAAATACGGTGTGTTTGCAGTGAGAATGGGAAAGTACAAAGCACACTATTACACAAGAGGTGAGTTTTTGGCTTACTTCTGTGAGATATAGAGGTCTGATTAGAAAGAATAAATACATGAAGTATTCAACTTTTCTTTTACTATGATCACTTAAATAAGAACTCTCTTTTTGATTTAGGTGCAGCGCATAGCGAAAGCACTCCAGACCAGGACTGCCATATGAACGCTTTCCTGAAGTGGCACGATCCTCCTCTGTTGTTTGACCTGGAGTCAGACCCCTCTGAGAATTACAGCCTGAGTATTGATAAGCATCCAGAACTAGCCAGTGTGCTACAAAAGATCCAGGCCCTCAAAGACGAGTTTGAGGCCTCAATGCAGTTTGGGGAAAGTGAGATTGAAAAAGGAACAGACCCTGCACTGGAGCCCTGCTGTACACCACAGTGCACTCCCAAACCTGAATGCTGCCACTGTGGGACTATGGGACGCTGACATTTTTTGCTTTGGCGTTGATAATGCAGCCTTTTTCCTTATTACTAAGCACTGTGAAATTTGAGTTTAGTGATAACCAGTGGGACGTGGGGTCCTTTACAAGGGAAATGGAGCAGAGATTTTGCTATGTATTAAATAACAATGCAATCACTAATGCACAAGTGTACACATTAAAATTGTGAAGATTCCTGAACTCAAATTAAACTGGATCCAACTCTAACCTTAATCAATCACAATATTAAATAAAAAAAATGGTGCAATAAACATTTTAAACAATTTTATATTATTTTCAAGGAAAATACTCATTGTGTAAAAAGCGACACTGTACTGCACATAAAAACACACAAACACTTTGATGACATCAAGCATATAGTATTTTATTCATAAGACCAAACCAATGACAAGGCAGTGAAATTTTTTTTGTTAGTTTTTTGATTTTTGTTTTTACAAGTTAAATTTTTAAAGATACAAGATAAATAGTTGGTCATACTGCTGCTGTTGGTCTTGGTATACAGGACTGCATTATATACTTGAAGTCCAGAGGTTTGTATTTACTGTAGTCACTGAGCTACCCAAGCTTACGTAGTCCAGTGTTTATTAGTTACTCTGCCTCAATACATAAGAGGGGCTTAATGTCCAATCAATGATTGTAAAATGCTCAAATGTAGACAACAATTCGAGAAATACTCTCTGGGAAAACATGTATGAAGTAATGCCTGAAAGCAAAAACAGTCGCAAGTTTTGGGAATTTGGGATCCTGATGAGAGCCCTGAAGGATCTGTACTGCTTATGGATGAGACAGGTAGCATAACAGTGTGAGCTGTGGATGTGTTGGCGAATGATGTTACACACAGCTGGTTCACGGACGGCTTTGCGATCACGTTATGCGGGACACGTGACGAAACATCCAACCACAGATGTACAGCAATGTGACGCAGTTGAAAGGAAATATACAAATACTAATTTAAATCAATTTAATCTTTTGTAACCCCCATTACAGTTGCTGTTTGGTTGTGACAGATTATCGCTGTTAATATTTCCTTCAAATGTACATATTTATTTCAGTAACATATTCAACAGAAAGGACACAGCATGGTCACCTCAACTCTAGAGTATTTACAGCAATCTAACTGACAGCAAATCACATTTAAAGTCTTAAACCCACAGCCCCTCCCCTACATGTATCATCAGCACAAATGAACAAGTAACCACGGAATCCCACTGCCGGCTACTGAAGGACAGTCATGTGACTAGGGTGAGCAGGAGAGAAGTGGCCTCAGTGTTTTATCTAGAACTGTATTTAAATCCTGCCTAAAAGTTACATTGTTATTATTGTCTACTGCTGAGATACTGAAGCCATGATTTTGTTGTAGGCAAGAATCAAGTCCTCCATAACAGGCTACTATTAAATAGAAAGCAGAAAAAAAATATATATATATATATATTGTCAACACATTAAGAAGCACCTTTTGATCTAATTGTAGGCCTATTTGACTTTGTCAAGATCATCTAGGTTATAGTGTATTGACTCTCCATATGTCCATGCACTTCTAAGGGAATTTCAGTTTTGCAGAATATATTAATCTGTTCTTTAACCCAGCTGGGTGTAGTGCAATGCCGTTACTGTTTGATAATAGTAATTGTGAACTACAGCGTCAAAAGTTAATTCCAGCCATACATGACATGATATAGAATCAGGCCAGCAGGGGGCTCCCTGCTCTGGAAGAAATGATTCTGCTACGTGCTGTCTGGTGTTATGGCGGTCAAGGTTAGGGCAAGGATCAGAGACAACAACATGGAGCGGAAACAAACAAAAAATACCTTAACTGTGTCTGCCTGTTACCAGGAACTGGCAGGCTGTAAGAGAAGGGCCTCTCATCAGACAGCCATCTGCAGTGTGACCCTCTGGCATCATATAGTTTGCCTGGTTTTATTCCATTTTATATGTGTTTAAGGGCACCGCATATGTGGGTTAAATCTCTTGGCCTTAAGTGGAATTCCTCAGTACTTCATGATTTGTAACTGGTATTGTTTGACGTAGCGTGAAAAATGTGTAAGAATGCTATAAAAACATTCCTGCAAACACAAAAGGTCCAAAATGCATATTTTACCTTCTTTTTTTGTTATTTTCATCTTTCTGATGCATCGTCTGTTCTTGCAACTTCATATTATTACTTCAAATTTCCATAAAGCTCGAGAGTGGAACAACATACTGGTCAAATGGTTCTTTCCATTATTTTTTAAATAGGGGCAAAGATTCAGAACGAATCTAGACTGTCTGTAGACTCTCACTGGGCCTTTGCCATTGATGAGCTGGTAAAGTGTTTGGTGTCTGCTGTTCAGGCGGTCAAGGTTAGGGGTTTAAGTCCTGCCTAAAAGTGCCGCAGCCCATTGGTTGGCTACACATCTACCTGTCAGCTGTCAGCGCATGGAGGGCAGACCCTAAGAGACTTTGCATTAATCACTGAAGCACAGCCTGAGAATCATACATGGGTTGTCTGGGCTGGGATCGTCTGGCAAGCTAGAGCAGAGTTTGAGTAATTTAGTATAATTCAGTATCTACAAGATGGTGCTTGGCTGATGCTACGTGGCTCTCCATTCTCAGGCTAATACATAGGCCTTCCTGGCTATCTGTAATCCTCCCTGCATTCCCACTGGCTGATGGAGGGTGCTACTTACATACAGTAATGTAATGAAGTTTCTGTAGTAGTCACCTACTCTCTCTAAATATACAGTATTTACATGATGGTAGGGTAAGAATGCACAATGGACCTTCTACTACAGTGAGCAGACAGTCATTATATTTCTAATCCCTGTTCAGTACCTATGCCTGTTAAGATGTCCATTTCAGTACAAACCGATTTCAGCGCATTTCAGAATCAAACAAATACATATTTACAAACAAAATCCTTACTCAAAATGAATTTCAAATTCATCGTCTTAAGATATTTCATGTGTGTATATGCATCTGTGAGCATAACCCTCAAAGCCATGCATTAAAACATGTGAAGTCATATTTTGTCTTTTCTGAACCAGAAGAAAGAAAAACAAGTATCTCAACCAAGCCATGTCCCTAGGAAGTACATCATAGAAAAGTTAAATAAACAGGCAAACCCATTTCCAGGATAATAATAAAATAATAAATGAACAAAGATCTAAATAAATGGACGCGTCACTAAGATCGATCCTATATGTTCAGGTCAGTTCATGTCGAGAGAAATAAATTATAGGCCTATTTTACATCCAGTAAAAGGGCATCAGGCGCCCCCAAGTGGGCGAACCCAGAAACAGGCATCTGTCTTTATGGACAGTGGTTGCTATGGTAACCTCTAGTCTCCTCTACTCCAGGTAGATGTCCTCAGTGGGACAGGCATACTCGAGATGCTCCTGAAAATACTCTTGAAATGCCCGTCTACAACACACACACACACACAAAGACAACAATAAAATATTTTTGATTCTTCACAACAAAACCTTAGATGCAGTAATTACACTGTCAATAAAAACAGTTTATGGAATATTTTAGGAAGTGTTATCTTTTATAAACAGTACTTTATTGTATACATGCTTTACACTCCTATTTTGATTTTGTGCTTTTAAGCCTATTTTTAAAAAAAATATGTATACAGCTGAGTCTGACATTCAAACTCAATTCTACACATTTCATGTTACCATGCATTAAGTTTATTGGGGTATGTACTTTTTTCCATAAAAGAGGGTTAGGGTTAAGTTTCAAAATCATAGCTAGCTAAGATTTAATAATGAATTTAATATAATCTCAGATTTGCAGAGGGTGTACATACACTGAAAACATTTGGTGACTTTAACTGTCATTCTCAGCTCGAGTCAAACACCGGAACCTTCCGTAAGAGTCTCACAATACTCTGCCACAATGCCTGATGCTGCCCTCCACCATGCTTCACACAGCAATGGACTTGTTTGGAGTTAAAGCTTCACACTTTTCCTCTATAATTCCTCTAAAACAACTGCAGTGGAGTTGTTTCCATTAAAAGCCTCACACTTTCCCTACGCACATTGTGCCATAGTCATTAACACTGTGCTAAAAGGCAGGGTATTTGTCCTGATGATCACCTGTAAACTTCAGTTTGTTTTTTCTATGCTCGTCTTTAAGTGAACAACAGACTTTCTGGTAGTCATTTAAATATAGCCGAATATGGTGAAGTCACACCCGTCACAACAGCTAATTATGACAAATGGTCAGTCCCTAGCTTCTAAAAGTCATTACATCAACTTCCAGACAGTATAAAGAGACACTTGACTTGGTTTTGACCCACTGAAACTCACATAACAGCTGAAATAAATCTCATTAAACAATTGTTTTTAATTACCTATAATGTAATGTAGACTCTTTTTCGCCCCCTCTCTCATTTTGAGTTATATCTTTAGTAATGAGGTCATATTAATGTGACTGGACTGGGTGCCTCATGCCGACGATGAGGAGTTATAGCTCAATCTCCATGTCTGCTCCCTATGTTCAGGGAGAAGGGGGAATCTTTAATTATTCACATCACAGTCTGCTCCATGTGTCTGTGATGGAGTACAGGGCCACACTTCTCATTAGCATCCATCCATCCTTTCTTAACCTCCGTCTCCCATTGCTTTAATTCTCATCCCTCCAAAACTCAAAAACTTCTACTCTTTTCCTCATCTCGTTTGGTCCTTGGGTCTTCATCTTTTCTACTGACGCTCCTTCCCTATCCTTTCTGCCCATGTCTAATAAGTGGTAAGAGTGTTCCAAGAGAACATCAGAAGTGTTCGACTCACCCCACACACTCAGCCACGCGCCTCATAGACTCCTGAGAGACGAACACGTGACAAGCAAACCTGTTCAGCATTGGGTGCTTAGTGATGAAGCCAAAGTAACTGTAGAACAGAGTGAAAAAGCACCGTCACCGAGTTACAAGAGCTCAATTATTAAACAAGACTTAGAGCAGTACTAATATTGCACTAAATGAATTTCAGTGAAGATGAAGTTAGCTTCTACCAGTTGTTTTTTGGGTGACATCCGCAGAAAGAGATGTTCTTCATCTGAAAGAAGTGACTACATCTGTCAAACTGCAACAAGAGGAGAAGAAAGGCTTTACAAAACACGCAGACAACATCCAGCCGTAACTGCTCTCTTCGGTTCATTCAGTTTCAGTATTACAACCTTTCACTCCATCTCTTACACATCCTTTCTGTAACTCTTTTTCTTTATTACATCACTCTATCCACTCCACCCCCCCCTCCCTTCACCCAAACCCCTTCTCTCTCACCTCCTCTGAGAGATCATACTCATCTTCCAGGCTCATGATCAGTTTGACTCCCTGCAGGCTGATCTCCAGCTCACACAGTGACGGAGGACGAAGGTGGACAGTCCTCTTCCTCGCCATGGCAATCTGCAACACCAACACACAAACACACAAGTCTGTGACCGACACTTTTTACATATTGATCAGCAGACAATTATGCTCAGGCAACAAGACATTCAACAAAGTTTTTTTTTCCCCCATTTATTTAACACCTTCTGCATAGCAGCACACAGGATGCCGTTGCCTTGGTGATAAGGCACTTCCACGGAACCCAAGAACTGCACAGTAAAACTCTCCATCCAAGCTGGGTTTCTCTTCATTGCTATGGAAACAAATAAGCAGGAATTCCTCACTAATCGTGAAACACTAAATATTACCAATACAACAAACAAGCACGTCATTCCTACCACCTTACTCAGAAAGAGTAAGAAAGAGAACACACAGAAACATACAGAAAGAGAACTATTCTACAGAAGCATATTGTGAATCTCGATTTGTTAACATCACTTTCACCCTCACCTATTAGGTCCTTGGTTTGTCCAACAACCTCATGAGCATAGTAGGCAGGAAAGATGCCCCTAGCCCCTGTGCGCATATTGAAGCCACGGTACCAGTAGTCATCCTCTTCTTCCTCAACAAAGAGCGGGTCATCAACATCCAGTTCCAGTTCATCTGCATGACGTGGGATAAACCTAGAGAGATCAACAATCCATTGGTGAATCCGCGTCATTTTGCTTCATATTAGTGATTGTCGAAAATGAAGACAGCTGTGATGGGGGCTAGAAGAATGTACCTGAAAACTGCTCTGTGAGTCTGGTCTCGCTCCTCTCCATTTATAGTGCAGGAGAACAATGCAAATGACTCTGTGCCTAAAACAAATGCAAAACGCAAATCACTGAAAACACCATGACTGTAAAAATATGTACAATGAGTGTGTGACTGAGGCATAATTAGCCTGCCCTCATGCTGAACTTCATAAATGTAACAAATGTCTACTTCATATTTCTAATCTTTGGACAAAACCTCATTAGGATTATTAAATGCTTTCTTTGGCAGTATAAGTCACATGAATTATTCAATCATTTAAATGCTCTGAAGCCACACCATAACAAAAGTGGAACTGAGTACATGGTATTCTCTTTCAGGGACATGATGCAATCTTGGAAAATCTGCCTCACATAATGCAAATTCGCTTTACCTGTCTCTTTGAGTGCAACTTTTTACTTGTCATTCTCATAATTTTACAGCTGTTAAATTTACATTTGCCATTACTACTGTGTCTGTGAATGCAGACTTGT
Organism: Sternarchorhynchus goeldii; assembly: GCA_028565775.1. NCBI lineage: Eukaryota > Metazoa > Chordata > Actinopteri > Gymnotiformes > Apteronotidae > Sternarchorhynchus > Sternarchorhynchus goeldii. The sequence continues at coordinate 17,268,276 of JAOXYF010000027.1, read as the reverse complement.
GTCGTTGAGTTTTGAACTCAGCTCACTCACTGGAGGACCGTGATGTGCTGTTAACAAAGACATTCAGGAATTTCTTGGAGAAAGGTAGATCTGCCTCAGGTGAGGAGTCCTCTTCAGAAGAGGAGCTTAACAGAAGAGTTGGCCGCACTCCTCCCACCGTCTGGCTCTGCCCATACATGTCTTCTACTTCATCAGACGCCTCTTCATCACAGATAGTGGAGAGTCCATCACTGTCTTCACTGAGCACGGAGGTACAGCGCTTCAAACTGACCAGCTCTAGGGTGGTGTTCTCATCCACCACTAGAGTGTACTTCACTGAGTCATAAGCCAAGGAGTCATCTACAGGGCGGCCACCCATTGAGTCAAAGTTGCCTCCCAGTTCCCTCACGCTCTCGTCGATAGGTGGGGAACTATCCAAATAATTGTCATTTCCATAGGGTGAAGGCGACTTGTGAAGAGCCTCCAGGAAAGGAGGAAGAACCTCTTGTTCATCTTCGTCATTGTCTGTGGAGTAGGTGAGACTGAAGCAGCGATTGGTCTGTGCCGTGGGGATGTCAAGTGTCAGACTGTTTTTGACCTCTGTGATTTTTTCCAGAGAGAGAGGGTCCACCACTGTTTCCCTTCCCTCATCCTTGTCACTGATGATGCTCTCACTCAGACTGGGTGAGTCCAAGTCCTTCATCCTCTCCATTGTCAAGTCATTATTTGGTTCTTCTTCTTCCTCTTTCTTCTGCTGATTTTTCTGCGATCTCCGGGATGTAAAGTCATTAGTGTTCTGATTTGTGTCCTTGGAGTGACATATCTCTAAGAAGACAGGAGCAATAGTGTCATTAGTAGGGTTGCTCATGTACATACAGGAGCTGTGTCTTTTGCTGTTCTCTTGCTCTTCGTCTGATCCACCGCCGGCTCTTCTCTCTTTATCCTCTTCCATCCTTGCCCCTGAACTTCCAGTTAGCTTGTCATGTAGGTCTTTCTCTTCTTTCTTTATCTGTGAAATGCGACTTTCACCATCATTAAAGGCATCTGTATCCAGATCAGATGAAGGTGAGATGGTGTCGGAGATGGAAGCAGAGCGCTTGAGGCATTCCTCTGGGCAGCTGATTGGGTAGGAGCCTTCTGAAATCAACCTGTTGACCAGGTTGCTAAGCAGCCATGGCGAATCCGAGTTCTCACTCAGTTCGTCCTCTGACTCTGACTCTGAGTCTCCCTCGCTGTTCCCATCATAGTCATCCACTGCGGTCATGAGCCTGGGTCCTACAGGCAGGTAAAAGGACCGCTTGAAGCTCTCCAGGCTGTGGTCTGGTTCGATCTTCAGTAGAAGTTGCTGAGATGCACCATCCTCACACGGCACTGTGGGAGGCAAGGTCTCATCTGGATCAGCTTGGTGTTCATAACCCTGTTCATCATCCACACTCTGTAGTCCCATCAGTGCTTGTCCATCATCTAGAGGATGGATTTCTGGGCTGTGCTTTATGGATAAGAAATCATCCTGTTTAATGGGATCAGGTTGACCTAGAAGAAGAGATGCTTTCAGACCCACAATGCCACTATCCTGCTCAATGTCAAGCTCTTGGTCCAGCTCTGGCTCTGAGGTCGGGGAGCTGGCCTCTTCAATGGAGTTGGTGAGGTGTGAGGACCGTCCACTGCTGGACTCGCTAGTCAAATCCAGCTCTGTCTCTGAGATAGAGGAAATCATGTTACTGGCCAGGGGGCCACTGCAGGCAAATGCAGCCTCTATTTCACCTTCAATATCAGAGTCAGATCCAGGAGAACTGAGGTCATCACTGTGATGGTCTGACTCTGTATAGCGCTTGGCATTCATGTCGGCAATGCCAGGGTCAGAGGAAGGAGATGTTGTATCATTTGATGCAGCTGCAGGGCTAGCAGCAGGAACATTCTGAGGCATGTCACAAGGCTCAACAGCAGCATCAATGTCTGACTGACTCTGAAGCATGTGGCTGGTGACAGAGGCCAGCTCTGCTGGTTCAATGCTGGGAAACTCCACATAAGTTGAACCATCTGCCTGCTTAGAGGACATATCATATGTCTCTTTACTCATAAAGTCAATCTCAAACTCTTTATCCAACTCCTCATCTGACAGTGGCGTCTCTGCATCATTGCCAAGCGGTGCTGTAGAGGACAGGCACTTGCTGGTACCATCCAGAGTAAGGTCGTTCTCCAGCTCAGGGTCATCAGCCGTCTCCGTAGTGATGGTGTACGTGTCGCTGGGTCGGGGGTGGCATAGCCGTCGCTTGACACGACCGTTGAGGTCATGGTCCACTTCGGTGTCAGAGTACTGGGAAAGGCAGTCATCACCTGAGGCCACACGTTCTTCGAGAGTTCCTTCAATCCCAGGTTTTGTCTCAGCGACCTCAAGAAGACCGGAGGAGTTGTGCTGACCAAAAGAACCTGATTACAGAACAGGGGAGCGAATGGAAAAGGAGGAAAGTAGAGTTTAGAAAAGGAAGAAGAGATAAAGAGAGGAGGAGATAAGGAGAGGAGGTATATAGTGAAGGAGAAAACGAGTAGCACAGACAGACAGGCGCAAGAGAGGAGTTAGAAAAGACTTTACTCTTAATATTCAACTGTTAGTCAGACATTTAAAATATTGCACAAACGGAGTGAAGATGACAGTGAGAACACATAGAAGACTATGTTAGTGTCATGTTCAGAGTTATGGCTGCATGTTCATGTTGATGGGCCTCTAGCAACAGGGTCAGACATTTTTTACCGTATTCAAGCCTCTCGCGTCTGTTGCCCTCAAAGTCGTACAGCAGCGGCCTGCCAGGTGACTGATTGAGGCCACAGTGCCCAGGTGGGTTTGGAGGAGTACCTTTGGCAGAGATGATGGTGACAGGGGCCCCCGGGCATGTGCTGGTCATGTGGGTACCGTCCTCAAGGCAAGTGTGAGTTGGCGACAAACGTCCTGAGGGCGAAGAAGAGAGTCCAGAGCAAATGATCTATGACTCATTTTTGGCAATCCAAGGAAGTCATTATTAGCATTATGAGTGAAGAAAACGCTTAGATAAATCATGATTATCAAAGAGGAAAACAGAATGTACTTTACCTTTATTCAACTTTTTAGTTAGAATTTGTGAGCTAAAAGAAATGGTGCACTATCAATACTTACCCTGTGAAGTGGGATTGCACAGAGAATCTTGCCAGCTTGATTTTCGTGGAGATACATTACTGTTGTTGTTCAAGGAGTCCTGCAACACCACAGAATGAGAAATTGCAGACAAACAGAGTGTAAGAATGTTTATGCTGTGCTCTATCATGTATATTATAGCTAATATACAGTAAGGTAATGACAGAGGTTTACAGGTAAAGGATTTCCAAGATTTCCACACTGTGTTTGTGTGTATGTGTACCTGGGACGCTGTAGCAGTCAGGTTTAGAGTGGTCGGGCGGCTTTTAACAGAGCTGAGAGTAGGAGAGGGGGGAGGGGATGCCGACGGAGAGGGCGGGGCATCAGGATCCGCGTCTCCTTCCACGTCATCTTCATCATCGTCTTCATCATCAATCATCTCAAACTCCTGGAAGTCATCTTGGAATGAGCACACTGGGTGGTGAAAATCATTCTTCTCCAAAATGAGGCAGTCCTGCAGAGACAAAAAACAGGATCACTGTTCAACTGCCCGTAACTGAGCTGACTTTCATGGATTGGATGAACAAACTTTCAGAACCTATTCCTCCCTTTCACAAATGAAATGCGCTATTAATTGGAGACCTAGCAAAGAACAAGCTAAAGTCAAGCAACATTTACAAATATAACTGACTTGTAGCCATCAAAAGATAAGGATCAATGTGTAATTGCCTGCCGGGTAACACACTAACACACAGACTGTGCGTGAGTGTGTGTGTATACTGTATATTTAAGTGGAATACATAGTAAATATCAGTGAAATTTGTTGCATCATAGACACCCCATCTGTACACATCATCATACTCTTCACAAAGCTGCTATCAGATCAAAGAAATCATCATTAATTCTGCTTCTTTCAAGCTCTAGAGGGAACCCTTTGGAAAAAGCAGTACAAGATATTTGCGGGCAGTAAACTTTTCAACTAGGTAAAATGCTTGGACAGTTAAGAACATCGAGACATTCAGGACACTAAAATCCAACCAACCCGCACTTTGAACAAATGCTAGTCCACTTTGCAAGATGAGCTGTACTAATTTCATTAGAAGAGAGGGGGGGGGGTCAATAATACCTCTCAGGTTTCCACAGATAACATTTCCAGAGAAGTTAATAGTAGAACCAACACAGACAATGGGTGGGAACACTATCATAATGGATGTTTCTTTCATGTTGCTTATTTTTACTGATAACAGATTATATAAAATCCACTTCATTCTATTAAGTGTTTTGTTGTTTTTTGATGGTTAAATCGGAATGCAGTTCTTAAATCCTTCTGAAACTGAAAATGCTGAACAAGTCCTATTGCACACTGGATACAACAGGACTTCAATCAAACCCCATTGCAAAGACTCAAACCCTTAATCAATACAGTTCAATGACCCGATCAATAATTCTGATCAGCATCAATCCAGAAGGCACGTTATTGACAACCCCTATTCATCAGAGATCAAAGAACCAGATGCCACACACTGCACTATACTGTTTAAGCCTCTTAGATGTGCTGCATGTATTCTCATATTTCCAAGGACGAGCCCTCACCCTGACCAGACCAGCTTCCACTGCACTGCTGAGAGCGTGAGTCAGCCTTACACCAGCAGAAAGTGTCCTGCTGACACAGCCCGACCAGCGGGGAGCTCGTGAATGGATGGACCCCTCACCACACTGTCCGCAAAAGAGGTGGAGCGTGATGTGGAGTAGGGCAGGAGTAAAATGGAGTAGACAAGCAAGAAAACAAATAGATGGACACAAAGATAGGAAAAGACAGAAAACTACTGAAGTACGAAAGAACTGCAGATGTATGTGTGCAAGCTCTCATGCAACTACACGAGCACATAACAGAGACACACACACACTCACACACACTCACGCACACTCACGCACACACACAGTATCAGATGACAGCAGAATGGTGGCGTGAGGGCAGAAAGGATGTGCCCTGGTACTCCAACACTGACGGTTAAACCTCCAACACAAACCCACTGCTGTGCGTTTCTGAGCAAAAACCGCTCAGGGACGTTTGACATCTCCAGTACCAATTACGCAAGATTTATAGGTGCACCTTGAGTAAACACAATTTACTCAAGAAGACTATGTATTCAGAATTAAAAGTAAAGTTAAATAAATAAATAAATAAATAAATAAATAAATAAATAAATAGATAGATAGAAAATAAGTCTCCTTCAAATTTGAGATTGTGCCAACAGGGCTGGTTGTTATAATTTGGCGCTGACACTTCTCTGTCTGATAAAGACCTCAAAACAATCTATCATAGTTTAGCCATCCACATCTTAACTGCTGTTAATACGCGTTTTCATGCTTTGCAGAACCTCTGCAGATCGTTTGTGACTTCTGAGGACATATAAAACAGCTGCACATAAAGGTTATAGGAAAAGTATGAACTGGCTAAGATAGCCGAGTGTGTCTGGATGTACTACACAGTGAAACGCCCCCTTGATTGGACGCCTGCTTGGGCCAAGTTTTTTTCAGTTTACAATATGCAGTTCCACCTTTCCACTGTCAACAAGAAGCAATATTTGAAGCAGATAGGCTATAAAAATCATCTCCACCACATTTAGAAAACATAACATAAATGAAAAAATAGCAGTATTTAAAAAATGCATAAAACTTGACGTGAAAAATGTAAAAAATGTTAAAAAAAAATGCATGGGGGGTTTTTTGTCAGAAAAATGCCTAATTTCAGTACGACTTCATACTTTGGATGAGTTTCAGGGAGCATAACGCAAGGCCATTTCTGATATGAGCAATTTGTGAGTCACACTTTTTCTGCTGGATTCAGTCATTTGATGAATCCACACACTCCAGAAGAGCATTTAGCTAAACTTCTAGAGTATTTTCTCGGAAAACTGCTCAGTTCACACAGGCGTACAATAGACTGCAATTTCTTATATGGCAATTATGTTGCCACGACTTGTGCACAACATGTATAAAGGAGTAATATAATTGTCTAATTCCTCCTCCAGCCCCTCACACATGCCAAAACCCAGCAGCTCCACCCTGTCCTTTCATGCAGCTCAGTCTCCACCTGCTGTGCAGCAGTTTAGGACCACAAACATCACTTGTGATTCATGCTACTGTTTGCAGAGATGCATGTTTGTCAGCATATCTAGGTAGCAACGTGAATTTTTAAATTCATTTTCAGTTCGTAGAGAGATGGATTTTGCAGTGTGTCTCAGTGATTGTAGATGTGTTATATGATGTGTTATATATCCATCTGCATAGAGAAACACACATGTCTTTAATCTCCCATCATGCACCTTGGATGAACATTAATGTCCCAGCTTATAAACCGCATATCATTTTCCACACGACACACCAAAAACAAAGATTTACCCGCTAGCATACATCAGTGCAATCATAAGGCTGTTTAAACATTACCCTCTAGAGAGCCATTCAGAGGCTCCTCCTCAACTGTAAATCCCACTCCATCTTTGCTGCTCTCTAGCCCCGCCCCCCAAGCCCCTCCCTGCAGAGGAGGCGGCCATGAACAATTGTGAAAGGTCAACATTGCTGGCCAACATACGGGCAGAAATAAATCTTTTAGACATAAAAAGTAATCTACAACAGTATCTATTTGGTAAAAGAACTACAACGCACTTTTTAGTGCTTAGATGTTTGTTTGATAACAGAAGCTGACATGAATAGTGCTAAATAAGCAGTAAAGCACTTATGACAACATCTAGCTATGAGAGCACAAGCATACAAAATATCAGGACAAACACCAAACTGATATAAATGTCTAGTCACTGTACAGAAACATTTTCGGTAACTCCCACATGAAACAGCACTCGGTATCCTCAGCACTGGAAAAAAGTTGACATTTGCCCGACTACATCAGTCAAATGAAAAATGCACTGCAGAGTGTAACCCTTAATATCTTAACTTCGTGGTTCTTTTTTGTTGTTGTTCTTTTTTTTTTAAAATCAGTTAAACAATTAAGCAATTAACAATTAAGTGCAATTTACTAACTCGACATATTTTCAGGTCCCATACCTCTTTACACCTGTCAAAAGCCACTCTGAAGTTAATCCTCACTCTGATGTTTTACGTCTGGTCTAATTGTTTCTTTATTCTTTCTTTATTCCTCCTCGTCTATTTACTTGTCTTTGTTGTGTAAGCAGTTATTGACAATGGAGAGGTGGGCAGTTTTTTCATCGATGGTTGCTGTGTATCCACCACTGCTTTTACAAAGCTCCAGAAACCTGAGCAAAGCTGCTGAATGAGCTCGACCAGAGTGAAGCACGCGAATGTACAAGCAATGATTGACACTCCGGATCTGGATCTAATTGGTTGAGTGGATTTTGGCACAACAGATTCTTGCAATGGTATTAGGAGAACTAGGCGGAGCTAGAAGAGCCAAGATTTAGGAAATATGAGTAGAATTTATTCTTATATGGGTTCGGTACTGCAGCTTTAAGCGACACTCAGGAGTTAAGCAGTTCTTTTTGCTTTTCTGATCCTGCTCCTTTAGTGGAATTGTTTGCATGGTTTGACCATGCGTTGACGTCAGACATTTTGTGTGTTACATCCAGCATCCCACAAGTTCAGAAGCAACGAATCAGCAGTTCACAGAGTTTCACAAAAGCATCAACTTGCAGTTTCAAAGCATAGATTGCGGTAATAATTTGGCCCAATGCAGCAGTTTCAAACATGGCAGAGACAAAGACTTCAGTGTCAAAATAGCATCAAACACAAACACAGCTTCACAATTAGCCACCAGCAAAGCCATGCATGCTCATGTTACTTCTGTAAAATGACTTAATTCTCAACAAAGTCCACTTTTAAGCAGTTTCGAAGATACAACCATAAAATCCAATGACATCTGTGTATTTTAAATCAGTCTTCACTTTGGCTAAGAGGTTTTTGGTGTCATTTTTATCTATTAGATTGAACACCACTGCAGCATCACAGCACCAAAGACAGGACCAGAGATCTTTCATAGTTTTGTAACTCGGTAACCAGAACTGTTGCACTATTTGTCCAAAATGTTGATCTTTCCTGATGAACTTGCAGTTCTCAAGCATAGCTAAAGGAATGAAAAGTACAGGAAACAGGAACATAATTTGAACTTAAAGCAGCCATCCTCAACACACCACGACAAACCAAGCGCCATTTCATCTGAAAGGTCTTTGTTTTTTGTCCAGCTCTTCAATTTATCTGATCTAATCTCCATGTGGGTGGACGTTACCACTTATCATTTGTTGCTTGTCCAATTACAGAAATTGAATGCTCTCCTTTACATAAGGCAGATCCTTAACTATTTAAACTGATCTGTAGTTCCAACTTGAAAATAGTGAGGAATCCAACAAGAGAACTTGTGAGCTCTGGAAATTGCAAGAGTTGAGAACTCAATGCTTTTCCTTTGTTCACAGTTTCACGGTCCACTACAACATTCATTTTGTCCTTTTTGAATTGGAAACATCATGGTAAGGCATATACCAAAGTTTTCCTCCAGGCAGGTCCAGCTGCTTCAGAGGGACTCTCTTTGCATATGCTTCCTCAATCACATCGTTAAGAAAAAGTGTATTGTGATAATGAATCTTTCCAAATGTGCTTTAAAGACAAAATGTAAAGGGAGCAACTGTTTGGCATAACACATCCTCTTTTCTAAAAGGCAAATCAAGACAATAATTTCCATCTGTTAATGCATCTGAAGTGGTAATGATATTCACAACCTTCATTTCTTCTCTTGAAATGAAGACATGGAAGTTGATTCAAGAATCTCTCTTTGAAGTCTTTATTATAAATCTTGTAACCCTGACAACAGAAATATGTTTGATTCTTCTTTCTCTTTTTACCTCTTCCATTCCCACACCACTAGCATTACCGTTTGCATGGTGTGACCATGTAGTGACGTCAGAGATTTCGTACCTTATCTTCTAGCACCTCGGAAGTTTAAAAGCAACGAATCAGCAGCTCATAGAGTTTCACAAAAGCATCAACTTGCAGTTTCAAAGCACAGATTGCAGTAATAATTTGGCCCAATGCAGCAGTTTCAAACATGGCAGAGACAAAGACTTCAATGTCAAAATAGCATCAAACACAAACACAGCTTCACAATTAGGCACCAGCAAAGCCATGCATGCTCATCTTACTTCTGAAAAATGACTTAATTCTCAACAAAGTCCATTTTCAAACTGTTTTTCCAATCAATATTCACACCCACTCGCTTGTCTGGCCAGGCTGGCCAACTACTGCTTCATTGCCCTTCATGAAGTACAAAGAAATTCACTTTTAGGGCAAGGTCATTTGAAAGAGACCAACTAAGCCACACAGAGAAGCGAGGTGATGATGGAGCGACACTCAAGGTGGGGGCTATGGACTGGTAGCCAAAGAGCTCAGTCCTGATCTGGCTCAAGCTACCAGACAGCCAATCTTGCCATGATCATCAACACCAAAATAGACTTATTCCTTCAGGAAATCAGAAACCTCAGAAAGGATCTGCAAATAAAGGCCAAAACAGTGAAACAGCATACTTCCTCAGAGGAAGACCTTTCAGCTAGAAAAATACACCACCTGCTGGGAACGTGATTATCTGCTTTCGACCTGACTTTACACCGGCTCCCTATTTACACCATAAGCAACACAAAGGTGTTTTTCACAGGCTGAAAAACAAAACAGTCCAGTTGCAGCTTAAATACATGGACCTATTTGTTTTCCTCATTTTCTATGCATCCATGTCTTTAATTTATAGAAAAACTATTTTAGATATGTATTAAAGAATATGTACATTTAAAAAGTTAATGGAGACCGTCTCACACAAATGGACTTGTGGTTAGAGGAGGCTGTTTCACTCATACATTTTTATTTGTAAAATAAAATGTTAAAATAGCACATTTTGATAAAAGAATGTCTCTTCATTTTTTGTTATTCAAAATGTCTTTCAAATATCATGAAAAAATCAAATTATGAGTCCTGTCACGGTGGTCGCCCCTGCCTCTTCCCTTGTCCCGTGTCTGTATGGGCGTGTCTGCGTGGAGGTGTGTTCGTGTGTTGTGGGGCGTGGCGTTTGTCTGTTTTGTTTTTAGTCTGCGTTATCGTTACTCGTTTCACCTGTGTCTTGTCGAGGGTGTGTACATTTAAGCGTGTGCATGTCACCACGTCTTTGTTGGTCTTTGACTGTCTGTCTGTCCGTCTGGTGAGAACGTGGGCGTGTGTCCTTCTCGTCAATTGAAGCACCGTCCAATAAAAAACGTTAAAAGCCCGTGCTGTGCACCCTGCCCTTTTTTTTGTGGCACATTGCCGAAACAAATCCAGTATCATGAATTGAATTGTGAGCATTGAATTGAGTGCATCATTACACCCCTAGTAAATTTCCATGTTCCTCAACATTATTAAAGCGTTTTGTGAATTTCCAGGATACAATCTAACTAAATCACAAGCTATGGCTCTGGGACAACTGTGTGCCACTCTCCAGACTGGAAACTTTCATTATCAAATCTCTCTGTTTGTTACAATGGGTACACAAAGCAAACTATGAACCACTTTTGGCATGAATATATAGAGATGTAGAAGAACAAGCTTATTAACACACTCCACACTGGGTGGAATAAACATTAATCTTTTACCCAGACTTCTGTACCCATTTCAGATTATTCCAACCCTTCAGCGCTACAATGCAGTGAAAACGACTTACAGCTGGTTCAGTACATATATTTAGAATCCTAAAACAACCTGCTTTTGGTTGGTTACAGTTGCTGCTGAATAAAGGTGGTCTGGCAGTACCTAATATCAATTTATATCATGTCAGTTCAGATTTATAATCGACTTGGTCAGAAATAATGGGGATTCTGTGCGGCTTCATGTTGAATAATTTATTCTAGGGTATTCAGCTTCTCTTTCAAGATTCACATTCATCTCAAATCTAAAAACAGCCACAATTCATGAGAATAATGGTTTTGTAAAATCTGCTCCGTGTGCATGTACTCTGATGAAGAGTCTCTGGTACTGGCTTCTGGGTACTAGGTATATTATTTCATGTTGTCATACAGAACCAATGGAAAACTCCAAAGTAAATTCGGATTCAACCCTTCATACTTGGAATGCTGATCTTCAAAAAAACACCCAGACAACAATATACAATCTTCTGCAACTCATCGCATGCAACTCATCAATAGAACAGAACAGAATGCAGTAAAGTCAGTAAAGACATTCTATTCTATTCCTCTGCATAGAATAGAATGTCTTTACAGACATTGCACAAGCACAGTGACATTGTTTTTGCAGCTTCCTTACTAGAATGCTGTGAAAAAAAACAAATAAAAATGCAGTAAGAAATAGACCCGCATGAGGCATTGCACTCAAGTATCATTATGTCATTATAAAGTGTCTGGCACTTTTAAATAGTGCAACAGCTTAATGTGCAAAGTAGCAGAAAACAGAGCCCTATGGAATGTGGATAGTCATAGTAAAAGAAATAACAGTGGGATGAATGTGTTACTCGCTAGAACAAGGATGAGAGAATTAAAGTGCAAGATACATAGACACGTTCTGTAAACAGAAACTGAGTATAGTACAGTAGTGTGTGTGGTATGTAAGGATGCTCTGTGGTAGAGTGGTTAAAGGTCATCATTAACTGCTAGGCAAGCCAGCTTTCATGAGTGTCCTCAGGAGATACAAACGCTGCTGTGTTTTTTTGACCAGTGCAGTTGTGCGAGTTGACCGTGTTAGATCCTTGAAGATGTGAATACCCAGGAACCTGAAGCTGGGCACTCTCTCCGCTGTGCTATCATTTATGGAGATCGGAGACTCATCAGTCTGTGACATCTGAAGTTGATGAGCCGTTTCTTCTGGTTGTTCTCTGACCACCGGCTCATCAGGTTCTGCACCTCAGCTCTGTTGGCTGATTCATCATTGCTGGAGAACAAGCCAATCTCCATTGTCTCATCTGCAAATTTGATGATGGTGCTGATGGTGCAGCATAGTTATGTCTGAAGAGGGAGTGGAGAACGGTGTTCAGTTCATGCTCTCTTGGCGTGCAAGTACTCGAATGATGATGGTATTGAAAACAGAGCTGTATTTTATGAATAGCATCCTCACATATGTGCCCAGACTATGATGGCAGACCTCAGGTGTTTGGGGACCAGAGTCCTCTGCTAGCTGTTCCACTCAGCCCTTAAGTACTTGTCCTGGAACTCCGTCAGGGCCTGCGGCTTTCTGTGGATTGACCCTCTGCTACGTGCGCTGTACATCATGTACAGTGTAAGAACCTGAACATTTTCCGTATCTGTAACTGTGTTCAATTTATGCCCCGTTTCAAAGTGAGCGTTGAGGTCACTGGCCAGGGTCACATGACTGTGGGGGCAGTCAGGGCTGCTCTTGAAGTCAATGATGCACTTGATGTCTTGCCACATGCTTCTAGAGAAAGCACTGCAGAACAGATCCTCAACACATTGTCTGTAAATGACAGGCCTGTTTTATACCTTTTTCAGGTTTGAGCTGTCAGCACTGTATGCGGTGGATTCCCCAGATGTTAAAGCTTTTAAAAGTTTTTTGTACATTTTTGGCCATCCAAGGGCTTTGGTTTGGAAACATCCTTATTTTCTTGTCCACTGTGACATTGTTCACACTGTTGTTGATGTAGAGGAGCACATCAATGCTGATATATGATTCAAGTATATGGATCACTCAAGATGACAAAATCTGAGGTGATAATGTTGGCAACACAATAGTTTAAGCAGCCTTCTAGAAGTAAGAGACATTTTTTTTCACCTTGGTTTTGTTACTCCTTTTTCGTTTATCTATCGAGGGATTGAGGATAAGAGGCCTGTATTTTGTTTCTATTTTCTTTGTTAGATTAGAAAAGCTTGCATTATGAAGTCACCAGACGCAGTTTTGTTTTATTCTTTTGGCAGCATTTCTTGGCAGCTAATAATTGTGACTCTTTCCACAAACTACATAAACTGCCAGGTCATTAATACCCGCCCACTACTACAAGTTCCTCTTTACCTTACGCATCCAAATCGTTGTGCTGTGAGCTTCTTTGTTCATGTTGCTACCTTGAAACTGGAGCCACTTATATAGGGGTCGTCTAACAAATTAGTGGCTTGTCTCTTTTCTGTTTCCTAGGCTGTTTTCATCTTGGGGTGGAGGGATTCATTGTGCAAGCTGTGGAAACATTAGAGACGTGTGTGTGTGTGTGTGTGTGTGTGTGCCCTGCAGCAGATTCAGCAGTGCCCAGAGGCTGGCTTCGTTTCAGCTGCTGACAATTTTTTGCCTTAAGCTAAGCTGCAAAAATACAACGTGATTTCTATCGGCAGCTGGAGGAACAGGGTATTTATCCCGTAGAGGTCCTGCTTGGTGACAGAGGGCACAGGTGGTGCTACAGTAGAGGCAGTAAAGGCGTAGGCAGCAAGAGAGCCTCCCAGCACAGAAGCACTAGGTCCTTCCGAATCAGTTTCTAACCCCACACTCATGGTACATTTAAAAGAGCCTGGAGGTGGAGCTGTAGCACCAGCTGGTGCCATCAACCAGCAAGATCAACCAGTGGTATGACAACTAGGGTCCTTTTTTGAACACCTGAGACACCAAATCGCTACAATATTCTTTAGTTGCACTCACTAGCTGTTTTAAGTGTCACTTGGGCACTTATGTAGCACTGAAGAACTGACCCGCCTGCGCTCACATGTGCTTCTGCAGTACCTTGAAATACGTACCTGTGCTCACCTTTGACCACCAGTGTTGAAGTGAAATCAATGCATATATTTGAAACCCAAGTCAATGTAGCTCCTCCACTGCCTACAATTACAGGTGTGTGCAATGAAGTGTGTAATGAAGCTTTACACACACCTGCGCACACCAGACACAAGAACACAACCCAAAACACAACTCCAGTCACACATCCATTACATACTGTCAAAAAAGGAAAAGAAAAGTCAAAGAAAATAAGTGTAATTTAATAAATTATATATGTATAATTTATACACTCAGAAAGTACATTTATATTATTTTATAGCACTCTGTATAACACTAATATTTGAAGAAATACCTACACAGATATGGTCAATTATGAATTAAACAGTTAAATTAAATTGAACATTAATTAAATGTAACATTTGCTATGAAAAACATTTTATCCACTTTTTTGTCCTAGATACTAGATATAAAGAAGAAATAGCAATAGATTTTGATTTAGAAAAACTTGCAATGGAATTTGATTACATAATCACTATTATGTAATACTGGTGATGAAATTCATCTGTAAAGTATAACTAGTCACAGTAGTGTGATGAAAGCCATTGAAATCTGTGAATAAAGACCTCTGAACATGGCTTCTGTAGGACTGAATGGCCTGTGAGCAGAACTGTGTTCAGGGGAGAGCTTTAAATTTCTAGATTTAGTGGAACATAACGTGTCCTGATGCCACCACGTAGACCAGCCAACCAATCATAAGACCAGTCTGCCAAATGACCAGTCATCACCCGGTGACAATCAGTCTATAAACGGAACAGTCACAAGGGTGAATTCTTGATTGTGTAAGTAACAATGAGGCTCAAATCCCTCACACATAACAACCATGTGGACTGAATCACTCCTTTTAATCAGATAAAAAGTGATTGAAGCTACCTAAGGAACTAGCTAATCAAATGAGGATGGAGTCCATATCCACAGAAAGAATATGACTACTAATTAAACACCAGATTTGTTGGTGAATATCCAGTCACTCAGAGGAGAGGAGAGGAGAGGAGAGGAGGCCCTTCATAGCAGAATGTTTCTGTAGGTCTCCAGCCTTCTCCACTGTATCTGTTTGCACAAAGCCACTACAATAAAACATTTAAACCACCTACACACAGGAAAAATCCTGCATGAAAAGACTCCCAGGCAAACAAATATGTACAGCCACAGGAGCAACACGCATCCATACCCCTACATACAACACGCATCCATACCCCTACATACAACACGCATCCATACCCCTACATACAACACGCATCCATACCCCTACATACA
>JAOXYF010000027.1:17209550-17241459 GCA_028565775.1 Sternarchorhynchus goeldii | reverse complement strand
GTGAGTATGTATCTGTGTGAGTATGTATCTGAGTGAGTATGTATCTGTGTGAGTATGTATCTGTGTGAGTATGTATCTGTGCGAGTATGTATCTGTGCGAGTATGTATCTGTGCGAGTATGTATCTGTGCGAGTATGTATCTGTGTGAGTATGTATGCACGTACAGGAAATCGAAATCAGAAAAGAGATCTAAATAACATCTCTGGTATTTTTCTTAGACAGAAATGAAATATGATAACAAGGAACTGAAGACTCTTAATTATGTCTTCTGCCAGTCAGATTTAGCAAAAAGACCAATACAGCCTCAATTTATTTAAAACAAAGATCTGTACAAGTCACAAAAAAACTCAGGGACATTTTAAAAAAGAACCAGACCACTGGACTTCTGTTCACATTCCTCTTCACTTTAGTAGACAGCTAGGTTAGGCTCCTCTTCACTTTAGTAGACAGGTAGGTTAGACTCCTTCAGTTTTGCGGGCTACGTTTTACTCCTCACTTACATCACTCAGTACAGTGTGAATGTAGATAAATGATTTAGGCAGGGAGTGGATCATAACTCTTCAAAAATAAAGATTGCAGGTAAGATACAATGGCAGATGGTTTCAGCTCTTGGATTATTTGTTCACTCACCATCATAATGTAACTGGCTAACTAACAGTAATGGTTAGCTGAGTCAGTTATTCAGAGTAGCTATGGGAAGACATGCATGTGCCAGTTAAAGCTAATTAAATATTACATTGCCAATTAAAGCTAATTAAATATTACATGTTTGAGCGAGTGAGGACACTAAAGAGGGTATATCAACCTATGAATCACAGACAGATTCTTTGTATTGCAGATTCTGTGTGTTAGTAGTATGTATTATGGATGTCAAAATATTTATATCTTAATATATTCTAAATTCTTCTAAATATGTCTTCAGAATATATGTATCAATGTGAAACATCAACTTGTTTAAACATTTTATCTAGTACTTATCTAGAGAAAGCAACTGTAGACAAGACATGAAATAATTTTAATAGTTAAGATTCTATAGAATTTCTACAATTTCTCTCTATAGTATGTCCAAAAATAATATAGGAATGCTACTGTAATAGTGATTCAATACCTTTAAACAGTTACTGTATAATAAATGGAAATAGTTCTATAATATATAATGGTTGTAAAGTACATACTTGTGTGTTGGGTGATATTGCTAGCTGGGTTAGGATATTTTAGATTATGGCTGCTGCATTGGTAGAAAATAATTAAAGATTAAAACAAGAAAAGAATGTGATTTACATTACCTAATTTAACAAAATTCTGTAGTATTGTGTCTAGTTTTTGTTCAACACTGTTTCTCCTGAGGATCTTTTGTGACAATTTAGATACGAATCTGAGATCTTTGTGAGATACACCTTTATCTTTTCTGAGCCCACCAAGACCCACCTTTGAACAGTAAGATCTTCCTACGTGCATTTGAGTGTAAATTACTTGCCTCCGTTACCGCCATTATTTGATTAAATTATCGTTCTATACACAAAGCTTTTCTTTGTGTGTGCGGATGCAACTCACAATTATGGAGGAATGCAGATAAAAAGTGGATTTCATACAGCAGATCAAAGAAACGGAGATATTCCTCTCCCAACACACAAACAGGATGACATGTCAGACATTTTGTGATTGTAAACCATGCACCTCTGTATACACAGTCACAGTCAAGTCATGTCATAGAAAAACACACTTAAAGCGTAAAAGCCCTCATGGAATGCAACTGAAAAAAGAACAATCAAATAACACACCCAGCTGGTGGAGCTTGGAGGTAAGAATGAGATTTCCTTCTAAAGTGTGATATGATTTCTGTTACTGCACTGATGTAGAGAGGCCACTCCACCAGCAGAGCCATCCCAAACACACACACACACACACACACACACACACATACACACACCACTTAGCCTAAGACAGACTGTGCAAAACATAAAAACAGCAACACAGTGTACTTTTGTGATTTTTCTTCCCAACACAGAAGTACATTAAATTCTGATAAAACTATGCAAACACTTAAAAAGTCAGACCACAGGAGTCTACACAACAGATGCAAAAGTCTGACAAACTGATAGCATACATTCCATGTAAAACTAAATATTGTCACATCACTCAATAGGAATCACATCAGCTGAAAGACCTTTGTGTTTGGTTTTAATCCCAGGTTGCAATTTAATTGAACTGATGACTGTAATTTAATGAAGCAGTTTTACACTGACAAAGTTTTGGTGGCTAGTCCTCCAGATGTACACACTCACAACACATCCATCTTTTTAGGAGTGTATGTATTAAGGTACTGTATCATTGCTCCACCCATCAACTATTCTCCCCCAAATATTTTCAGCTACGATATAATTATTCAGCATTCTGTTTTCACTAGTTTGTTGTGCTAGATAACTCCCGGCCATATTTACAATCCATAGGACTGTGTCACTTCACTTTCTAACCACACACTGCTTTGTCAGCATATCAAAATAAACACTGCTGGGATTTGCCAATCCAAATGAGCTGATTCAATCTTAAGATCTCCAATGAACTATTCATAAACACCATAAAAGCATATGGGGACCGGATATCTGTGCTAAGAAAAATACGAGGAACAGCGGCTGCTTTTGCTGACCTATGAGGCGTCGACAAATGTCAAAGTAAAGCAACAAACACATAAAGATCTGACATGGTCTACTGGCAATAGTACTGAGCATGTGTGACTAAACATACTTACACATGTGATTAAATGTATTGACCTGAAATCACTACAGAATCAGAGAAGGGTTTCTGAATGATGTTCAGCATATAACAGATATTTATCAAAGAAAAACCATTCAGGTGACTTGTTTTACACAAGATCACACCACCTTCAAATTCATAATAATTTTTATGTATAGATTCCAGGCAGGAATCTCATATTGGAGGACAATATGACAATCCTAAGGGCCTGTGACTGAATTATTAGATCATTAGGTACTTTTTTTCATTGGGCCCCAAAATAATAACTTTTGATAGGGCCCAAAATCCCTGGTAATGGCTCTTACTCCAGGGTGAGGAACATGTATAGTTCTCACCTTATTATTAATTTATACTTTATTATATTCATTAGGTTAATATATGGTATGTGTCTTTCTACTCTCTGGTTATTTTTGTGAGATGTCAAGGATCTTTTACTAAAATACTGTAAATGTGAGACTAGGGCTTTCATGATGACCTTAGAGGAATCGGGTCTTTTCTGTCTATATTGTCATGTATACTAAAGTAAGTAAATAAATGTAAATTTAAAAAGCAAACAAACACCTCAGGACAATCATGATGAACGAATACTTCTGCCTTGATACGAATTGTGTCTCATAATTTACTATCTTCATTTTTTATTCTGTTTTCTGTCGTCTAGTGCATCTCTTGAGAGTTCATTAGATGCAATAACTAATCTTACAGAAATTCAGAAAAAAATCTAGCATTGCCTGAGACATCGCCCCCCACACACACACTCTGCTTTGTACTCTCTCTCCCTCAAGAGCTAACCCTTCATAATACTGTCCTAAAGCACTACAGAAAGCCTTGTTAAACAAAATGAGAACAAAAAAATTAAAAATCAGGGCTAGAGAAGTTAAAAGAAACTACTGAAATGTTAGAAAGGTAAGGCAGTGAGGGAGTGTGATATACAGCACCTTACCAAGACCACAGTGATTATGCAGCATTTCCTTTTTTGGTGTGGGCTCCTCCTGCCTTGCCTACTTAATCATGCTGCTGTAATCTCTGTTTTGTCTGTGATTTACAGACACTGGTCATGTCTTTTGATGCATGTCACACTCTTCTGACTGTTTTTCCTATTGACCTTTTTGACCTTAAAGTAACTTAATTGATCTGCTCTTTTATTTGAATGCCTAAATGCTGGAGAGGATCTGAGTTAATGGGGGAAATCACTATGATGTGCATCTGTTGAACTGCTTTAGACCAGCGCATGCGCGTGTGTGTGTGTGTGTGTGTGTGTGTTGTGTGTTTATTCAGAACAGGCTTTTCTATACACTTTACATACTTAAGCCACATGACATGTATATTATAATGCAGCACATTCACCCAATAAGAAAATAGATCTCTTAACCAAATCTTGATTATATAGTGCCATCCTTAAACACACGCGCTAGCTGGGGATAGGGAGCCACAGGTATAAGGAGCGACACTGCTTAGACGAATATTACACCGTTTCTGTTTGTTTCTGTTTATTAACAGATACCCAATAGACTGTGACAAATAATCAAACTAAATTAGCTATTCACAGACAAAATTAATAATAAAATTATGTAGTATAGATCTAATTAAATCGTTGTAGCCTAGCCTGTGTGTGTTAAATGCTCATCAGATATGTGTTAGACGCAGTGGTAAATACATCGTTTAAAGGGTAAATAACTAAATAATTCTCACCCTCACATGGTAACAACGTTCCGTTAAGACGACAGTAGGCTACTCATGAATAGCCTGTGGATAAAGATTCCGTGTTTACAGTTTGCATCATAAGCGCCCAATAGGGCGTGGGCCTTTCCTTACAGTAACTGAGCCTGCGACAGGAAACGAAATTGTGTTCCAGTCGTCTCATCTTTACGATCGTTCCGCTAAATTGTTAGATTAGGTACATTCAAGGACATTTATTAACGCACACAACCGTCCGAGGACAAACAACCCACAACAAACACATCATCAATGAATAGCTAAACTGCAAGGACGATGGACAGCCGTGCTTGTATATTATAATCTCCATTTTTTTTTATGAAAGCGCTCGTGACATTGCCGCAACATAAACACTGCTGACACGTACGGGCAGTTTACAGAGTTAAAGTAGCCAGGCCGGAGTGAGTGATTCCCTGTCAGAGAGGTAGAGATAGTAAAACTCAAACCAGCTACCGCCGCCCTTCAGCACGGTGACGGAGAAAAAGGATGCTGCGAGTCTTACCTGCAGCTCGGAGGAGAGAGCGAGTGGAAGGTGGAGAGAGAAAACATCTCTGCTCTGTCCGCCATCTTCTTCCACTAATGACTCTAAACAGCGACTGCAGAGGCGGACGGCGCACAGCCCATTCACAGACGATGGGGATGGAGACAAGTGCGTTCAAGCGTCGCTCTGAATGTCGGTCTCTCTTTCTCTCCGCTTCAGCCCTACTGCGGATGCTTCTGGCCCCTTCGTCGCTGAATCACACACACGCAATCAGGACCATCCGGTCTAATCTAACAGTCCACGCACTCCGACAGAGAGAAACGACAAAATAAAATAAAAAAACAAACAGACAGGGGGTGATATGAGTGAGGATAACCTTTCTTTTTCGTTCCTGCCATACACCTGCTAACAGACCAGACGAACCTCGGTGTAGCCTAATCTGCGTGCTGATGCGCTACGGCCAGCGATGGTCGAGGGAGGGGAGGGGGTAGACGTAGCGTCGCTGCGTACTTTGGAAGGGGTGGCAGATAAGTCTCCGTCCCCAGCACAGATACGTAAGATTTGCACCACGATGTTACGTGGGCAGAGTGAGCGTGAGGCCGTGAAAAAGCACTGCAGTTCAGAGAATGATCGAATAAAGTCCTCGCCCTCTGGTTATGATCAATCTGTGTCGATAGAAACCTATAATACAATGTCATCTCTAAAATATATAGGCCTGATATACTATCTTACTATGAAAAACATGGGAGATACATGAATACATATATATGTAGTGTGATCGAGTCATGCGCTAGCATACATAAATCGATATCAGAATTGCAAAATAAAAAGACCACCCACGTTAGTGCAAAATTAAGAACTCCTTAGTTTTTTTAGTGTACACACGCTCATTACTTTATGTAATGGTTGTTCAGTTGGGCAACAGCAATCAGTCAGTCATAAATTCTCTAATCTCAGAGGTACGCAAAACGGTCTCCCTGGTGCTGAAATCTCGGGAGGGAATAATGTGGATACTTTCTCGCAAAATGAATGACCGGTCGAGGTTCTGGTATAGTCCTATCCTGTGGTCGTAATGTTTGCTCCGTAGAGCAGGCCTGATTTGTGTAAGCGAGGGGGTTGGTTGTGGGTGTAGGTGTAGATAATTGCAATTAACTAAAGCAGTCAATTAGTCTTGGGATTTGCAACTTTGTCACGCAAACTCCCCGTAATATCTACTCAGACCTCCAGAGGGAGCCCTCTCCACCACAGCTTTCGTTCCCCCTCTGTATTGTCAACTTTTCTTCGTTTAGTTTTCGTTATTAAACTGTTTAGTTATACCTTTTATCGTGCTAAATGCATTTGTAAAGTATTGCAAATCAGGGATCAACTATTCCCTGAGCCCTTCTGGTCTTCGTGTTCATGATATGTGTATTGACCTTGAGGGAATTCCAAACAGCAAGTTTAACAAACATTAAAGTTAACCTTGAAATCTGACTTGACCTAAGTCATACCTGTACCCAGAGTCAGCTACCTGTGCACCCGCTCTGTGCCAGTCTCTGCCATCTGGAAAGTGGAATCAGAAAGTCATAGCACTACACACAATGGATTACACCAGAACCATATGATTTCACTTTAAATGTATCTTTTAAAAAGTGTACTTAAAATAGTTTAAATTATTTGGAGATCTTGTTGACTTTCACACATTTATGCCCATAGAACAGCACAAAATGGCCTAC
This sequence comes from Sternarchorhynchus goeldii, assembly GCA_028565775.1. NCBI lineage: Eukaryota > Metazoa > Chordata > Actinopteri > Gymnotiformes > Apteronotidae > Sternarchorhynchus > Sternarchorhynchus goeldii. The sequence continues at coordinate 17,234,796 of JAOXYF010000027.1, read as the reverse complement.
TTTCTGAATACACCAAAAGGACAGACCCAATGTTGTTCATCACCCTCTGTTAAAATTATAATAAATAGTATGACCCTTGATATACATTTAATCCACTATGAACAGTATGACAAAATGACAAAATCCTCTATGGCAGTGTTCTGATAATTAATTCTGGTTTATGTCCAGTAATCTGCTACAGAGCAAGTTAGCCTTACCTACATTTATTGAGCTGAGCTATAATCTGCAAACATATCTGGGTAAATTGCTAAATATGCTTTACCCAGGATTCCTTGCATAGACATGGAAACTCACCATAGTGAGTTAGACAATTTAAGGAGCAATTTTGGGTTGGAGTGCCCTCTCAGCCCAGCAGTGAAGCTGACATGTTAAACACTCCCAGAAACGTTCTGGGCCTGTGAAGCACACACTATCATGTCAGAGTCCCTGTCAAGTTGAGAATGGACAGCTGTGGTTCTTCTGCCTGTCCATCCATCCATCCATCCATCCAAGTTACTGCATGTGACAGGAGGGGCACAGAAGGAGCGAGAGGCAAGTTAAGTTGTAAGAATGAGAATCTTTATTCTCCAAATACATCCTTGAGTGACGATACTCAAAAGAAAACTGCTATTTTTAAGTGGAGCAGTAACTGAAGAAAGCTGTAGGAAGCAGGCTAGTCGTAGGCATGAGCAGCAACCAGTCCTTCATAGATAGACAGCGTTGGCAATGTGTAGCATCGACGGCTTGAACCTATGGGCTTATGAAACAGAGAAAATAATAAGAAATAGGTGTGTGTGTGTGTGTGTGATGATCTATAATTGGGATGGTTGCAGGTAATGTGTGAGGAGGAGCGGTTGGGCATGTTTGTGTGTGAGTGGGCGTCGCCCTCTGGCTGGAGGGCCGGCCTCTTATGACACTGCATAACGTTTACTGTTCAGTGACCTTGGTTTTAGTATTTATTCTCCAGTACATATGTTATATTGTAACACTATTCATTGGATCATGTTAAAAAGTAATTATTTTGTACAATTTAATCTTTCTTGATCTTTAATATTTCTCGAGTGGTTTCCTTGAGCTCAAGTTTCTTGTAGTAGTCCAGGAGGTTGACTGACCGAACCATGACAAAGCAAATCCTGATCATTTTCATAAGTTTGCCTGTCTGTCTGAACAGTACACTGTAATAGACTTGTGTCAGCAATGGTACGCGTATGAAACGCACTTACATAATAAGGGTATCCATTAAAATGCACAGTAGGTGGAGCGAATTTGCGTGAATACGTTTTCTCCCGAAGCACGAAACATAAAAACTATATTTCCCATAAACCACTATGGTTACAACAGCCCAATCTGTCGCTTTGGTATCAAGAGGTGGTGCTTGTTCCCTTCCTACATCCAATGAGTTATCGATATACTCAGTAGGCTCAGGAGTGTGCAATTTGATTGGATCAACTTTCATATTAGAATTTTATAGCCTGAATCAGACCTGCCAACCGTTCATGAACGCTCAACGCGGAAGTGAGTACGCGGTGCAATATTAAAATGCAGTTAAATATAACACTATAAGATTGTTCGCTTATGTTTAAATAGCGTATTTATTGTATAAAAAGGGTGCCACCATGAACACTGCAAATGGGCATTCTGCTTAACTGTTCTCAGCTAGATAGCTAAACGTGTCGTGCCATCCCTATCAATCCGTTACTTACTGTAATCATTAGGCTCATGCCAAGTCACAAGTGTAATCGGCGAACTTTGCCTTATAATGCAGAGGTCTTTTCTAATGACGGCGTATTAGGTAATCCTAAACTGTTATTCTATTTTTAGTACCTGCCTTTTCACTTGCTGCGTACGTTTTCTCGAGAGGACTCAGACGGAGTATAGCATTATGCAGGCGGACCAGAACGTAACTGAAAGAGCGAGTGATGGGGCTTTGCACAAGTCTGATATTAAGGTACCTCCCATAAACATGCCTACGCCGACGACGGAGGACACTGGCACCAGGATGAAAAGAGAGTTCAGCGAGGTGCTGGGTGTCGAGAAGGGAAACCTGAAGGCACCTACTCATAGAGGTGCAAACGGGGATGAAGATTCAGAAGCGGAATCTTATCGGGACGGGCGTACCGGGGAAGTCGACCGCGAAACCAAGGCAAGAGCCTTCGCCTGGTGTCGAGATTTTCTCTCCGGGTCATGGAAGACCATTTCAGAGGCGGACTTTCAGATCACTATAGTAAGGTAATTAAACAGGTTTCTCAGGAAAAACCAAAATTGCTACAATTCTTAATTCCTCACGGGAGGAAAAAAAAAAACATTCTCAAACAATTTTCTGGGTTTGTATGTCGACAGTGGAGGACTCAGCAACCTGTTGTACAAGTGCAGTTTACCTGATCACGTTAAGCCGGTTGGGGTTGAGCCTTCACGGGTACTGCTCCGGATCTATGGGGCCATTTTACAGGTGCCGTGCTTTGCTTCCATTGATAGGGTCAGGAGATGAATAATATAGAACTGCAGGTCACGAAAATCAAAAGTCCATTGTATGTGTGTTCATGTTATTACATGCTGGTAGTTATGTTGTCATATGTGTTCTTGTGTGTGTGTGTGTAGGGAGTGGACTCTCTGGTGTCTGAGAGTGTGATGTTTGCCATTTTGGCAGAGCGGGAGTTAGGTCCTCGTCTCTACGGCATCTTCCCAGAGGGACGCCTGGAACAGTACCTTCCTGTGAGTCTCACTTCCCTCGAAAATAAACAATATGCAGATGAGAGAGATGCTTCCTTGCTCCTAAATAAGCCGCATGTTATAATACTTGCTCACAACCACATGCGGTCGACTGTAAAATCTAACAGATATTTGCTAACCTGGCTGATCATTAACTCAAGTGTGTGTCTGTGGTGCAGAGCAAGCGCTTATTCACAGATCAGCTGCGGGACCCGGGCATCTCAGCTGAAATAGCCAGTAAGGTGGCACGTTTTCATCGTATGGTAATGCCTTTCAATAAGGAGCCCAGATGGCTGTTTGGGACCATAGACAGGTAACAGTTTGTATACGTTCCTATTAAATCTTCAAAGTAAAAATCACTGGATCCTATGAGCTAATTCTATACTGTATTCGACAGATAAACCAAATCCAGATCTTGTCTTGACAGTGGATGCCGTTCAGTTATTGTGTGATTAAGGTGCAGTTATTGTGTGATTAATGTACTTTCTTGAACGCACTGAATGTGTAAAAAAAAAAAGTGAAGAGTTCTTTTTTTGTTGTTGTTGTCTCGTGCTCTTGATCAGGTACATGGAACAAATAATGAACATCAAGTTTGTGCGTGAAGCTCACATCAAGAAGTTCAAGAAGCTGATGAAGTATGACCTTCCAGCTGAACTGGCGAGTCTGAGGTGAGAGAAGAGGGGAAGTGGACATTAGTCTAAAGATGGAGGGGTGGATCCTAACAGGACAGGTGTGGTACAGTAGCCTGCTACCAAACATGGTATTGTTGGCATATTATTATATTAGTTGTTTTACTTGTTGTAATAACATTGTTATATTAATGTTATTGATATTTGTCAATTGGTACCTAGTGCCTGCGATTCTCTATTCAGCTACACTGATGATAGAAAAGAACTGGTTCAAGGTTAAGGCAGTTAGATAGTGTGTGAGAGAGTGAGTGAGGCCACGTGACATTAATTATCATCCCATATGCAGTCAGTAACATTTCCGATCGAGGTTTATTAATGGGCGCCTCAGCGTTTGCATGCGTTCTGCACATTTCACACATTTATGGGTCGTGTGTGCAGACACACAGGTTGGCTGTTGAGCTTCTCTTCTTGAATGGCAAAATGGAGCTGTTGAGTGCAAACACTACAAATGTACTGTATGTGTCAGCTTTAAAACTCTTGCACCACACTTGACCGAGGTTGTGAGAATGATCCGCTTTTCAGCGTCATTCCTCCTGCCTCCGCAAGCCGTAAGGTTTCTGTAAAACTTCGAGACTCGCCGGCCATCTGCTTTCGTTCTGAGATCGACTGTATTGTAACACCACCACTCCTACTATTACCAAGTCATGCAGAGTGACATGGCAGCTCCACTGACAGATCTGAAGGAGGAGGCCTGGCCTAGTAGTAACGCTCTCTCCCTCCCTCCCTCTAATCGCAGAGCACTGCTAGCAGATACTTCTTCACCCGTGGTGTTTTGTCACAATGATGTGCAGGAAGGTGAGTCTCACTTGGTTATGTACACAGACACACACACACACACACTTAAGTTGTCCCAGATGCTTCACATTTCTGTTTCTGTTCTTCTGATGGGGTAGGGCTGATACTGGAACTGTGCAGTTGTGTTACATAATACTATAAATGTTCACAGACCAACACAACTCAGAAATGGAAAACCGCTTAACAAGTCCTCACTTTAGAAGTGAAATTGCATTTCATATATTATAACTGGGTCTGGTTTCATTTCTTTAGGTAACATCTTGATGCTAGACGGACGTGACCAGAATTCATCTGATAAACTGATGCTCATAGACTTTGAGTACAGCAGCTATAATTACAGGTGAAACTAACTAAAACGCACAGTGTACTAGCAGGTGGTGAACCTGTATTACGGAAACGATTACCATTAAACATACATCTATGTGTTAACCTTACTTATAATTATTTGTATGCAAATTTTTTATGCCTGTGCAATAATGAAATGCTAGAATGCTGTCATGAAGAGCCTTCTGATAAATCACATAATATTTAATTGTATGCTGTGGGCATCATGACCCAGTGGGCAACATCCCATAGGAGAGTCCTGTAGGCATCATGACCCAGTGCCCAACATCCCATAGGAGGTTCCTGTGGGTGTTGATGAATCACAGCATTCATGCGGTCCAACAAACGTCAGTCATTTTTGGTTAAATAACGCAGGCCGGTTTTTAACATCAAGGGTTCAACACTGTGTTACTGTTAACGTATTGCAGGCCATACTACAATTGCGATGCGCAGCAATGTTATTACAACATGTTGTTCTGGTATGTATTGCACACTTTATCCATCATTGTTTATTGCCTTGCCTTTTGCTCCGTGTGCGTGTTGTGCAGAGGCTTCGATCTAGGAAATCATTTCTGTGAATGGGTCTATGACTACACATATGACCAGTGGCCATTTTTTAAGGCAGACCTGGAAAACTACCCAAATAGGCAACAGCAGGTTAGTTACCTCCATGCTGAGCACACCAGGCAAGCATTGCACAATGTTTAATGTAGATTTTTGGGTCATTTCATTCGGGTTCTGATCTTTAGGGATCACTGAAGAGAACCTAACTCTGAGGTTAACATGCTAAGCGTGTTACTGTTAATCACTTGGATGTAGCTGTGCATTATGGGTGAAATATTCCTCAACAAATACTAATAAATAAATACAATCTGCACAAATGTGTGAACCCCGTCTTTTAAGTAACCATACCATCTAATGGAGTGGTATTCCCAGGACCATTTTTACAGTCGCTGTACTTTTGATCCTATCGGCATTGCTGTACGTTGTTCGTTATTGGTTTGCATGTTTATAACTCTTGTTAAGTATTAGAACGTCTTGGCTTTAGTGCATAACAATAAACATAATGAACACAAGAACATCAGCGATACGGGAGAAGTTCAGGATTGGTTGTGGTTCACATCGACCTGTATACATGGCTGAGGTACCTAAACGCGTCTCACTACTCCTCTGTCTGTCTTCAGCTGCACTTCTTCAGACATTACCTAGCGGAGAGTGAAGGCCCTATACACCAAGACCAAGCCACCGTCGAGGAGGAGATGATCATTGAGGCAAACAGGTATGCCTCGGTTTTAACCCTAACCCCAGCGCTCCAGGCTCCGATGTGTTGCTTTACCCATCTGCACTTGGTCCATCAGTATGCATTTAGTGTTCGTTACATTTAAGGTATTCATCTGTTCTAATGACAGCTGCTATAGAAATACAGATTATGGTGATATTTCTATCTTCAAGCTTTCTCTCCCTCTACACACACATGCACATGTATAGGTACGCTCTTGCATCTCATTTCTTCTGGGGATTATGGTCAATCATTCAAGCCAGGATCTCCAAGATTGAATTTGGATACATGGTAAGTATTTTACTGTTATTTATTTTAATTCAATATAATATATAAATATGAGAATATTATGACCACCTACCTAATAGTGGGAATAACCACCCTTGGCTCAGAAGACACTAGTGAGACATTGTTGCATGGACCGTATTAGGTGATGGAAGGTGTCTGGAGACACTTGTACCCATTCTGATTGCAACCGAGCACTGAGGTCCCTCAGATTGTGTAGCTGTGAGTCAGCATAGTGAATCTGGCGATCCAAGTGTTCCCAGATGTTCTCCACTGGACTGAGATTGGGCGAGCTATCAGGCCATGGAAGTGGTCCTCCTGAAACCCGTCATGCACCTCCCTTGTGCAGTGAGGACGTTATCATCCAGGAGGAACATCAACATGTATTGGATTGCCAAGTGGCATTCAGAAACTCCTGCAGTCATACAGACTCCTGTATTGGTGGTCGAAGATCCTGCCAGGAAAACATCTCCCTAGACATGTACACTGAGACCACCACCATGTATTTGGCCCTCCGTTGTCTCTTGGAGGAGGTTCTCAGTCGTTTGGCAGCACGTACACCATCATCCGTCCACTATACGCAGCACAAACCAGATCCGAAAATCCCAGACACCTTCCTCGTTGCTCCTTGTGTTAATTACAGAGGTTAACTGTTCCACTGGAGCTCATCGATTGCTCTGTACCACCTGAGTTGTCATCCCAGTCACATGATAACTGTGACGTCCAAACCACGGGTGGTCATAATGTTCTAATATAACTGACTGTGTGTTTATTTATATATATATATATATATATATATTATATATATAATTTGTTTGTTTACGTTTGGCTTTAGGACTATGCCCAGCACAGGTTTGATTCATACTTCAAGCAGAAGAAGCTCTTTGCCTGACTCTCAGACTAGAGCGGTGTGAAAGGATCACATATCAAACGACAGTACCACAACACCCGTTTTTACCGTTTGTTCTCTCTCGGGTTTTTTTTTTAACCAATTCAGAAGGAACGACATACATGTAAATAAACGGTATCTGTATTAACTGAGGAGTTAAATAACTACATGTCAATGATATACTGAACATTACCTTGAGAAATGACTGCCGAGTAGTTGGTTGGAGCACAAATTTCAGTGTACTGCTGTACACAACCAGTGCAAGTATGATATTTAAACCAAAACATAATCCAAGCACTTATCATTCTTTGTGTATGTAAAACATATTTGATTTTTTTTTGTTGTTGTAATTTTCTGTGTATTTATTTTAACAATATTTGTTGTGTTTGTACAAATGTCTGTTCTCAAATGTTAACTGAAACCTTTGGTGAGGGAGTGGAGGTTATGAACATATCCATCCGTGCGGTTGTATAATTCAGTCAGAACAGGAGGGTCCAAATCACCTGTGTGTTTCTCTGGCAGTCTCACACTCGTAAATCTGCTCTGCCTGTTGTCTCTGTGTTAGGAAGCACACCCCTTTACTTGAGAACCAAAGTTTAGTGAGAGACAGTGAACAGGTTCACAATCTTTCAGTCAGTAAGTGCATACAAAAAGCCGTGTAAAACTACAATTGCTTGCTTCTCAAATAAGCCAAGTTACTTCACATCCTGATAGGAATGTCTTGGCAGTTTTGGAAAAACAAAATTAAGAAATACCTGATAAGACAATATGACATGTCAGTCTGTGCGGTGTTTATGTGAGGAGAGGCATTTTCATTTAGCCAAAATCTGATTTGTGTTTATGCTTTTATTTTATTGTCCAAAGCACAGTACTCTGTGAAAACCAAATGTGAAATAGGGGTGCAATCAAAAAGTAAAAAGTCTAAAGGTGTGATTGTTCAAATATCCGTCCTCTCAGTATCATTCTCCTGTGTGTAACGGTTTGTTCAGTTGAAATACATTATATCGTACGTTCCATAAAACATACAGAAGTGTGCATTGTGGAACCAGTTTCATGAGTTTTCGAATATTCCTACTGACTCTCTTTATTGGTCCTTTTCTGGGTGAGTGAATGTACTACATACAGTCAGAACACTAGACCCACGTTATTGAAATGCACTGAATTTGTATTTGAGCCCATTAAAATCTTTGTTTTATTGTGTGTCAACTCAAAGTGTTGTCTACTTTATTTCATAGTACCTATATCTCTGCCATATCAGACATATAAACTATGACAATAAAAAATGGCTGTAACTTGCCCTTTTGTCTAAATATTATATTTATAGTGGTACTTGTTCATTCTGTACCAGCTCGCCAGCACACCACTGAGAAGATCTGAGGGGCTGTAGTCCTTGTTAAACATGATTACGGTTTACTGGGAGATCTCTAAACAAAGCAGAATAAAATCTGCTTCAGCATAAATGTGTGCAAATTCAATCAGTATCATCTTTACAACCATAACTTGGAGCTGCAGCAGTCTAGAATGGGGTGATCCAGCATGGCTGGACTGCATCCTGTTCCAGTCCAGCGCTGTGGGGCTCTGGCACACTAAAATAGCTACGCTCCGCCTGCTTTAGCTTCACAGCAGTCAGCTGCCTCTGCTACATGGAGAGAAGCCTTCAAAATAAACAGGCCTGCTTTGAATGAGACCAGGGACTGGACTGATCCACTAGCCAGACAGAGAGTAAGGCGATCTGTGCTTGTAGAGAACTGGCAAGGATTATGGTTTATTGACTTTGAGTTAGTGTAACAGACAAATGTATCTTACCATGATGAATTCAACAACGCATTCACATTAGAGATCACTTACCATGATGAATTCAACAACGCATTCACATTAGAGATCACTTGCCATCCTTTTTTTTTTGCTCATTGTTTGAACCAGAAGAAAATATCCATTCCTGGAGGGAGAGAAAAGTGAAACGGTGCTCACAAAGTATGGATGGATTGTGGCAGGCGGTCTCAGCTTTGTTCCTGTGTCTGAGCTCATGGGTAGAGTGTGGCTTTGACTTCATTCAGCACAGTTTAGGGTTCAAGGACGCATTCACCAGTATTAAATGGAAACTGAGCAGGCTTGGAGCGTGGGGACGCTCTAATACTAACACAATGACAAGCGAGTCTGATGACAATCAAACGGAGATGTGGAAAATGGACCAGGGGTCCAGGACCTTTCGTTACCATGGTAATGGACCAATGGTTGCCGTGCAGACCAGCACACACATTTTTTACGTGAGTCTATGCACAAACATGACATGCAGGCTTTACCAAATATACGTATGTATATTTTTTCTGTATTTAATTCTCTTGCATTAAGTGTGTTCTCCGGTCCTGAGAGAGAGGGTTTGGTTATTTAGCAGGTTTAGTAGGACTCTGGCCTCACCAGGATTGGGTTTTGACATTTCTGAACTATTTCTAATTTACCATCTTTATTTGTACAATTAGGAACTTTGCATTTTTATTCGAAACTTTGTATTCGAAATTGGACACAGACGTACATCAAAAACACGTCACTCTAATCATGTACTTTGTGTTTCTTTTCATGACAGGCTGATCTGGAGAGGCTGGCTGACTCTAGCGAATACTTCAGGGCTCTGTCTCACTCCAACATGAGGGAGACAGCTGATCATCTGGTGAACCTGACACATGTGCCCTCCAGAGCATTCCACAGCCTCTTGCAGTTCTGCTTCCTACAGAACTTTTCAGTTCCAGAGAACCTTCTAGAGGAGCACTTGCGTGTTAGCATGTATCTGCTGACTCCAGGCTTCACCCGTCACCTGCTGGCAGCTGTGTCCGAGGTCCTCACGGAGCACACGTGCCTGGCTTACCTACAGCTGGCCGAGGAACTGTGTAGCGCTGAGCTGCAGGAGACCGTGCTCACCTTCCTGAGCACAAACCTTCTGGAGCTCCCTAACCTGAGCAGGAACCTGGACCTCTGCCTGCAGAAACGTGTCCTCCACATTCGGTCACAGGGCACACCACAACTCTGCTGCCTGAGGAAAGAGAACCTGAACCAGCAGGAAACAGATGCTGCGAGGAGGCTTTTTAGACTGGAAGAGGATGATGGGAAATGGACATGTATTTCAGATCTGCCCTTCAGTGCAGATAAGTGGTGCTTCACCACAGCAGTTCTGTTTAACTATCTTTACTTAATAGGGGGATATCGTCACCGTGTGAAGAGGGGATATGCATTCAAGATGGCCTCCTTCCGCTATAATCCTTTAACAGATAAATGGGTATCAACTGCTCCTCTCATCAAGGTATGGAGTTAATTATGATCATACACTTATTAATGACATAAGAATATGTATGACAACAGCAAAGCTACAAAATGCCAAACACTTTCTCAATCAACTGAATTAACTCTGTGAAAGTTGCATACAAACATAAACTTTTATGGTAACCAAATGTGGATCTTCTTGTGGTACAATTAGTTGGTTACCAATTAAAAGCTATTTTTTCACTTGCCATCCTTTGTTGTTCACTAACACACACTGAGAGGAGCTTGGTGTGTCTGGCTTCCCTCAGCACCGGCGTCACTTCAGTACAGCAGTGTGTGGGGGGTGCATCTATGCTGTGGGGGGCTGGTACCTGGACTCGCTGGTGACCCCGGATTCAAGCACAGGCTTGTATACGGCTGTGGAGCGGTACAACCCATGGGAAGACTCCTGGACCTTCGTCTCCTCCCTGCCTCTCTCAGACTTCCAATTCACCCTTTCTCTTTCCCATGATTCCCCTCTCACGACCAGCCTAGGGACCTGCCTCTATGTACTGGGGAACATCCAGAGGACCGGGGAAAAACTTGTGTTACGCTATGACACCGCACGAGGTAGGGTAAGGGTATGGTGGATTTACTCTCTACAGTCTCTTTGGTTATGTATAAAGACGCCTTCTCTCCATCTCTCTCCCTCCCTCTCTCCCTCTCTCTCATTCTCTCACAGACTGCTGGAGCGAGTTACTCCCCACCCTCACTCGCACTGACGCCGATATCCCCAGCCTCCACTTCCTCGGGGCCACCGACAGGTTGTTCGTGATTGGTGGAAACAACATTGAAACCATAGTAACGTCCTTCTGTGTGGACACTCTGGAGTGGGGTCAGATTAGAAGCATACAAAAGACCAATCTAATAGGTCAAGGCACAGTGCTCAACGATGCGGTTTACATGTCAGGAAATCAGCAGGACACAATTTTTCGGTTAAACCTCCACTCTCTGTCTCTCTCCCACCTCCCCCCTCTCCCTGTCCCCACCTGCTATGAGAGTTTTTTTCAACTCCTTTTCTGAAGCATGTACTCCTTACAGTCACTGTATATAGGTGTGCACAGGAATGATGCAATTCAATAGCAATTTGGTAAATATTTTCTGAACATGACTGCTTTGAGAACACATCTGCAGCAAACAAAACGTACTATTAGTGCAGTCTCTTCAAGTCACTAATCTTTGTTGATGACTAGAGTTGATCTACCAGAAGATTGTGTAAAGGAATAAATAATTGACACCTGGCTGTTGATTCAAAACTTTTTTGGTTCTTTGTCCATATAACACTGAATTATTAAAGCTTCATGTGCAAGTCATTTTGCAAAAACCACGAGAATCCATGTGCATCACAATGACTACGGTTCTATTACATAATACAATCAGAATTCTAATTCCATAGAGCAGAAGAAATCAAGCAAATCTTCCTTACATGCGCTCAGACTCCTGCTGGCTCAGTTTCTGTGGTTTAGCATGTTAGTTGCATTAGGCTATCTGAAGCAATATTTTTAAGGTTTGAATAACTAGTGTTGCCAGTGCCGAAGAGGTATCCAATTACAAACATACACACCCACAGAGAGAGAGAGAGAGAGAAAGTGTGTGTTTGTAAAAGAGGACCAAACGGAAGAAAGTAGCTAGAGAAACTAGTCACAGTGTCTAGAAGAAAAGAGTAAGAGAGTATTAGGGTTTAGCGTGAGACAGAGTTCCTCCCATAGGACACTTGAGCAGAGTCATCTGAAGGACACCAGAGAGGCACTCTGAGGTCCACAGTTGTTTTCTCCACAGGGAGTTCCCACAACTACGCAGAGTGCAGCCTGGACTATCTCATTCTCCCGTATTCACTACTCCTGAACATCATCAAGTTGCTATAAGAAAAGGTAGGCATACATAAAGTCTATCATTCAGTACGTTCCACACAGGTTCAGATATTTCAAGACTGTATTTTCTTCTGTATATGTTCATACATAAGCAGTGACTTTGATAACGTGACAGCTGATTCGGGTAAAATATATATTTTGTCATTACAGTTTATGCACCAGCGTATGGTGGGTTGTAATTGTTTTTAAAATTATATGTTAATAGTAAGTTGTTGCCACCTGCAAGTAAAAAATAGCGTCAAATTATACCACAGGACACTAATTAGTTTGAATCTAGTATGAGAGCAACTAGGTTACTTTATTTTTGTAATGCCCTTATTTACTTAAGCGATTATCGCGTGCGCGTAACAGGTCCACCTACAGCGAATGCCACTCTGGTAGTGTACTTCGCTATTTCTGACCATTCAACTTTGCCCTAGTTGGTGTGCCTCCAGTCATATGACATGGAAAAAGAAATTCAGTATTCACCAAAGTGAGCTGTGATGACAACATTACCTCTCCCGGTAACCTCTACGAGGCAAAACTATGTCAGGGTCCAAAGCGTGATCCATACAAAAAAACGCTATCTTTAATACGCTCACTTTTTTAAAACGATCATTTTTGTTACACTATCAATTTAACTTATGGTGGGCTTAACACAGAACTACCGGTAACAAAATGTTCTGCTCACTGAAATACTTGTCGGTATTTTAAATTTGTCACGACTGTGCGCACTGTTATGTAACCTAACCCTTCTTTCCTATCTAGCGGCCCGTTCATTCGGCACGCCGCTCTCTCAGCGCCTGCAATGGCAGAAGCGCACCAGGCGGTGGGCTTCCAGTTCACCGTCACACCGGACGGTATCAACTTCCATCTAAGCCGCGAGGTGCTCAAACACATCTACCTGTCCGGATTGACATCATGGAGAAAACGCGCCATTCAATTCAAAGTGAGTAACCGTCCACAGTATTCGTCCCTAATAATCTGGAATATTGCTTAGTGTAATGGAGCTCGTGCTGTGATGGCAATATTGTATTAGCAGTTTCATTTCTTGTGCTTGGACAGAATGGCATCCTGACAGGGGTCTATCCCGCTAGTCCCTCCAGCTGGTTATTCGTGGTTATTGCGATAATGAGCTCCATCTATGCAAGGCTAGACCCGTCCTTGGGTATGATTGACAGCATCAGGAAAATGTTACCTGTGAGGTTTGTATGTATCACAAACATGGGAATAACCTCCTTATACCGATTTATAAATGTGGCATTTTATTCCACGTATTCCTAAAGTTTACATTACAGTTTTTATTTTTATTTTAAAACACTATATATTTACTGCTGACATGCGAATAAAATCAAACCTGACAACTTTTAATATTCGCTTTGCTGTTAACAGATTCTTAAATTGAAAAGATTTTATGACTTTTTTAATGATAAGAGGGAAATTTTGCACTGAATGCCTTGTTTGAACATTGCAGAAAATTGAGTAGCCATTTTTTAAATTATTATAAGGATTAAACATAAGGATTAAACATCATGTGTTCATTTTCGAATTTCGAATACGATTGAAGCTACATTGGCTTGTACATAGATGCCTGTCTTGGATATCCAGTTTGATTAGAAGTAAAACTAGTTTTATGCCATTCATATTTATAAGTGGATTTATATGGACCCACGATGATTGCATCTAGTTGCACACAAACCTTAGATCTGAGATATTTTAAACCGCATGCTCACCTTAAACTGCATGTACCAACAGTTTCCTAACATCGTTTCTATTATTTGTTATTGTTTGTAGTGATTATCTCACCTCTCAGTCTCAGACGGTGCTGAGTGCTATCCTGTTCGCCACAGGCCTGTGGTGGTCCCTGATACTGCTCCTGCGCTTCACTCTTAAAGCTTTGCTTTCCTACCATGGCTGGATCTTCGAGCCTCATGGGAAAATGAGCGCCTCCACCAGGCTCTGGATGGTACTGCACCAAAATATTTGCGAATAAAAGTCCAGCGAGGCATAAAAGTATTCATTTTTCGTTAGTTGAAGGCAGGTTTTGTTTGGGTCTGAACTGGTTGAGGTCATGTTTTGCAGAGCTCACGAGTGTTCACATTTCCTGTTTTAGAGGCTGGTGAAGATGTTTTCAGGTCGCCGGCCTTTGCTCTACAGTTTCCAGGCCTCTTTACCTAGGCTGCCTGTGCCCAGCATTGATGACACCATCCGCAGGGTGACTACTGCCAGTCAGACACAGGAAATAACATTATTTAAATTACACGATGCATTTTGTGAAGGTGTTCAAAGGAACGCCACAGATCTCACTCTGTCTTGTGCCTTCTTCCTCAGTATCTTGAGTCAGTGCGCCCCCTACTGGATGATGACCAATATAAAAAAATGGAAATTGTAGCCAATGACTTCAAAAGGGACCAAGCCCCCAGACTGCAAAAATATCTTTGGCTAAAATCCTGGTGGGCCAGTAACTATGTAAGTAAATAAAAATGATTTCATTTTTCTTACAGGACATTTCAAAAGTCAAATGAATGTGTGTAGAAATACAAATGATTAACTTCTGCTGTCTATGGGAAGGTGAGTGACTGGTGGGAGGAGTATATCTACCTGAGGGGGCGGAGCCCCATCATGGTGAACAGCAACTTCTACACTATGGTGAGGTGTATAAGGGCAGTAATGATGTAATCCATCATTTGTGACTGGTCAAACTGTGAGCCGTATCAGTTAACATCTCTCTGCTGTGTCTCTCAGGATCTGCTGTACGTGATCCCCACCCACAGGCAGGCAGCGCGGGCGGGTAATGTTGTCCATGCCCTCCTGCAGTACCGCCGAAAATTAGAGCGAGGAGAACACATCCCGGTACTCACAAACACCCACAATGCCACAGCTAATACCCACGTACAAAGACACGCCCCTATGCAGTTATTTTATAAATACACATGGGTTTCACTGATTCTCTGTCGCCTCTACAGATGAGAGCTCTGGGGGTTGTGCCTATGTGCTCCTCTCAGTATGAGAGGATGTTTAACACCACACGAATCCCTGGCGTTGAAGCAGGTAAAGCTTACACAAGTCCAAGAGGAAGTGAGAGAAAGCTGATCCGGCAGTCAGTAGCTCGGTTTATACACTTCCCTCAGTAACTGTACTGGCATTGTTTCATATTATTTTTACGTATTTTGCATATGGAAAATGCCATGCACAGTTGCCTAGTAGAGTCAATTAATAGAATTAAACAATACAATGGAATTAAACATAACTACTAAAATGGCAGCAGTATGTTTAGGTCCTGTATTCTCTAAACACTGAACACAGTCAACAGTACGAGAAGATTTCGATAAGGTGAAGCCTATCAGAAAATGAGATGATCTCAAAGCGTCTGGGCCCTGCTTTGGCCAACCACTGATGATGAATGCTTTCTTCCCCTGCAGACTGTATCCAACACACGAGGAACAGGAAGCACCTGGTCGTCTATCACCGAGGGCGTTACTTTAAGCTCTGGCTGTACTACGGAGGACGGCACCTCTTGCCTTCGGAGCTGGAGCAGCAGTTCCAGCGCATCCTCAACGACACCTCGGAGCCCCAGGCCGGAGAGCTCAAACTGGCCGCACTCACTGCCGGGGACAGGTGAGCGCAGCACACAAGCAAACACAGCCTCCACATGCTCACTCTGTACTCACACAGGACATTCATCACAGTGTTTATTATTTAAAGTGCACTAATACTTTACCTGGAAACTTATATATTAATAGCTTGTTGCTAGTCACGTGACCATACCTGTTCTGACAAGGGTCATAGAAAATGATGTGTCACCCTGAGCACTACAGAACAGTGAAGATAAAAAAAGAAAATTACATTGCCTCTCTGCTGCATTTTACATTATATTCATTAAAATTCTCTTCAGTATATTTAGCCATGAACTAATTGTTATTCGCTATAGATCGTGCTAACAAAAAAAATGCTTTTTGACTATGAAATCACTTGCAAAACACAGACAAACAGAATTTCAACCCATGAAACATACGTTTGCCACGTTCCTCTAGAGTTCCTTGGGCTAAAGCCCGGCAAAAGTACTTCAGTGAGAGTGTGAACAGGACATCTCTAGATACCATAGAAACAGCTGCCTTTTTCCTAACCCTGGATGATGAGGCCCACGGATATGATCCTGACAGTGCGAAGTCGATGGACCTGTATGCCAAGTCTCTCCTGCACGGGAAGTGTTTCGACAGGTAAGCAGGGGTCTTCCGACCTGCTTTCATGTCGTAGGAGTGGAGTTATTAAGAGCAGAATTATTGCATGTGAGCAAGGGGGGGGGGGGGGTTGCACGATACACTGGACGTCTTGCATAATGTGTAACTACGGTTATACTCTGTTCTCAGGTGGTTTGATAAGTCTTTCACTCTGGTTGTCTACAAGAACGGTAAAATAGGGATGAATGCAGAGCATTCCTGGGCTGATGCCCCCATCGTTGGACATATGTGGGAGGTAACGAGGCCACAACTATCAGCATGGACACCAGTATCATGAACCAGTGTCCAGATATAACCCAAGCTGACTTAAAAACAAACAAACATTATTCTTTTTTTTTTTGGACATTTTGGCTACAGGACATTTTGGCTACAGACTACTTCCGCTTGGGCTACACTGAGGAAGGACACTGTAAAGGTGATATCAACAAAGGCCTGGCCCCACCAGCCAGACTGCACTGGGACATTCCAAAGGCGGTATGACTTTTCAGCACAGCAGTAGAATTGTTTTAAAAGGACACGAGTGCGTCAGCAGGACTCGCTGTGGTTTGCCGTGATGTGCCCTTCTGTCATTCTCCCAGTGTCAGGAGGTTATTGAGGATTCTTACATGGTGGCAAAGGAGCTGGCTGATGATGTGGACTTCCATGGATGTGTGTTTGAGGAATTTGGGAAAGGCCTGATCAAGAAGTGCAAAACAAGCCCGGATGCTTTTATTCAGTTAGCACTACAGCTTGCTCACTACAGAGTATGTCAAACACACACGCGCACGCACACACACACACACACACACACACATAACTGACCACCTTTGTATTAGTTTTCACTGTTTGTTCCTGTGTATGTATTTGGAATAGGACAAAGGTGAGTTCTGTCTTACATACGAGTCCTCGATGACCCGGATGTTTCGGGAGGGCCGGACGGAGACGGTGCGCTCCTGCACCCTCGAGTCCACAGCCTTCGTCCAAGCCATGGAGGACGCGGCCTGCCCGGTAATGGGGATGGGACGCTCACTGCATTCTGACCTGCCGCAGAGAGACACTCACGGACCCGGCATCTGTACTAGCCATCTGCTTTGTGCTGTTCCACACACAGAATGAGCAGCGGCTGGCACTGTTCCGGAAGGCCGCGGAAAAGCACCAGAACATGTACCGTCTGGCCATGACTGGTGCCGGCATCGACCGCCATCTCTTCTGTCTCTACGTTGTCTCCAAACTCCTGGACATTGAGTCTCCGTTCCTCAACCAAGTATGCGGGGCAAAGAGAATGGCACATCTCGCTGTGGTTAAACTGAATTAGCCGAAAGCTAAACAACGATTTGTCCTTCAGGTTCTTTCGGATCCCTGGCGTCTCTCCACCAGCCAGACGCCACAGCAGCAGCTCAACCTGGTTGACATCCAGAAGTTCCCCAGATACGTGGGAGCAGGAGGAGGCTTCGGTCCGGTGAGGGTGTACAGACCCTACACACTGATGCCCCTCACAGCTTCTGAAGCAAAACAGGCCATCAGCACTCCAACATTCCTGCTTCTCTTCGTCGTATTTAACACTTGCTGTCTTGGGCTTTGCTCATTTTCCCAGTCTGTGTCACACATGTTCGTTGTGAATTTCGGAGAAACTTGGTCTTATTAAGGATCCTCAGTTCATTCTAAACGTGTGCTTGCAGGTTGCAGATGATGGATATGGAGTTTCTTATATTATCGTTGGGGAGAATCTCATCACATTCCACATCTCCAGCAAGTACTCATGCCTGGAAACAGTAAGAGAAAACAGCCACTGGAGCCCTAATATCTATAGCTGACTCCCAATATTATACATAATATCTAAAGCTGACTCTCTATATTACATATAATATCTAAAGCTGACTCTCTCTGTCCTCAGGACTCCCACCGCTTTGGCCAGAACATCAGACAGGCCATGCTGGACATTAGAGCACTGTTCAGCCTGAAGGAGAAGGCAATGTAACTCACACCAGCTAAGCGGGAACATCCCGATGCACTCAGTGATATGGCTGCTCCACTGCATCGCTTGAAGCTTACAGGATGTACACTGAATTCCCAGATCATAACTGAACGTGAAAACGGGAACCTGTCTAAACAGCTGTTATAGGCATTTTAAATAGAATCTATTTAAACATTTTTTTTTATTCCCTTCCTCATTCAAGTACTGAACAATAAAGCCATATTGTTTTGATGAAAATGTCAAAGGCCGTAAGCTTTCGTGCTTCTTGGGTGCTTTTTATTTATATGTACTTTAATATACTGGTACACTACAATGATACTAAATATTGATTATATAAGCATGTCAGTTTCCTTTAAAATCTACATATTAGTGTCCAACTATTGTATTTAAATATACTGCATTAAAATTATCTATTTATTTTTTTTATATATTGCACTGAAAACTCGGATCATTTAATCACCTTTTGATCACAGGTGGAGACATTCACCTGGACCTGTTTTCATGTCAAGTTTTAGCTCCTTTAAAAAAATATATTATTGTTTTTAATCAACATTTCTCTAAGTCTTAGAATAACACTCCAAAATCTGTTAGCTGTCAAGGGAGAATTAGCACTTCTGTAGGACCTTCTGTATGAACTGCTGTAGGACCCTGCTGAGATAAGGCTGTTGTTTCTAGATCTTTCTCCTCAGCTCTTGGCAGACACACACTGTTATGGGTCTTTTCAGCAGTCAAACAGAAACACATATATTCCAAGAAATTAAAAAAAAAAAAAAATTAGATTTATTCAGGGCCATAAACGCATATGTCACCATTAGATAGAGAGACAGAAAGAGAAAAATATATATCATAGGGTCTTTATAGAGAATATAAAAACTTAACTCTATCACAGAAGAATCTAATGACATCTATATGAAACAGTGAATATCATACAATATATAAACTGCATCTCTGCTGTTTACATTCTCTGACAAATGTCAACACACTGCCATTTAAGGTAGACATGGTACACTTTAAAGAACCTTGGGCTTGACTAGTCTTTTACAGGATTACTTTTGATTCATTCAGTCCATTCAAAACAAGGAAGGGTCATTTTATTAGTTCAATGGAATATAATACAAAAGTAAAGAAAAAAAAAATCCTCCCATATACTCACTTCTCTTCATCGATTCATTTTTAACTACTGTTCAAGGCATCAGTTACAGTCCAAACTACTGCTAGTCTTTGCACACCTGCTCTGAGTGACCAAAATCATAATCGCTACAATGTATGAGAACACTGGCGATTCATACGTTATGGGATAATGTGTACAGGTGCAAGTGGGCAGGTGGAACTTGCACTGAAGAGCAGGAAAGATTCAACATCGAATCAACAGTATGAGACCAACATCGTACTTTTCATTCACCGCAGATGCCGCCTTACAAACAGGTGATTCTGTAGCTGCTTTTAACAGGAAACTATCTACACAAAAAGCAATGGAGTTTTCTATCGTTTTCTGCCCATTGTTCTGGGTTCCTTTTCGTCTTAAGCATGTCCATGTGGGATGTGCCGTAAGGCCGCAGCAGGCAATGGTGGTGTATGTGCATCTACTCTGTGGTGGTGCGAGAGTAAGCTAACTGTTCAGGCCAGGAACTGGGGGTGGGTGGAGGGGCTCGGAGGTCATGGGGTCAGCTTTAGGATGTGGTTCCCGGCGTGGTGTTGACGTTCTGCGTGGCCACCTGCGGTGCAACCTCGATGATGCGTGGCTTGTCGATGATGCGAGCCGTGCGGTTGCCCTTCTCCACGATGCCGATGATCCACGCCTGGTGCCCCTCGCCGTATTTGGGGGACTTGATCTCGGCGCAAAATCGGGCGGCCTGCTCCCGCGGAAGACAGATGAGCAAGCCTCCTGCGGGGGGGACCAGAGAACGACAGCACAGATTAATGCTTCTAAAATCACAAGGGCATTTGAAGATATGTCTTTGAGTCTCTACAAACGCCGGACGCTCCTCACCTGACGTCTCTGGGCAGGTGCCGTGCATGAGGCCGAACATGTTGCCGCAGGCTTTGCTGACGGCGGCCATCTTGGCGAGGACGGGCAGGTTGTGGATGACGAAGGAGACCTCACTGCGCTGTTGCCGGGCGAGGTTCTGAGCGTGCCCCAGGATCCCGAAACCCGTGATGTCCGTGGCAGCATGTGCGTTAAACGTGTGCATCAGTCCCGCCGCTAGATGCACAGCAAGGAGGAGGGTTAGCGGTCAGCATCTGCATCGTGTGCTTATGTTAGTATTTGTGAGAGGCCTGCGCTGACCTGTTCTGTTGAGTCTGGCCATGTTCAGCATGGCCTCTTGATAAGCTAGCTCCACATCCTCCTGGGTCACTACTAACTTAATCTTGTTCCATTTCTCTGGCTGAAAGGAAAACGGCAAGAAAAAAAATAAAATCTTTATAATTACCAGAAAAATGCATTCGTTCTGGAACACGACTGTAAAGATGCCAATTCCCAGAAGGTCTCAATAAAAGATACCAAGTAGAAAGCAAATTTTGAAAAAAATGTTAAACCTTTGAAGCTGACAATAAATGCAATTACTTGTAATGTGGTATTGGCAGACATTATATCATGGGCTTAACCACTATAAGGAGAAGAAACTCACGATGTCCAGCCACTGGTGAACTGCTACTGCCACCTGAGTACCAAGAGGTTTGGTAAGAACCAGGACATCACCTGGAACTGCATTATCTGGCCTTTAGCACACAAACACAAAAAGCATTAAAATTTGGATATGTTTATGGAAAAAAGTTACATTCATTAGTCGAGAAATGAGTAAAATACAGAGGAACTGTAGATGGCTCACATAATGAACTCATTTGGTTGGCACACTGTCGTTGCCACGCCCCCAAGGACTATCCAGGGATTCACCACAGTCTGCCCACCAGTCACTGAGGTGCCAGCCTCTTCTGATGCATCCTTAAAACCCTGGATAATCAGCGGCATTACCTTGTCTCGCTCCTGCAGTCAATCACACACAAATCACAGGTCACTCATTCTGGGTACATTTCACAGAACCTGTTAAGGCTGGTCTGTATTTGCCATAGGAAGAGAAGCTGCGATTCTCACACCTCACCCACGTCTCACCTTTTCTGAGAGTTTGTTACTAACACCCAACAGCATCAACATGTTATCACACTCCGTCACTCCCATAGCATACAGGTCGCTCAAGACATTGGCACAGGCGATTCTGCCCTAGAGAAGGAATTACATTAATTAAAACAATTCTTTTTTTTTTATTAACTGATGAGTAAGCTAATAGTTCAAATAAGCCAGGTTACATGAAAACAGGAAATCCATGTAATGGAAAAACATTTTTTTTTAAAGTATATTATTTTACTGGTAAATTCTGACAAATTATAATACAACACTGCCTAAACAACATTGTCAGTGAGATATGATACCATGTACAGTTAACATTTACCATCATATATGGGTCATCTACTATAGGGTAAATGTAGTCTGTTGTCTGCACTAATGAAAGCCCGCCATGCCTCAGGGGAATTACACAGGTGTCCATACCAATGCCTGCCAAACAAACACACAAACACACTCTTTAAATGACGCTTTTTATCCACATGTATTTTTACATATTCTTAAAACTTGTATTGCAAAACACGTCATGTGACCTCAGACAAAATATTGTTACTGAATCAGCAGTGTGTGTATCAATAATTACAAACCCAGTCTGGGCATAACTGCTCCAAGGAACTGCTCATCTTCTTGATAATGATTCTCCTGCAAAGACTCCAGAAGTTTCTGAAGCACATCCTGAGGGACTTTGCAGCCAGTGCCTTTGAGCTCTGTGAAGCGCGTTAGCCTGAAGTTCTTATCCAGCTCATAACTCTCTGGATTAAAAGCCTCCCGCACTGACATGGCTTGGATATTACTTGAGCCCGCACCACTCAACACACCTCTTTAGTGAACAGCAGGTAGTCTGAAAGAGCGAGAGATATCGTTCGGATTTCAGGTATATGGTACAAAATTGCGCACACACAAAAATAATACAATACCGTTATAAATTGGAAATAATAAATAAATACATATTTATTTTTATGCATACTATATTATATATATAGACACACACATACATACTATATATAGTGTGTAGTTAATGCATCCAAGATAATTAACACTGGCAAAACATCCTCCCCTTTAAAACGGCGCACTTGCTTCGCGTGTTACATTGCGTTGTTGATCAAGTGTTTAATGTTGGTTTTCGTGAGCGAGCTAGCTCCATTTTGTGAACAGTACCATACAGTTTACTTCAACAAGGACGACAGTGAACGCGATGTAATGTACAAAGCATTACACTTTCACTGTAGCAGAAGATTATTTAGGAAAAGAGAAAGTGCCCGACTGGACGCATCGGGTTATGGTTAGGCCTTTCATAACTTAGCAAAACAGCTACAGCTAGCTTTAACCAGTCATGGACTGGTCCACGAAAACATCTGAAAAGTTTGAACAGCGATTAAACGTGCCCATTATTATGGTCTTGACGCAGTTCTGGCCATGTTGTTATGCAAAGGTGAACGGAGATTAACTAAGAAGTTAAGACTGGGAGGTGTTGGCGAACAACAGATGTTTCCCAACTAAAACTCACCGTGCACCAGTGCTTCACGCTGCCAGTGCACGCAGCCATCAGCTCAACCGCTTCTTAGTGACTCTCATGTAAACTGATTAGTCTGCTTGCTAGCTAGCTAGCTCGCCAATACTAACGTACACTGCAGAATAACACATTCCTACCACTTTTTCATGCAAACGTTTTTGAGGTTATACATGCACTAGGTTATAAACCTATGTTGTGAAATATAAACCGCACGGCTAAGAGTGAAACAGTTTTATTTGGTGTGCAGGCCGGTTGAACTGTTTATAAAATGTCGGCGGCGGAAAAAATTAACCCTTGAGGCACCCACGCCATGAGAGGTGTGCTACAACACTCAAAATAACAAGAGATATTAAACATTTTGTGCATTTTGCGCTGACTCGACGCATTAAGACTTATAAAGAAATGGGTAAAGTTGCTCACTTAGCATTTAAACCATTGTGGCACAGTTATATTCGTATTCCATTTCCCCTTTAATTGTGCAATTCAGTTTTTCCTTACCGGTTTCGCTTTAGCGGCGCCTCCCGATACAAGAAAAGGCAATTTCCCACAGTCCAAAGCGAGTAAATCGGGCGCCCTTGCCAAGTGCCTGATAAGAATTAAAATATTTTGCATAGCGTGTTTTTTAGGAAATACAATAAAGTTCGTGACGCGTGCAGAAAGGTTTAGTACAAAAGAACCAACGCATACCTTTTCTAATCATCTAATTACTGACACCGTCATGCTGTTGTATAATTTTCAGTACATAGTTTAGTTCACAAAGGGTCCTCTTTTGGCGCTTTGGCGCGATCACCTCCCCTTTAAAGAACCTGCGGTATGGCAATAGAAAGTCAACAATCGTTTGTACCTTTAATTAAGCGTTTCACTAACTTCATTACAGTAATCTAATTATAGGTAGTACTAATTATATTGAGTAATATTACTGTATGCTTCGTTTCCTTTTCAGTGTATTCATTTTCATTTTAACTAAAACTTTATTTCGATTTAAATGGATTTAAACGTTTATAGTACTCTGATATTTTGTAGCCTATGCAAAATTATACGGAAAGCTATGTTTAGCTAGTTTTTGCTTCGTTTTGGATAGCTGCCTATAGCGTAAATGTAACATTTTTCAGTGGTGCACTGATGTGAAAAGTAAATGCTTCGGTCATGCAGTTATATCCAAAATACTGTTAGCCTACTTTAGACAATTAAAATCTATCGGTTCTGTTTTACCAGTACTCAAAATTAGTAGACCTATGTTTATTAATTTTACGCACAAATTAAGACCAACAACGACACCCAGATTTATGGGATACAGTACACCATACTTGTAGGGGTGGGAGGGGTTAGGTTGAGGTTTTTTTTTTCCCTGACAGTTTAACAATCAACATAGACAATCTGTACATACAGTACCACAATGAATCAATCATTTTAAGACAGTGAGGTAAAAATCCATGTGACTATGATGTGTGACTTAATTCACTCAGTTGTGCACATTACACAGACATATCCTGTTACACTAGTAAAAATTTAGCACATTATCAGTTCATACTGTTACAGTACTGATACATTGTTTACAAAGCAAAAGGTGTAACAAAGGGAGGGTGATAGGGGAATATATATATATATATCCAAAGAAGATTCCAGGTGAGTAATTGTAGTGTACTGTAGTAAAAGATATAGAGATATTAAAAATTGTAGTTAAGTATACTAGGTTTCCAGAGAAACAGGATGTTTTGGACAGATGGCCTTCACCAGCTCGTGTACTTCACTACAATTTGTATAGTTTATATAATAACACTTCGGGATTAAGTTCCTTTACGAATATTGTTGAAGCGGGTCCTCTTAGTGTAGCATGAGTTAAAGGCACACAGTCATGCTTTTTCAACAGAGCTCCACTTGGTCTCTTGAAATGAGGTTAAGGAATTTCAAACACATTACTTTAGCCTATATATTTAGCTATCAAGTCAACAATAATCTATGTCATTCACACAAGTTTAAAACCATCAAATGCAACAGGAAGCGTCTGTAATCAAACATAAAAATACTCTTTAACAGTGTATAATAGATTTAGAGAGGTTTCTGTTGTTAAATGTGCAAGCTCATTTAATCCTTGCTTATTAGCAAAATGCCACCATTTTATTTTGGCTGAACTTCCAACCCTTGCATGTAGCCAAAATGGACCTTGAGCCAGTTATCTTACTATGTGCAGTCCAAACCTATTAAACTCTATGGAAACCAGGACTTCCTCTGAAGAAGCATCTTAAGCATTTTCCGTAGAAATCTGCCTCTCTGCTTGTACAGAATCTATACCTGTAACAAGAAATAAAATGTATGTAAACAGT
>JAOXYF010000027.1:17065649-17114369 GCA_028565775.1 Sternarchorhynchus goeldii | reverse complement strand
TTAGATAAATTTTGGTCTGATTATTCTGGGATTATGACTAAAGTTTTGGGCACCGACATTATTACAGACCCTTTAATTGCGATATTTGGCTTTTCCACTGATTTGCCTTTGCTCAGCAGAGCTCAGTCTGATATTTTAGCATTTACCTCTCTATTGGCGAGACGGTGTATATTACTACTGTGGAAATCCTCAAAACCCCCTTCCATTTCAAGGTGGTCCATGATGTTATGCACTTCCTTACTATGGAAAAGATGAGATCTACCTTAAAAGGCAGTACTGCAACATTTTATTCTAAATGGAATCCTTTTTTTGCATATTTTAACTCACTTCAGGTTATACCAGCTGACTGAGGGTTTTTTTTGTTGTTTTTTTAATTATTTATTTTTATTTATTTATTTAATTTATTTATTTCCCCCTAATTATTTATCTAAATTATCCTATGTGTATGCATGGGAGTATGTATGTGCGCATGTATGTTTGTACAGGTGTATGTATGTGTATGCAGTGTATATATGTATGTATATATGTATGTATCTAATTCATTCTGAAATAATTCTTCCTTGTGCCTTGAATACTATAATTCAAATGAAAGACATTTTTTGATATATATTCGATTAATGTTCATGTGTTGTTGTTTTTTTTTGCCACTTGATAATTTTTCAGTTGAACTGGACACCCAATTTGAATTCCTCTGAACAGTCTGGGGAGATCAGATTACATTAAGAGAGCGTAATCAGATCAGCTTGATTTTATCAGTTTTCCATGGAATCACCCGTTTCCATGAAACGGAAACCAGTTAATAAAATGAAGCTTTTGAACACTTTGGTTCTGCTTCAGTGGTAGAAACAGTTCCTTATATGTTCCAGAGAAAGCAAAAATTAAAAACTGCCAACAATAAAAATGTGAGTCTGAAAATGGAAAGTCTTGTTTTTTTCTTTTTTTTGTGGGTATCACCTTTGGATGAAGTGCAGGAAAAAAGTGCATGTCACTTGGGCTTGGTGCACCGACCCGTGACACTCTCTAATACACTGTGTCACTTCTTCATACTGTAACCTGAAGTCTCAATTACTTTACAAAATTCTTTTAAAAGTACCAATAAAATATGTTCACTTATAGAGTAACAGAAAACCCAGAACCAGTTCTGCAAGGATCACAGCTTGTGTGTGTGACTGCTCCTTTGCTGAATATTTGTGTTCCAGTTGTTAGTCTCAAGTACGCCTTGAACCGGATGAATTCGATTGGTCAGAGTGTCCACAGCATCAGAGTGTCCACAGCGTCAACAAGCTACCAACCGAGGTATAACATTAGATAGGATTTTAGTTTGCTCCAAAAAACTACCAGGCTTCAAAACATAATGCAGTTCTCTAGAATTCAGTGTTCACCGTAACTGAATCTAAATCTACTTTATCTAGTCAACATGAGCGCATTCTTCTTGAGAATCACATGCATACCATTGGTAAACATCCCTGGAATTGCACAACAATGACGTCACACATTACTTTGCATGTAAGCCCGTTTATTGGTGTAGGACAGTGTAGAATAAACTGACTTTTCTTCAGCTGCCAATTGTAAGCAGGCAGCAGATCCTATAAAAACATGCAGTGGAGGGAAAAATGTGAAGCCTCTGAAGATGTATTACTATGCCCTGTATGAACAAGACCAAATCTGAAAATTGATTTAGAAAAAAGCTGTGCTTCCTTAATTACCTTTACTTGTGTACTGCACTCCAGCATTGAACTATACTTTGAGGGGAATTAAGAATAAAACTTTGTTAACCTGCACAACCAATGGCCTCATTTCCAGCTGCCTTTGAGGACAACCTCTTCTGTCCCGTTTGTCAGGACGTGTTCAGGGATCCCGTCCTACTGCTGTGTTCTCACACTTTCTGCAGACTCTGCCTGGCGCAGTACTGGCAGCACGCTGAACTTCAGACGTGTCCACTTTGCAGAATGAATTCCTCTCTGGACACTCCTCCGAGTAACCTTGCGCTGAAGAACCTGTGCAAAGTTTTCATTCAGCAGAAAAGCCAGGCAGCTTCAGCCTTGTCCGAGCCACTCTGCAAGCCGCACAAACAGAAACTCACACACTTCTGCCTGGAGGATATGCAACCTGTATGCAAGGAATGTCAGAGATCAGAAATACACATGAATCACTGCTTTAAACTGCTGGATGAGGCAGCAGTGGAACTGAAGGTAGTTTTTTTAATTAATTAATTAATTTTTTTCTTGGCATTTGGTAATGTGGTACATATTCCAGTGTCATTGGAATATCTCTATATTTTCTTCACCAGATTAAGTCTATAGTGTTTTTCCAGTTAAAAGTACCGAGTGTTATTATGTGTAATCTATGGATCAAGTGTTATGTGTACTCTAAGTCTAAAAACACAAAGCCGTATAAAGATACAAGTTTAGTATAGTTCAGCGTCAAATTGTGTGGTGTATCTTAAAAAGTTACGTAAATGAACTTCCAGGAGCAGCATTTCTTTATGAATGTATCTACATTAATCTACACAAGCAACCAAGCAGTTATGAAACATGATATGTAGTCTTCATCAAAACAAATAATTCCATATTGGCCTGTCACATTGTTCCATATCCAGTACAATGTTAAAATATAGAACTTTTGTAGAGCTGTAGATGTGTGGTGAACTGTGCTACTGGATGATCACATTTACAGATATTGTAACTTGCACTGTTAGAAGGACTTTCCCTTAATTTTCAGTTGGATATGAAAAAGAGACTAGAGCCACTGAAAGAGAGACTGAAACACCTTAAAAATGTGAAATCCACCTGTATCCCAACAGAAGAGCATATTAAGGTAAAATATGGTTTTCATGCGTACGTTTTTTTCAGTGAAGTTCAGAAGGAAATTCTTAATGTAATTATGTAATGATTTCTGCATTCACATCAGTTCATTTGCCAGTGTAACTTCAGGTACAGACCCAGCATGCAGAAGCTCAGATTAAAAGGGAGTTTGAGAAGCTCCATCACTTCCTCTGGGATGAAGAGACAGCCAGGATAGCTGCACTGAGGGCAGAAATGGAGTGGAGGATACAGATGGTGAAGAAGAAAACCGCACAGCTCAACAGAGTCATTTTAGCTTTCGCAAATGAGATCGCAGCCACAGAGGAGGAGGCAGAAACCAACAACGTCTCATTCTTGCAGGTGACAAACCTACACAGCATGTTTAAGAAATCCATGCCATTTCTTTCTTTTCCTCCCCATAACACAAAGCTGAAAAATCTTATTTGTCATTTCTTGCCTTCTTTTTCAGAACTACAAAGCTACTCTGGAAAAGTAAGTGTTTTTCTTTTGTCTTTCTTTTGTCTTGTACTTGCTGTTCTGAGCGCAGAAACACTGACTTTTGAATCTTCGTCCAGAGTTCAATGCAACCTGAAAGACCCAGAAACCCGAGAAGGATTACTCATGGATGTGGCAGAGCACGTGGGCAACCTGGCGTTTAGAGTGTGGGAGAAGATG
Source organism: Sternarchorhynchus goeldii (assembly GCA_028565775.1). Taxonomy (NCBI): domain Eukaryota; kingdom Metazoa; phylum Chordata; class Actinopteri; order Gymnotiformes; family Apteronotidae; genus Sternarchorhynchus; species Sternarchorhynchus goeldii. The sequence goes on along the minus strand of JAOXYF010000027.1, from coordinate 17,110,890 downwards.
AGGAGCATCATTCAATACAGTGAGTGTATTACACACCTCCAGTCTAACAGGGAACACAGAAAACACTGAAGCATGTGTCAAATTATTAAGTCATAATTATATTCCATCTTATTTCTGCAGCTCCTGTCATTCTTGACCCCAACACTGCTCATCCTTGTCTGCATATATCTGATGATCTCACTGAAGCAAAGCTTTGTTATGGAGACCCATGGCTTCCACATAACCCAGAGAGGTTCAATGGCTACCCAAGCGTCCTGGGTTCTGTGGGTTTCAACGCAGGGAGTCACACCTGGGTCGTGGAGGTGGGAGACAGCACAGCCTGGGCTGTCGGGGTGATCTGTGAGTCATTAAGCAAAGACAGAGAGAACCTCACAAAACATGGCTTATGGCAGGTGGGTTACTACAAGGGTAAATATGGGAAAGGAGCGTCAGGTGAAAGGCTGATACCTTTTGCATTGAAAGAGACCCTCCAGCAGATCAGAGTGCTCCTGGACTGGGACCGAGGACTGATCACTTTCCTGAACCCTCTCAACAACACACATGTACACACCTTCAGGCAAACCTTCACTGAGCGAGTCTATCCATATTTCTATAATGCATGTCCTGCTAAAGCACTGAAGGTGTTACCAGAACTGGCTGTAACCACCAAGTACATTATGCTAATGTAAGAGGAAAAGGAACCTAGTCTACCTTCTGGTAGTGTTCCATCTTAGAGTACACGGATTCGGGTCTATCTGAGCTACACTAGATATTTCAAGTATCCCTAAGCACTTTTGTAAGTCACTCTGGATAAGAGCGTCTGCTAAATGCCATAAATGTAAATGTACTGAGAATGAGAATATTTCTAATTGATCACAATCTTCACGTTGAAGTGAACAAACATGGTTGCACCAACCCTTATTAATCTTATTATTGCCAACCTTAATAAGAATAATCACCACACTTGTGTTTCTGATTTTGGCTTATTTTTCAGTTGTTTTAAGGAATTTAGAAGCTTTTTCAATCTGCTTAAGTATACTGGTGTCCTTCATTATAATCTTCCTAATCTCTGGATCTTTAGTTTACTGTTGATTTATTCAAATACCTTAATATGCATTAAACATCTTCTAAGCCCCTGAAAAACATTAGAAAAAAGAGTATTATGTATTTTATAAACCCATAATTTTTTTTTCTTGTCTGTCAGCAAAATAAACATTGTTTAATATAATATCAAGGGTTCTCTGGAATTTTAGCAGAAAGAGGAAGAGAGGAGGAGTGTGTGTGTGTGTGTTTGGGAGTTTTGTGTTAGATAAAATTGGTTTTGGCATGACCTGACATAGCAATGCAATGCTTTAAAATCTGTAAGCTGTACTTTTATAAACCCAGCAGTTCTGTGCAGAACTGTGGATCAGCATATTAAAACCACACTGTTTTCTTTTTTCTACAATTAGTGAAAATCAGTAAAACAAAAATGTCCTTCTTACTGTACTTGTGTATCTGAACTTAAAATCAGACATCAGCCAAAATCAGCGGAATCAGGTATAGGTGTAGAATTGAACATGAACATTAAAACATGAAATGATTAAGATAAAAGACTTTATTGTTCATTTATTATTTTCTAAGCAACAGACTTTTCCATTTTATTCCTTAAAATGATTCCAAATGCAGTTGGACAGAGTTTCGAGTGAAGCTTCAATGCTTGGCTGTAACTGTGCTGTGAAGCTTCAGGGCTTGGCTGTAACTGTGCTGTGAAGCTTCAGTGCTTGGCTGTAACTGTGCTGTGAAGCTTCAGGGCTTGGCTGTAACTGTGCTGTGAAGCTTCAGGGCTTGGCTGTAACCTTGCTATGTTTCAGTGGCAGTGGGGGCAGTGGACTAAGAGGCTTTCCCTCCCAATCCCTCTACAACTGTCACAAGCACTCTGTCACCTGCAGATGAAGTCATTCACAGGAACCTTAGCAACACAGTGCCCCATTTGTTTGTGTGTGTTAATACAAAAAGTGTCACACTTTGGGGGGTTTGTTGGCACAAAAAATAGGCTGGAATATTATAAAGAAATCAGTGGGTAGTAATATTTAGTCTAGGATAGCAAAGATTAAACGACATACACACTAGGTAGTTTTCCTCTTGAAGGTTTTAGAATGACTTTATTCATCCTATTCATCAAAAGGAAAATGACTGAATTTAGAGGGACTAGAATAAGATAAGAGAAATGACCTGTGTCACTCTCACACTCAAAGATATTCATACACACACATACAAACACACCCTAATCAGAAGGCAACTGTCTTATGGGATAGACTAATCTCTATGTTAATGTGGATACTTTAATGCTCTTTGCGTATTTATTTAAAAATGTAGATTAGTATTTCAATACAGTGTCTGATAGTACTTGTACCACAGTTTATACTAGTTTCTAGAGGTGATGCTGTGCTAATGCTGGAGGTTTGCCACTGTCTCGTGGGAAAACCTCTCACCAGCATCACAAACTCTGGGGCTTCAGTTTGTTTGTAGCTTTGGGAGAAAGCTGTTTCCATGACCTGCTCACACATGCACACCCAGACAACCCGTAGGCAAACATACACAGTGCTGTAATTGCAAAGCCACATGCACAAATACAAACAGACATTAATAAATATACATTTTGTTCATACATGATCCTTTCTTACACTCCGACTTAGAAATGAGGAACCGATACACCTTGGAGATTTCACTGAGCAAAGAACACCACCTGTGCCCTCCCTTGTCCTTCTTTCCTTCGTTACCCAGCATGCACCTCAATTCCCCCTCCCCACTTCTGTACACACACACACACACACACACACACAAACAGACTCACTCTTAATGCTGCAATCCTCTTTATGAAAGTGATGCTCTTCTGTCAGGAGCAGAACTAAGCTACACAGAGACAGAACCACATCCAGCACACAACCTGCAGTTCACACAAATTAGTCGTTTGTTGTTGTTTTTTTCTTTTTCTTTCAAGCCTTTCCCCTGTTATACTGTTGGTTCCTTGCGTGGAAGCTATCAACTTCCTGTGTTTCACAATTCTTCCAACGGCACTTTAGAGAAAGGAGTAGTCCTGTTGCACCGGCCAGGCCTTTTTAGGGACCACCATTTACAGACCCCAACCGGGACATCCAGCAGAAGAAGCCACTGTTTCTGAGCAGTCGTCCCACATAGCGGTACCTCAGTCCACCTGTTCCTGCTGCTGCTTGGATGATGCGTGCTGGATGAACCTCTTTCCGTGCTCTTCAGCTAAGAGAAAGTTCTCCATCAAGTTCTGAGGAACAAGCTTGGAGTGTGCAGCTTGTGTGTGTGTGTGTGTGTGTGTGTGTGTGTGTGTGTGTGTGTGTGTGTGTGTGGCTCCAGCACGACCCCTGGTGAATGCGCACCCAGCGTACCAGGAGCTTCTCTGGGGTGCAGGTACAGAGGGGAGGCGAGCGGGTCGCAGGGCGTCGGTGGTGCTCTCACAGGGCTGCAGGAGGAGGAGGAGGAGGAGGAGGAGGAGGGCTGGAGCACTGGACCTCACTCACATGGAGGGCAGCGGCTATGAGCGTTTCTCCGATGGCGAACGCGACAGCTATCAGATTGACTACCGACGCATTGTGGGCGACACAGAGCCGGCCAGGCTGCGTTTATCGCCCCGCGACCCCGAGCACCAGCTTCACGGCCCGTACGGGCACAACGCACCCCACATGCATGGGCACGGACATGGGCATGAAACTGCAGCTCAGCGCTACAGTGCCACCCGCATTCAGGCTGGCTACGAACCAGAGAGGTGAGACTGCACCCTGCTACACTTTCATACGACCACTGACCAGCAAAATGAACTCTGCAGCACTAGGTTCACGTCAGTGACACTCAAACAGGTTCACTAAGAGTGTATTGTGGATTGCATATTGTGGATTACATTTGTTTAAAATTGTTTGCTGCTCTTTGTGCTGCTTGTTGGACTTGCAGTGACATGTGATTTTAGCCCAATTTTATACAACTGCTGTGAGAGGAATACAATATAACTCTCTATCAGGGATAACCTCACATAAGAGCAACAAGCAGGCTTCAAGGAGAAAAACAGTCATTATGTCGTAGTATAATAAAACATCCTAGTGTGTAGCTTTTGTTGTTATTTTTTTTAATATTCATTTTTAGTGTTCTGCTCAAATATAACTGATTGTCTTCTTTTCCCTTTTAATTCTATGTCATCAGAAGGAAAATGACTATAAATCTGATGACAGATTACATTATTAAAGTGTAATATATTTAATCTGTGGTTTTGAACCTTTATGCTGATATGGAAAAAAAAACTTGGCATAGCATGTTCAGAAGCATCAGATTATCTTTTTCTCTGATAAAGGCATATCCAGAAGCATATCCAGCATCATCAAACTCTAACATGTTACTTTACAAAATATACTAAATGGGCTTCCGGGTGTTTAATACTTGGTTGGGGATTTGCCAACACACAAATTTTACACTAGTCATAACAAACTAAAGTTGAGTACTGGGCAGCCTGTTCACGGATTCAGAGTGACGGTGGATTTGCTAGTTACATCATCAGTCCTCGTGTAATTACCAAGTGGATTATTTCAATACAAGTCAAAAACATTTTCGGTTCAAACGGGGTTGGCCATCTAATAACGCAGACAGTAAAAGAAAGGAACGTCTAATTCCAACAGAAACGCACAGGACCTACTCTAGTTCCTGGCATGGGATGAAGACCTGAAATTAAAATGTCCCCTCGTCATCCACCACGTTGAGAAGAGGAAGAGTTTTCTCAAACTGAACAGGACGCATGTGAACTGCACCTGTGATTCTGGACGCTTTAGACACCGGTTACACTTTCGGTCGTATTTGAGAGATGACAGAAGCGATTCTGTTACTATTGCAGATGAAGAAATAACAACTGTGTTCGTTAGTGTTCACGTTGTTGTCCGAAGCACGCTATCGTCATGTGAGTAACCCGAGAAGCGGTATTTCCGTGCATATTCACTTAGTAAAGCATAAAGCGTCATTCTTACATTTGGCGATTATTATCACGCTTGAATCCGTGCCTCCTGCTTACGTGTATGATAATAATAGTTATTGTTTACACTTTGCGAATTACATATTTGGACATTGCGAATGAAACCACACTGGGACGATGTATGAATTGGGGAAAATTGGGAAATTGCAAAGCGTAATAATGTGTAGAATGAACTAGAATGTCGTTAAGCTTTGAAAAGGTCCAGGAAGAAATAGCGGTATCTTCCACGGCCAACACCCACTGGCTAATATATCGATCCACAGAGAAGTTAAACGCTTGTTTTTCATTCTGTGTCCACGGGAGGGCATTAACATAATAACCTTACATTAGCTCTACTTCTTGTATGACTTGTTTTAATAGCTTGCTAGTATATATTACATATTGTGTATTTTTAGAATTATACATTTGTTTATTAATTAGTTGTATAGTACATGTGTAAGTCACAAAACCCACAACACTGTCGGTTTTCTTGTAAGTTTGTTTTAGGTCTTTTTTGTGTGTTACGGGTAAGAATTAGCTCAATAAAATTCCCTTCAATTCTGTGTGCGTGTGTTTGCTTGCTTGCAGTATGGCTGACTACCTGATCAGTGGGGGTACAGGCTATGTCCCTGAAGATGGTCTCACCGCTCAGCACCTTTTTTCCATAGGAGACGGCCTCACATACAAGTAAGTCTGACTCATCCCACATCACGTCGCTACTGCGTTAGCGACAGTCGGATCTCGCTGCCACAGTCCAAGAATATTCATGCCCGTGTTTTGTTTTGAACACAAAATTGTCCTTTTTCAGATACTGTTTTTGCGTTTTTTTGTGGGTCTAGGTACGCAATCTCTTTATTTATTTTTTTTATGACAGGCGTCTATTTTGCTAGGTGCCTAGACATGTGTAAGAGACACATGCTATGTGGCCTTGAGTATAGAAGTGTATAAACAGCAGCAATTTTTATAGCCAGGCTCCTCTTTGGACATCTGTCCAGGAGAGGGCTCTGAGCTCTATGGTAACCTTCAGACTGTATCCATAGAAACAACGCATTCATTGGTTCAAGCCTGTGATAGAGAGAGAGAGGGAGAGAGAGAGAGAGAGAGAGTGAGTGAGAGAGAGAGAGAGAGAAAGAGATGTATAGAAACCTCTTATTTGAAAGACATGACCTCTCTTGTCCTGCCTTTCAAATAAGGCATTACAAACAAATTTCTTTGATGATGTTATCAAAGATGTGAAGACGTGTCGCTTGGCACACTCCGAGCAGAGGCCGCTGTCTATTTCTGCCCGCCAGGCCGCCATCTTTAATCTCCTGTAATGGAGGCTTTATCTGCACTAGATCACACATTAGAGGACACTCTGAACTGTGGTTGTCTGCCATCCTGCTGGGATGACACACTGGAGGACACTGTGATCTGTGGTTGTCCGAATACCTTCCCCCTGGGATGCTCTCTCTCTCTCTCCCACACATATACTCTGCTCTGTTCTGTTTACATTTGGGCTTCCTTTGGCTTCCTCTGTGTCTTCCCTGCCCTCTCTAGCAGGGGTGTGACAGTAACCAGTTTAATGGACAGGCAGGACTCATGCTAACATTAACAGGACATCATTGGGCACCATGCTCTTAAGTGCATTAACTTATCATAGTACCAGACACAAGTGACCTGCTCCAGTATGTGTGTTCAACTTTGCACTTCAAGCTTGTGTATTAAACTGTATTAATGTGACATAAAGAGAAGTTGAAATCGACTGTGCTTGAAACGTACATTTCCACACACAGAAGTGTAAGAGCTTCTGCTAGTCGCTGGTGGCCCCAGGAGCAGTTACCACACATGTCTTTCTCAGCTCCTTGACTACAGAAATGCTCTGTTGGGTCAGACATGTGGAGCTCCCCAAGGCCATTTGGTATATGATGCACTAATTGATGATGTGAGGATGTGAGAGTACATGAACTAACTTTGATCTTTTTTGTTTGTTTGTTTGTGTGGCTTGTTTTCTATTTGTTGATTGTTGGTTGGCCTTTGGTACAGTGATTTTCTGATCCTTCCTGGCTTCATTGACTTCACCTCAGATGAAGTGGTGAGTACTTTTGCAAAATGCACCAAAACAGCTCTGCACATTCCCTGACGTTCCCCATGAGAGCTTCACAGAGTGTGTGTTTCGGTAAATGCAGCACATCTAGTAATGATTTAGTGAGGGAGAGCCTTCCTCATTAAAGAGTGTGTGCCAATGGCCTTGTCCACCCAGCAGTGAGACTGTGGAGCTGAGTCAGGCGCTGTGTGGAGCGGACGCAGCTAAAGCAGAGAGTGGAGGGTGGCGAACGAGTGGAGCGGGATGGAGGCGTGTAAACGAGATGTGCAAAATATAGACTCAGGTGGTGTTAGCATCCCAGGTGCATCGGGCGTGTTGTCACAGGCAGAGAGGCTATGGTGTGTGTGTGTGTGTGTGTGTGTGTGTGTGTGTGTGCGCAGGTGTGTATGTTTTGTTTTTATGCTTGTGTGTAACTGTGTGGTAGGGGAGAGAACCAAACTGATTAAAATTCCCATGTCGGATGGATATCAGATTATATATATGGTGGTATTTAAGTTTAGTTTTTTTGTTATTATGTAAGAATGTGTGTGTGTATGCTGGTTGGTGTAATTGGGAGAGAGTGTAGTGTTTTTTTCTGCCTGTCTTGCTACAGGGAGATTAGACTGTTGCCTTGTTTATAAAAACAGTGATTTGTGTGCTTCGAATGAGCACATCTGTGTTACCTGAGGTCAGGTTTATAATGGGGTAGAATTGTGTGCGTCTATGAAAGAACATCTAAAGAAACACTTCAAACGTAACTAGGGCACAGTAGCACCTAACCAACAACAATTTATGTTTATATAATATAAAGTGTCGGAGGAAATAGCAGCCTGAATATGATTGAAGAGAATTATTCAGTAGGACGTTCGTCCATTTTTGTTAATGTCATTCAGGATCTGACCTCCGCACTGACCCGGAAGATAACCCTGAAGACACCTCTTATTTCCTCTCCCATGGATACTGTGACTGAAAGCTCCATGGCCATTGCTATGGCTGTGAGTATCTCTCACGCACTCGAAAACATGAAATCGAACGGCTTCTTCGTTTCACTTTCTGCCAATTTTCGTAAACAGCTGATGGGTGGGATCGGTATCATCCATCACAACTGCACCCCAGAGTTCCAAGCAAACGAAGTCCGGAAAGTTAAGGTAAGCGCGACGCTTTCAGGGAACCATGCCGTTAGGAATGTGCTACGAATGACCTTCTTAAACGTCCAGCTTTACACACAAGCTTCCCCGAAGCCCTCTCATCAGCAGAGCGCTGTGTGGCGTCGTGGTAGAAATTTGAGCAGGGCTTCATCACGGATCCGGTGGTGATGAGTCCGAGGCACACGGTCGGAGACGTGTTCGAGGCCAAGGTGCGACATGGTTTCTCCGGGATCCCTGTCACAGAAACCGGCAAGATGGACAGCAAGCTGGTGGGAATCGTGACCTCACGAGACATCGACTTCCTCTCCGAGAAAGACTACAACCGGCTGTTGGAGGAGGTTTGTGGTTCATCTTTGATTGCACGTAGAGTATACAAAAGGTTTGTGAAAAAACATACCAACCACATCCTTATTACAAAACCTTTAACCATACAATTGTGGGTTAGTACTAAGGTTACTCGATTTGATAAAGCTTTCTTTGAACTTACATAAACTTTGAAATTGCTGTGATGTGATGAAATTGCTGTGATGATGATGGTGATGTTTTACATTCTCCAGGCAATGACAAAGAGGGAGGATTTAGTGGTTGCACCAGCAGGTGTTACGCTCAAAGAGGCAAACGACATCTTGCAGCGCAGTAAAAAAGGTCTCGTTTTTGCTGTGCTTTCTGACTGAGAAGTGAAATGCTTTTGAAAGGTCTTTGAAAGGTGTCGATTCTTTTCGTTTCTCCACTCCTCTGAGTAACGGGGTTGGTCGGGTTGCGGGTTGGGTTTTTTTTGTTGTTGTTGTTGTTGTTGATCACAGGTAAGCTGCCCATCGTGAACGACAGTGACGAGCTGGTGGCCATCATTGCTCGTACCGATTTGAAGAAGAACAGGGACTACCCCCTGGCCTCCAAAGACTCCCGCAAACAGCTGCTTTGTGGTGCCGCCATTGGCACCCGCGAGGACGACAAGTACCGGCTGGACCTGCTCATGCAGGCTGGAGTGGACGTGGTGGTGCTGGTAGGTCCCAGGGTCCTAAAGGAAATGGGATTAGGCTCCACTACGAGTATATGGCGCATGAATCAATTGCTGTAGTATTTTTCCTGAGAGGCTGTATAACCCTCTGTGTGATTGGACATAGTGAATTTAGTTTGAAGGCTGTTTGCATGTCTTTCTAGGACTCATCTCAGGGAAACTCAGTGTTTCAGATCAGTATGATCAACTACATTAAACAGAAGTACCCTGAGCTCCAGGTGGTGGGGGGGAATGGTGAGTCTCACTTTCTCTTGTTCTGTAAATTGAGAGGGTTGAGGTGGGTAAGAATCGAAGGTGTTTGGCTTTTTTGATTTGCAGCAGTCTCTAACCCTCCTTCTCTCTCTCTCCCTCTCTCTCTCTCTCTCTCTCTCTCTCTCTCTCTCTCTCTCTCTCTCTCACTCTCTCGCTCTCATCTCTGTATGTGCCTATGCAGTTGTGACAGCTGCTCAGGCCAAGAATTTGATAGATGCTGGTGTAGATGCTCTTAGAGTTGGGATGGGATGTGGATCCATCTGCATCACCCAGGAAGGTGTGTTGTATATGAGTGTGTGAGCGTGTGAGAGGTAATCGAATGCTTCATTAATACCTTTATTTGTTTTGTGTAAGGTTTTGCTTTCAAAATTGAGAGTCAGATACTACATTTATATATGTGAGAGATGTACAGAATGAAACGGTGCATGCTTGTGTTTTGCCCCACAGTGATGGCATGCGGAAGACCCCAGGGCACCTCGGTGTATAAGGTGGCAGAGTACGCCCGTCGTTTCGGAGTGCCCGTAATCGCTGACGGTGGCATTCAGACCGTGGGCCACGTTGTGAAGGCTCTCGCTCTGGGAGCATCCACGGGTCTCTGCTCCCGACGACACCACCTCTGAGAGATACACGTACGGTTTAGCCATACCTGGCCACCCCGGCCTGTGATGTTTAATGGCCTCTTGATTTGTGCGTTTTTTTCCTTTCCACTCGTGTGTCTTCGCCACTCCTGCCCTCGATCGCGTTTCCTTCGGCCTGGGCCGCGCCGGTCCAGTCATGATGGGCTCGTTGCTGGCGGCGACCACGGAAGCGCCCGGCGAGTACTTCTTCTCAGATGGCGTGAGGCTGAAGAAGTACCGTGGAATGGGCTCCCTGGACGCCATGGAGAAGAACAGCGGCAGCCAGAAGCGCTACTTCAGGTATGGCTCAAATGCACACGAAAACTCACTCAAATACACACAAAGACTCACTCAAATGCACACTGAAGCTCACTCAAATACACGCCAATGCGCATCTGAATACATGTGCGGGTGTGCGTGTGTGTTGCAGTGAAGGTGATAAGGTGAAAGTAGCTCAGGGAGTGTCTGGCTCCGTTCAGGACAAAGGCTCTATCCATAAGTTTGTCCCATACCTCATTGCTGGAATCCAACATGGCTGCCAGGATATTGGTGCAAAGAGCCTGTCCATCCTGCGGTAAGAGCGTGACTCAGCACAATGTCATTACGGTGCTGTTATGAGGTTAATTGCGGATATTAAATAACGTGTAACTGGAAAGATGCACGCTTATGTGTTTGTGTGTGTGTGTGGATGAGTTCGTGGGTGTATCTGACAATGTGTGTGATATGATTTCTATAGAGACAATGATACCAGTGCCTATAAGGTGCTGATAGTAATTCTTGTATAATGCTGGTATTCAGCAGTAGTAATGCCTGCACTGTGCTAATATTCACTAGTATCAATGCTTATATTGTGCTGATACTCAGTAGCAGTAATACTTATATTGTGCTGATACTCAGTAGCAGTAATACTTATATTGTGCTGATGTTCAGTAGTAGTAATTTGTGTATTGTGCTGATACTGAGTATTAGCGATGCCTGTATTGTGCTGATATTCAGTAGTAGTAACACTTATATTGTGCTGTTACTCTGTAGTAATAATGTCATTCTCGGTGGAAAGCCAGAGAAATATGTCTGATTAAAAGTTATGTGAGCACTGACTGACAGGCACGACATGTTACATATAATACAACCGTACCATGTACTACCACGTACCATACCAGCAACGTTTAAAACTGTACACAGATTATAGTATAATTATCACCTTTTCAAAATATTGTGTTTTCTTATAAGGTAGATGTTCTTTTGATGTAGCTGATGAGAGCTGGTGTTTTTGTGTAATTTATGCGTTAGAAGTTCTGGGTTATGTGGATATGAAATGTACTGTGGAACGCTGAGATTTTATGGTGTGTGTGTGTGTGTGTGTGTGTGTAGTTCTATGATGTACTCTGGAGAGCTGAAGTTTGAAAAGAGGACCATGTCTGCTCAGGTGGAAGGTGGCGTTCATGGCCTGCACTCGTACGTCCTTTGCCTGCTCTGCTCACTAAGCACCTCCTGCTGAAGCAATCATAATTTTTCTGAGCTTGTCATTTTGGCTCATACACTTTAGGGCTTTAGGGAACACTTCACCAGCTGCCCAGCAGTGCTACAAAGCACACTCAGGGGCTGAAAGATAGCCTGTGTCTCTCTGTTCTCACAGTTTACCTACACAATGTTATAAATAGTACACAGATATAACCCTGCTGATCTCCACTGAAATCTGAATGGACATGGAGCTGTGTACAATGAAACCAACACATGTATTCATTAATAATTCATTCACAAGTATTGCTAGTCTCTAATCAGGGGAACTGTATATGCATATGTCTGTATCTTAGCAACTAAGCTTTTCAGTAAGTTGGTTACTCTCTCCCATAATCCATCAAGGTAATGGTTCTAAGATATTCACCTCTGAGGGTTTTTTTCTGTGTATCAGCTGACATAGTTTATTTAAAATAGGTAATAAAATTGATAAAGGCCAAAAAAAGCAGCAAAAATGTTCACAGTTGTAGTTTTTTTGCTGCAGTACCATATTTTCTGGATTATTCCTACGCTCTGTACCTTTTAGTTCTTAGTACTTCCCAAAACACCGCCTTCTCCTACATACCTCTGGAACTGTAGACCTTACGTGTGAAATTGTCCTCTTCTCCTCTTTTTTATGCATTCATCGTAGATATTCTTTTGTGCAATGTAAGTACTCTCTCCACGTATCTGTGCCTCAGTTGTAAACAGTGGTGGAAGGGATTGTACTGGGTGTTTAGTGAGATTTAGTGAAGGACAAGTTTAACCCCCCCCCCCCCCGAGGCTCATATCTCTTCCTGCTGTGTCTTGTGATATTCTCTTCAACTGTTCCACCTCTAAACCTCCTTTATCTGTATTGTGTCTTCATGCTTTTAGAGGGACCAGCTTGGCCAAAAGGGCTTACACTGAGCATGCTATACTCCCTGCTTGCTCTGTTAGCAATTTGACTAATTCCATTAGCCTTCCTCTGTTCTAATTGGAGCAGTGTTAATGTGCACTACAGTGTTTCTAACTGCTATTGAAGACAGCGTTGCCATGTAGGTTTCCTTAATAAGTTCTTTAAAATGACAGTTGGGTCATCCCGAATCACAGTTGCATATTTGCTCTCCTTTCCCTGCATATTAAAGTGTTCTCTCTCTCTCTCTCTCTCTCTCTCTCTCTCTCTCTCTCTCTCTCTCTCTCTCGTAGTTATGAGAAGCGCCTATACTGAGGGTAGCAACAGAAGCCAGGCGAGAACTCTACCTTCGACCCCAGCTGTGACAAATTAAAAACAGCATCACGTGATCCCTCGAACGCCCCGCCTCTCCTCCATTCCCTCCAGTCCCCCTGTGGCCCTCCACAGTAGAGCTGATGTGCTGATGCTCTTCAGGTGGGACCTGTGGAGAAGAAGTCCAGATGTAGAAGGACCGGTGTCCTTCACACTGCTCGGACACAGGAACATGCGCATTTCCTGCTTCTGTTGTGTGAAACCAATTCTCTATTATTTGTCCATGTTTTGTTTCTAGTTTCTCTGTGGGTGATAATCTCCATTTCAAGTACAAAGATGATTACATAACACAAAGTTTGATATTAATTTCCAACCTCTTGAGTAAACCCTGCAAAAAAAACCCCCCTGCTGCTTAGACCTCATTAAACTATAAGTTTAATCTTGTATCCACTGTAACCAAACATCTTGTAGAACACCTTATCTGTGGACTCAGCGCTTAGAGGTCTGAGTTAAAATGTGCTAGTGGCATCCTGAAAGCGTCGAGCTGTACGGCAGCAGGGACTCCTGAAGCAGAGAAGCTGGATCTCGTTCACAAGCCGCATGCGGGACCAGGAGCTAAACATTTAGCCTTAAAATCAGGGATTCTTTCAACCTGCATGCCTTAGAAACGAAAGCAAAACGTGGAATTAACACGTCACGTGACGGGATGCTCTCTGATGTCATCTTAGCACTTTGATTCAGACATTGTCTTGACCAATAGGAACCTTACGATGTAACGTGTCCGAATGGCTTATATAGCAGTGATAATAGAAAAAGGGTGGCTTTCTTGTTAGCTTTCATTCAACTTTTCAGTGAATATGTCTTGAGTAGAGCATCACCTGGTTGCTTGTACAGAGCGCTATGACATAATGTCAGAATGCCATTACAGTGATTTCTGGCCACATGACCTTTCCTGGGAGGGTAACCATGCCTTGTCATGTGGTTAATGGAGTTAAATAAACAGGGTTAGTTCAACTGAAATGAAAGTAAAAATGAAGCTAGGTGAGTGGAGTTAGTTTTGTACCATGGCGAGGAGTAATACCAAGAATTCTACTTTGCAGAGATTGTATGCTATATAGTGAATATTAGACTCACACTATATGTCTCCTTTGTTGATTTTGTTGTGGGTGACTGTTCATTTGGTCCATATGTGAGCTCAGTGGACTGTATACAATGGGTTTACAGTGGGTTTACTAGCCAGATTGTTCCCAGAAGTCTTTTGACACTGGTCAAAAAAATCTATTTTATTATAGTACTTTATTTTGTTTAATGTTTATTGCATCATTGATAATATTACCCCAATAAGGAGGCTGCTGTAGAGAACAACTGAAGACTTCATTTATAGCGTCTCCAGGTGAACGAGTAGCTGCCGGCCTGCTGTTTTAGCAGAGGGGCCACAAAATAAGTTCTGAGCATCTCAAATAATCAAACCTGTGTGATACATAAAGGGTAGATGAACTAAGGACCGATGTTTTGGTGCGTATAATCAGGGGATCATGAAGACTGTTATGACTTAATCTGTTTGCAGGCTTTGGCTGGCAGCGTTGTGCACCAATACTACCTGCTTATCTTTACCGCACAGGATTAACTCCCACAATTGTGCATGCGGTCGATAGAGCTGCTTTAATAAAGGTGGTTATGATATAAATATCACAGTCCTCTGTCGTTGATTTTTATTTGCACATTAGCACCAATAGAGGGCAGTACAGGCTCAGCGAAAATTGAATATACAGCTGTGAAACGGCAGGCCAGTTAATGGGATTGGGCAAAGTGATTTGATGAAATGGGTCAGAAAATATCAGATACCAAAAGATGAGGATTTTTTTGTTTAATTTATTTATCATTACTTTGTACATTCAAGCATCCCTTGACTCACTTATTTAATCTACTTCTAGACTCATTCACGATGCATCTAACTCTACCCAGTACATTAAGAATTAGTGCAAAATCTTGGAAAGAATGAAAACTAGGACCGTGGAGGAAATGTGTTTTATATGTTTTTCCATATAGGTGCATAGGGAGGAAATACCCGGTCGAAAGGGCAAGACCGATTCCCTACCACAAACATGCAGGCATTGTATTGCTATCGCTGGTATTGCAAACCTAGTCTTCTTGACCTTAGATGTTTTATATAGTAACATCTCCATGCAACCTTCACTTAAGTGGGGAGTTCATTCCAACAAGTGAATGTTTCCTGTAAAACTGCTGACACCACACACACACCGGTCTGAAACACCTCTGTTACTCTGAAACGTTCTGAAGTGCTAAACATAGACTTATTGCTAGAAGATAAAAAAGCCCTTCTGATATTTTCTTACATCTTACTGTTACACTTGCTATTATATGCCATAGGTACGAGTAATTTTGACTTGTGATGTTCAATTTGTAGAAAGTTCGTTCTTAAATCAAGTTCTTTTGGCAGGGAAAATTCTTATCTCTAAATTCTTATATCATCATCAGAATTGTGTAGCAAACTGCTGCAGGTCTGAACACTTTCTCCAACCCACTTTGGATGACTTGTTCTTCTGACAGCATCTGGAGTCACACATAAAACATTCTACAAAAACAACTTCGTTCACGATACACGATTGTCCTACAGTTCGATCGTGTCACTGCTCACACTCAGCGCGTCTATCTGTCTGCAGACACTGACGAATTCAGCTTGCACGGCCTGTTCGTCAATGTGTGGGTGAGTTGGCTTCTCCTCAAATAGGCTCTCTCTGGAGGAGGAGGAACCCAGGGTCATGTACTGCTTCTGGGTAGAGATCGCTAGCTGCACCCCCCTGGGCAGGCTGCTCTGACGCCCGGAGCCAAAACCGCTGCAGTAAGCTGCCGGACCTCCGTGACTCCTGGGTCCGCACAAGGATTTGGAGTTGGAGCACTTCCGTGCTGCCCCACCCCGCTGCGGGGGAGAAGGCAACGAGGGCGCGTCCACCTCCCCGCACGAGGCTGTGCGGTACAGGGCGGGTTCGGCCGAGGCCCCCCGACAGGGCTGTCCGTCCGGGGGTCCGCGCGTGCTTAGAGACAGCCTGGAAGAGCCGAAGAGGCTGCAGCGGAACAGAGCCTCGCTGTTCAGAGCCTCGTCAATACTGCGGCGCAGGTCGATGGGAGACGGAGGCCGCAGGTCCCCTGTGGAGTCGCCGGCCAGGCTGGCCAGGGAAGACCTCGGCGAGACCGTCCGGATCTTCTTCGCTGCTCTGGGGAGCTGAGCGGAAGCCTGGCGTGGAGGGCTGCTGGGATAGTGGAGGTCCAGGCCGTCCGATTCACTGAGCGGCATCTCCACCAGGGTGTAGAGAGGCACACTCTCGCTCTCGTGGTGCGCCATGCTGTCACACAGGCCCAGCTTCTCGCCGGGCCTCTTGGACCAGCCACTCGACAGGACGGGGGGCTTGGCCGTCACGGCGCCCCCTGTGGTTGATCTTGAGAGCAGCGAGCCCCAGCAGCCGAGCTTGAGGGGGGCTACCCCGCAGCACAGGAGGGGGTGTGTGATGACCAGCGCCAGGCTGAGACACACCCCGGCCTCGCACACTCTGCAGCTGAGCTGAAATCCCCACCACGGCCAAGGCGCCAGTCCGCCTGCATGCAGCACACCGTAAACCCTGAGCCCGGCGCACGCCAACAGGAAGAGAGCTGACAGCAGCCCCAGGTCTGCCGCCCGCTCCCACACCCCGGACTCGGCCAGCGGGCATCGCCGCCCGCGCCGCCCCGGGTCCTCCGGGGACGCCTCGCTCAGCTGGTAGACGTGCCTGCCGCCGACGTAGGTGCGGCAGTAGAACAGCAGGTAGGAGACGGCCAACAGGGAGGAGAGCAGAGCGAAGGCCGAGGGAGGCAGCAGCGGAGCGACGGGCAGGCGGGGGAAGGGACGGAGCACTGCGGCTGTGCCCGCCACCACGCCGGCGTGCACCAGCACCAGGGCGGCCAGCAGGCCGGAGCAGCGGCGCAGGGTGCTGCGCAGGAGGACCTGGGCGGGCGAGCGGGCGCACAGCAGCAGCAGCAGCAGGCCGAAGGCGGCCACAAGGCACGGGTAGGCGGCCTCGTGGAGCAGGTGGGCCCAGGCGGCCGGCAGGCGCCCCCGTTGCCCGTACGGGTCGTAGAAGAGCCAGAGGGCGCGGCTGGAGCCGGCCAGCAGCTGCAGGAGGTGCAGGAGGCCGAATCGGGTGCAGTCGGAAGGCCAACACACGGGCAGGCAGACCAGGCCGAGAGCTGACAGGGCCGCCACCAGAGAGAAAACGCAGGCCAGACCGTAGACCTGCAGGTTCCACGCCAGACCCCACGTCGCCAGGGCCGTGTTCCAGTCCGACAGCAGAGGCACCAGCATGGGCGGAGTCACAGCTGCGGGAGGCGGGCTCATGTCATCGGGAGAGGGCATCGGGGAAGCGGGGGGCAGGGTGCTGAAAGGGTTGTTCTGAGGGCTCTGGAGATCGTCAGAGGAGTTGCAGACCCCTGCGGTGTCTATGTTACAATCCGGTTGGGAAGAGGATTCAGTGAAGTCATTATCGTGCCAGTCATCAACCTCTGACAAGCCTGAAATATGGAATATATTCATTAGCATATTCATTATTAGTTGCTGTGAACTGTAACTTCTGTAACTGCATTATAATATGTATTTGAAATAGGCGTGTTAGTCTTTAAAATGTCTTCAGTATAGTCTTTTAAGACTGTACTATACTCCTTATGTACAGAAATCTTTACTGCATTACTGCACTATACTGAAATGCAAACTGAAAAATAATAACCCTACAGTTTCATATATGACCTGGGCTATTTCAACACAAATAGATGTAATCATATCAAAAACCCACTTGAGTAGATGAGAATTTTTGCCAAAACTGTAGCTATTCTAGTTCCAGCATGCATGTCCCAAGACAAGGTAAAGCTCTCCATCATTATTAAAATAGGCCTATTGGCCTGAGAGGCATATACAACACAGACTGTGTTAATTAGCTGGTCCATTTTACCGGGAGAGATGTGGAAGTAGGACTGTGTTAAGTGGGTCACACACACACACACACGCACGCACACACACGCACGCACACACTCACAAAATAGAGAGTATTGACCTTGTTGCTGCTCTCATTTGTGTGGCTATTTAAAAAAAAGCTAAAAGTAGCACTTGTAGCAGCTGCATCAGTTAAATGATGTGGATGTCACAGTAAGCCATTAGACGCATCGCAGTGTGGATTTCCTGCGTAAAATGTGTTAATACCTAAACATAGTAATATTATCTGTAAATGATCTGGACTGATAACTGCTTATTGACCAGTAAGTTCTGCGGTAAGAGTCTGCAGTATTACCTAAGATAAATACAACCTCCAGGGTCCCTCTCCTGCGAACGGGCTGTAATTTTGACCTCACTAAGATGCTGGAGAGTGTGAGCTGTGAGCTACCTGGGTTAATGGTGCGTGCCGTCATAACTGGGGGGCCACTCTGGCTACCTGCTCACAACTCTAATGTTCCTCAAAGGGACACAGGTCATCTCCTCCTTCATAGAGGGCATTGTCTCAAGGCACCCGGTCAAAGTCAGACCTGGTCTGACTGGTGAGACTCTTCAGGCTGATTGCACAAAGGGAGGACAGGATCAGATATCTGTACCACTGGCCCAGCTTAAAGCTAGTGTAATCCGAAAATGCTATCAAATTATGAGTGATGACTCAAAGCATCTAGAAGTTCTTCACAGATGTAAGGTGGACGGCATTATTAAATCAGGTCACTAAATTGATCTACTAAAAAAAAGCACATTTTCAGCCATTATCGTAATTGTTTTCTCTTGAAGTGAGAGAAGTGTGTGCAATGAACAGGGTCACAGTCTGCTGCTTTTGTTTCCCCTCTTTCTCTCGGTTGTTCTGCTGTGACGGACGACCCCTCATGCGCCTCTGGAATACTGATCACACTGCAGCGAGCGCACTCCACAGCACCCTGACAGCTTGATGACATCTCGTGGACACCAGAGTGAAGATGGGAAGCTGGCAGAGACGCAGTAGTGAAGGCTGTGTCTCCTTTATGAATGAAGTGAGTGCAGACAGCTCCAGGGTTCTGCTGCAGCAACCCACCTGAAATAACCTCTCCACTCCAACCACACCATGTGATGCATCAAAATGTAGCTATTAATGTAGCTTTGAAATGTAATATAGGTTGTTTACCTTTGGGGGAATCAGTCACAACCATCATTTCATGTGGTGGCATCTTGGTGAAAGTCTTTATCTTTATACCCTTGTGCTGTACAGTACTTAGTCTGTGTGTTTGTCTCAGACCCGCACCACCTGAAAACTCTCCAGGATCCAGTCTATGTGAAATGGTTTCAGAGTCCCGCAGTTCCCAGTCAGCACCAACTCTAGTTTCTACACTTTCTTGATCAGGAGATGTTTGAGATGTGTAAGGATGGATGGGCTTTGGAGTATCAGCAGGATCCAGAGCTCGAAATGTTTTATTCCAAGTTTGGGAAACTGACTGAGGAGATGCTGCCAATCTCAGTTCTGTCAGTACTGCGCTTTCAGAAGAACGACCTTTACGTCCAGAGGTAACAGAAAGTTCTCTTACAGGATTCTGGTCATTGCCCCGAGCTGCTGACCAAGATCTTTGCCTCTTTGTTGGAGTATCGGTCAAAATGGCAGTTTTGTTTGTTTTAAATGAATTTATATTCTCAGTCCACGTTGCACTTGTGACTAATTGTAATGACCTCTTTTTCGTTTTATGTTGGGAATTTGCTGTTATGAAGGAAGCAAATCCCAGATCTTCCAGTGCTGTGCTGTTCTTCGCAGTGTTGACTTTAATCTTTGATGTGGTCCACAGTGAGCTGCCAGCAGGCAAGATATGGTCTGTGGGCTCTGCAACTCGGTTTGTAAGAGTCCAGACTGGTTCTCCTCCATCTCTGTTCAGGGGCACAGTGTGTAGGATGCTGCAAAATGTGAGACTAAACGCCAACACAAATGGTCCACTGTAAAGGACCATGCTTGCAACCCTTTTCAAGAAATCACAGCTCAAACAACTGCCTGTCGTCCACCAAATCCATCCTCCAGGCTCTTCTGCCACTGAACCCGTGAAACAAGTTGACTAAAAAAAAAAAGAAAGAAAAAAAGAGAGAGTTCTTTAGCTGCTTCTCTGTTGTAGTCAGTACACACTCATCCAGGAAAGGTCCTTTAAGACTGTTATCTTGAGCCGGTTCTTAGCTGCACTGTGGTGTGTTAAAAGATCTTCTGTCCTGGATGACTGTTGAAGATCTGCTCTCACAGCCAGTCATTTCTCATCAATCTTCCTTCAAGAGTATCGATCAGTCATGTGACCTAGGCTCCCCCTCAAATCAGTTAAGCTCCCTGAACATACACATACATACAGAGAAAGGGAGTGACAGAAAGAAAGAGAAATTATTTTAACAATTGGACATTAAAGATTAAACACATTGCAAGCACCACCATCCATTATAATCCTGCCAGGACTATAGATCTGAAGTCTGCATTAACCCTGCAGGAGGTCCCTCGACCGCCTCTCTCTCCCATCAAGCCCTCCTTACTCCTTTTCTGGCTCCTCTTTCAAAAATTCCCTTTTATTTTCTGGTTGCTATATATTTATATGGTCCAACTCACCACCCACTACAGCAGTGTTCCAGCAGCTACATTCAGTGACATACATTCCCCCACAGCAGCAATTAAAATATGCGCACACGCACACACACACCTGCACACACACACCTGCACACACACACACGTAGTTTCCGATTAAGCTAAAAGAAACAGGCTCACCCCAGCAAGCTTGGAGGTAGAGAAGGAAAATGGTGTAATCCCTGTACCGCTGCTCTGCAGCTGTAAAGATCTGTCTGTGCCCGTTCCTGCGCATGTGTGTGTGTGTGTGTGTGTGTGTGTCTGAGAGAGTTTCAGTGCTCTCGCTCCTACTGTCACACACACTCCCCCTCATAACCATGCACCATCTCTACCTCTCAGCCTCATAAAGACAGACTAGCTGATGCACACGCCTTCTCTTATTGCCCAGAGCTTTTTTACTTGTTTACCCGATCCCTGCCAGCGCTGATGCCGTTCGTCTGAGCTCCTCTCCCTCTGTTGTTTGCCAGGACTGGATTATCAGGATTACCTCATCTAGGTGTTTGACATTCCTTGTTTTACCACAGCGAACAAACTGCAAAATAACAAAACAGGACGTAAATTTAGCAGAGCGCAGAGAAGCATGTTTGCAAGAGGAGAATCTTTCCACTTTTATTTAAGTGAATAAAAGTCAATAAATGCTTATTTGGCCTGTGAACAAATATATTGATTACTATTTGTTTCCAAAGGTATTGAAGCATTCAAATTATTCAAGCAGGTATTTTCAACCGATGACCCACAACTCTACCCATGAACCACAACTCAACTCTACCCATAACCTACCTGTGCTTTCATTCAGAAGTAGGTAGAGCAGCCAAAAACATCTTTAACTAAAAGAAGGCCTAACTCAAATAATCGCACAAACAGAATAGTAGTGTGTCAAAACACAACAGTAGAACTTTCAGACATTATCTATGTACCTATGGAATTGTAGTGGAACATTATTGTACTCCTAAGACATTTTTTTTTATTCTTTTTGCGACTTTTGGCCGAAGAGTAAATAATAATGGTTGAAGGTGAAGGATCATGTCATCGAGGATGTTCCTTTACTCATTAATAAACTAATAGTATATTATGAAAAATGTTGTCACAGGCAAATAATGTGCAGACCAAATATAACGTGAAGGAAGCTCACGCAGGTGTGCAGCTGAAAGGTTTAACGGAAATGAAACTCAACAATAAAGTAACAAAATAAAACAGGAAACCCGTAACATAATAATGACTATGATCACAACACAAAGCAGAATATGGGACCTGAATAATAGGATAACTGCCTACATTTAGAAAACCCAGTGATTTATAAATCATATTTATAAAGTATTTATAAATTATAAAACCCCAATTTATAAATCGTGCCACCTGAGGGGGGGCGGGGGGTGTGGATGTAACCACAGGTGAATTAACAAACAACAGTCCACTGATAGCTGCCACCGAACAGGTGGCTGCCTGTATGGGGCCTCCACACCATGACTGCAGATGTATGCTGTAGTACCGCAGTGTGTGCGTGTGTGTGTGTGTGTGTGTGTGTGTGTGTGTGTGTATATGTGTATATGTGTGTATATATATATATATATATATATATATAGCGAGAGAGCTTTATGACTCACACACATGAGAGATAGGGTTCTGTTGCATGTCTGCTCACTGCTCAGGACTGCATGAACTGAGAATCATCCAGATCCATCCAGATCCATCCAGCTCACGACAAAACAAGCCTTTCCGCTACAGCACTGCAGCATACATCTTCCATTTTGGGGTTTTCAGTGCAGTACAGCAACTTTATGTCAATAAATAGTCCATAAATAAGAATTATAATTGCTAAAAACTGAATAGCCAGCCTCATGAGGGTGAATTTCATAATATACGAGTATAAAAGCTATATATTATATCTATAAGAATTGGCTGGATGTACTATAGTATGGGTATGAATTATAGCCACACTTGCTCTAAGGACAGACTGGTGTTGTTACCAAACAGAAGTGAACTTCTGACACTGTGGATTATCTAATGAATTGCTAAAAAGTTTCAAGTTTCATTCCAAGTTTTTGTCCTGACAATTCTTGTACACTGCTTACATTTCTAACTCCTGGCACATATTGAGGAGATGAAGAGTATGAAGAGAAGTATTTGAGTAGGGGTGGTCAGTCAGGACTAGATCAAATCAAATGAAATCTGGCACCCTACAGTGGCAGATATAGAAATCCTACTTTTCTGAAAAACTGTCAGCCACCTTACATTAATATACATCAATCAATCTGTCTATCTATGCCCAGCTGATACATTCATCCCCCTTCATCAAACTGCATGAACTGTTGATTAAACTTATTCAAATATCAATAGTTGCATTTGGTAAATATTATATATTTGCATGTTTCTCGAGGCAAGCGTCTTGACTCCTCAGGTGTTACGAGCACTGGAAAGCTGCTGAAGCAGAACAAAAAGGGCGTTTGGGCTGGTTAAGCATGTGACATCAGTGTGGCCGGTATTCTTTGCTGAACTGAGATAACCATTGTTTACAAATGGAATACTATTTATAAATCCGTAGGCACGTTTTGCTATATTTAGACAGCCGTTTATAAATCTGTGGTTACGGTTACCTAAACCGAGAGTACCGATTGCGACAACGAGCAAACGGTTTGCACTTCTGTGGGTTGATCGAGAGTACTGATTACTATACCGTGAGTATATGTCCCTCTTCTATAAATACTTCGCTTTACTGAACCCTGGCAGGCTAGATAGAAAAGGGATTCATTGTAACTACGATTAAACAAACAAAAACATAAACCGGGGGTTATAATCACGTTTCTATACAAGTTTATTTTTGCGAATATTGCTTTAACATTTATGAATGTCGGTCGACACCTGTCGTAACGTTTTAAAACAGAATTTTACCCTTTACCCACATCAACAAATGTTTACGCGAAAAAGCGTTTAATTTAAAAAAAAAATCTAGCTTGAATGGAATCGTACCGATGTCTCTTATTCATTATTTTGTGACGAGAAATGTCGAAGACGCCAAACTTTTAGATACAGTTAGAAACTGTCGTCTAACCCTAACGGTAAACAAGCCGGACAATCGTTGTCAGTGACTACTTTGTTTACTAACTTTTCGGTCAACTCCGCCTACAGTCGTCCCGGGTACAATGAGCCCAATGTCAACTGCTTTCTTCTTTTACGAATATTAAATCTATATGGTGTTACATTAAAATTAGAAGTATAAATACACTTAATATAAAAGATACATATTTATGATTTGTGTAGAGATCTCGGTTTAAAATAAAGACATTTATTTTACAGACCTTTAATTTGAATTTTCACGATTTTTTTTCCAATCTTGCGTTTTGGGCCGCGGTCAAACTATCCACACTTTCGCAATTCACGATCAGTTCATCTGCTTTTAATAAATCTACATGAGCTCATATTACCCTTTGGTGAATTACCATTGTATAAAGGCTAACTTTAGCCGTTTTCAAACATTTCCGATACAGCCTCCCAAGAGTGGTACACTTGACTGTCAATATGGAATTTTGGATATTTTACTGTAGGATTTTGCACAAATCATTTTAAAAGACCTAATATCAGTAATGGGGCTCCGAGACAGTATGGTATTCTGTTTCTCATAATTTTCACATAATATCAAGTCACAACCGAACTATCACTTAAGAATGGTAGGCATACTGTGCTTTTTTCAACTGTATTTTCAGCTTTTCTTTTTGTGAATTAATATACTCATTTCATAAAGACTGACTTTGGTTATCCATTTCTCTGAATTTTCCCATAATGCCATTTTTTGCAAGTTCGGACAGATTCTACTGTAGAATTTCCACAAATCCTTAAGCAATCATGGGCAAAGCTCGTGCATCGAAAACAAAGGGAAGCATATGCAAGTCTCTGACTGAGGAGTTTAATGAAAAACAAAACAGACCGGAAAGGTGCCCAAACTAACAGTTTTTGACTGGTCACGAAACCCAGTGTGTGCCACTGATGTGCGCCAACCGAGGGAGGCGTGGATGTAACGAGTGATTAACAAGACAAGCAAACGGTCCACGTATGCACTACAGGTAGCTGTACACTACATTCAGGCGAATTAATATACTCATTTCATATAGACTGATATTGGTCAGTTATTTCTCTGAATTTTCTTATAATGCTAAAACAATTCAACTGCCATCCAAGGAGTGATACCTCTTGTCTATCAGCAGTACAGGTTTTGTATGATTCTACTGTACTGTTTTACCAATGACATTGTTACTGAATAAAGAACTTTTACTCAAGATTTGAATTGCAAAAGACATCTCTTCTCCTCCCAGCCTAACTCCTATTTGCCTTGCACTGTTTCAACAACACTATAGCTACAACTCCCTCCACCTCTCCCCCAGTCACCATCACTGGACAACAGGTCAGCTATGTTCTCAGGAAGCAGAAGATCAGTACATCAGCTGGCACTGATTGCATATCGAGCCAACAGGTCAGTAGATGACTCTCCTTCATTATGCAGCACCTACCACTTTTGCCTGTGTGTTATTTGTAGACTTCAGATATGCATTTAACACCATAATTCTATTTCATTTACATTTATGGCATTTGGCTGACGCTTTTATCCAAAGTGACTTACAATTGTGACTGAATACACCTTGAACAGTTGAGGGTTAAAGGCCTTGCTCAGGGGCCCAACAGTGGCAACTTGGCAGAAGTGGGGTTTGAACCAGCAACCTTCTGACTACTAGTCAAGTGCCTTAACCAGTAAGATACCACCACCCTATTAGTCAAACTGTGGAACCTCAACATCCTACCTTATATCTGACACTGGATCCAGAGATTACAGTCTAACAGAAAACAGTACATCATAGTAGGTGACCATGTCAGACCCTCTCTCCTAATCTCCTAATCTGACATCCTATCCTTATGAACCCACCCTTACGAACCCATGATACTGAGCCTACTAAGTAATTATGTTATAACATAATAATAAATATTGATTTCACTTTGGAATTAGTATACTATTGCAATGGTGTGTTAGGCTATGCAAACATATGTATTTAGAGTTTGCCTCAGATTACAGATAAGGCATCATGTTATTTCTACTGTAATTTTGTGTTATGCAGTTTTTAGCACTGACAATTGCGGTGGTATTGAAACGTTGTATAACCACAGTTCATTTAATGTAGGCTATTTGCTTTCACATTTGGGCTCACTTTTCTTGAGAAAAAAAGTTTGTTAGCAGCTGCCTTCCCTCATTTCTCTTTTCTTTTCTGAAAACCGGATTTAAGATAATTTGGGCATCATCTTCCATAGCACGGATACAATGCACTGCCGCTTCAGCAGAATGAACGCTAAGTTAAATGCGCCAAGTTAAAAAGTCCGGTGTAGGCGGACTAAACCATTTCGTGCAAGGGGTGAGGGTGCCTGTCTTCAGACACTATATGTAGGCTAGGACACAATTAATTCTACCAATCAAACATTAAATGTACATTAGATAGCAACATTTATTGGGATCTTTAAATTCTATTAATATTTAAAGGAAAATAAAATTCCAAATTCCCCCTCTTGGGGCCCTGGTAACTCAGACCCACTACGGCGCCCCTGGCCATGGGCACCGTCGTTCGGTAAGACCTCAGATGGGACAGACACACCACTGCACAGCTGAAGAAGGCCAAGCAGCACCTTTATTTTCTACGCCAACTCAAGAAATTTGGGCTGCCTCAAGCACTACTGGTCCAGTTTTACACTGCCTTAAAAACGCCCAGTAGAATGGGCTCGAACGTGCTCTGGTGATAGTCATGGGCTACTACGTAGTGAAATTGTTTTGACATTATGGGATAACTCTGAGACTGCTCACCATACTGTATTTAAGCCCTATTAATGACATTAGTACTTTAAACATGACCTTTGACCTTACACAAGTAAACTTGTTCAATAAAGTAAGCTATATTTTATATTTATACATTTTGTAAAAGTGCATGTCTATACCAAAGCTTTTTCAAAAATACAAACGTCTCCGTTTCTCTCTTAGTTTGCATTGAGCATCGACATACCGTAATATCGCGCATACAGGCGCATTCGGATTTTAAATAAAGTGCGGATAATTTGACCCACCATATATTGTAGCTTTATTGTATATAAAATCTATACTTGCCACGCTGTGTAGGTAGGAGAAAGATGACTATGGCCGCGAAACGGTTGCATTGTAAACCTTTATTGTGCCTGGGGACTATGCGATATCGGACAATAAATAGTATTAATCAATATGATGTTTACCGAGGCTTGTGCACAGTTGATGTCAAGACCAACGCCGTCAGGTATTTTCTAACAGCAAAACAAACAAACAAACCCCACTAAATTTTAGGTTAGGGTTAGGATTAGGGTTATGGTTAGGCGTTCTTAGATCTAACCTCTTTTAGCTACGTAAACTTCAGTCTATACGGAGAATTCATTTTCTTTGGCTAGGCGGGGCAGAAGCATATAGCTTCCTTTGTAAAGCTCGCGTAATTAATTTAGACGTTACCAGGAGCATCGGGTAAGTGTCTGATTTTTTTTAGCAGATCTGTGTTTGTAAATGTAACGCCCTGTACGTTTTAGATTGAGACCGTCTGCAAATATTTAGAATACTTAGCGATTTTGCTTTACAACTAGTCCCATATGTAGACCACATTAACCTACATATTTGGTGACCTTGTGCTAACAGTTTAGCAAGTTCGCTATCGGTCTGTATACGAATATTTGTTTTGCTATGTGAACTCGTTATATACAAGTTATAGCTAGTTAGGTCTTTTTTTATGTGACATTTGGCGATAACTTGCCAAAAATAGATAACCTAGCTGCGTACTTTCATGTGATAACAATCATCATTACTTAAGGCATCATTTGGAGTTTAGGCTATTTTGTCTATTATCTTATTTTTATGTCTGTACACTGCAGCTCTTGAGCATGTAGTGTTTGTGTGATGAACGGAAGACAGCCTCCTTGATGCTAACTCTTGATGCTGACTTTTAGCCATACAGTAATAAACATACATACGATAAACAACACAGAAGTCCTTCGCCAGCACAGCAAGAAAACTGCTTTGAGAAGTAAATAGGTACTTTGCACAACCGATGAAGGACCTTATTAATAGATGTACAGTATACCGTGTACAGCTGCCCGTATTTCAGTTGTCCAAAATTCAATCTTTAAAGAGAGATTCAATCTAGCTAATCTTTAAAGAGAGAACGTGAATAACACCATGTAAATGCTTTTTAAGAAAGAAAGGAAAGTGCAGTGGTCAGTTTTACTATTCTTTTACAGTTTTCTGCTGCATCTTGGACAGAATTCCAATGCAAATATAATTAACTTAAACCATACAGCAAATGTGACTTGGTCCAATTACATAGTTATTCCCATCTCTGTTGTATTTTAATTGTAAAGGCTATAAAGTATCCAGTCTGTGCCTTTTAAAACACAGAAAATAATATTTGTTAGCTATAGGCAGAGTTGAACTTTTAAGTGTCTGGGATTTATGACTAGATACTAAATTGGCATGACTTGGGAGCTTGGAGTGGAAGAAAGTTTTGAGGGGAAATTAGGTCAAAGTAACTTGGCACATGCTAGACTAAATAGAATCTTATAAATTGGAGCATGAAGCACAGAACTAACACAAGAGCGGAGTACATCCAGACCTAATGGGGTTCCTCCCTCCAGGTGTACACAGACTAGTGGGTAATCTAGGAGATAAGACAGAAAGGCAATCACTTCTGTCAGTTTGGGTTGATGCATGAAATGACTTTTTGGGCATGTTGAATACAGCCAGTAAAATGAATAAAAAAGAAAATAAGATTTTCATTTTGCATCTCGGAGTGTTCTAGAAACATAATGTCTTTCATCTTGACTGACTGGATGATTGAAAGGAGCAACTACTACTACCATTTATCAGGTGTCTCAGAGTTGCTCCTAGGAGTTGGGCTGAAACGTTTATTATAATAATAAACAGTCTTGTACCTCAGTGTTGGACATGACTAGAAATGAAGCTTCTAACACTCACTATAAACAGGGAGAGATTCTCTTTTGGTAAGGACCTTGCAATGAGTGAGTGAAGGAACATTACAGGTGGATCTTCAGAGATCGCTGGTGTCTCTGTGTCTTGTAATACAAAGCGGTTTCAAAGATTTCATGAGACAGAACAGTAGCTTACATGTAAGTACATGTTGCACAAAGGATTTATAGTTGTTAATTATTGCACTTTGGTCATTCTATTATTAATTCTGCAGAAGTAATATGCCACTGAGACTTCTAACAAATTACATTCTTTTATTATGAGGTGAGTATCTTGACCATATCACACAGTCTAGAGGAGCTTTTGTGGTTGTTTGGAGAAAACACAGCATTCACATGATCCAACAAATTTAAAATAATTTTAACTTTAATATTAGTCATTTCATATCAATGGTTTATCCAGTTAGTGTTGATGTATTGCGATATAATAACATTGCTGGACTTTTGTTTATTGCTGCAGGGATGATTAGCTGGAGATGATCAGTGAAGTACTTTCAGCTGGATGTGACATTCTCTTGCTTACTTGTAAATGCATGGAACCACAAAACCTGCAGTCTGAAAGGACTACGCTCATTTTACATCTTTCCACGGAACACAGAAGGGTCTGCACTAGTGGCGTAAATCATTTACATTTATGGCATTTGGCTGATGCATTTATCCAAAGCGACTTACAATTGTGACTTAGTACATTGTACTGACGGTGAAACCTAACTTTAGGCTGTTCTAAATAAATATTAGAATCTCAAACAGCAGCTTGGCTAGCTAGCTTGCTATCTGATAGACTGTTGTGAGTAATGTTTGTTCTTTCATCATCACCATCCCTGAGCTATATAAAATCACGAGTCATCGTTTAGCATGGCAGGACAACATCAGACATTATGTAGCACGTTGCACATATTGTTTAGTATAATCTTTAAAACTATGTAAAAAAAATTTTACACAAATAAACTGCATGCATTTCTCTCTGACTTTACGGTACTTTGGAAATACATGAAGACTTTTTTATTTTTTTTGTACACAGAATATGTATCTGACATTGTTTTCAAAGTAGTGTGGCTTTTTCACTGTAGCACTGTTCTAGTGAAATCAAAATCTCCTCCCAGTAAATTGATTGATTGGTTCCTTAAGTTAGTGATGTATGAAATCCTGGCTGTCTGAAATCCTGTCTTTTCAATAGCTGTATGTGTAAGAGTTGATCCAAAGTCCCTTCTAACTGATGTAAGACACTGATGGACAGAAGAGATACTCGTGTCGTATCTGGATGGAGGAAACACCAGTTGTTAGTAAAAAATGATCAGGCTGTGTACTTTTGTTAGCTAGTATATTGTTTTACTGACGAGTCTGCATCTTTGCAGGTCCCCTGTTGTAATGCCTTCCACGAAGGTTACCTTGAGCGGGGTAACTGTGCAAAAGATCAACAAGGGTGTCACCTTCTATGGGAATGAGCGTGTGGTTCCACCTGTGTCCACTGGCCCACCCAGCCAGCCCAGGCCCCTGTTGGTGCTGCTGCCCTGGCTGGGCTCCCGGCCCCCGGCTCAGGCCAAATACTGTGAAATCTATCTCAGAACAGGCTTCGACGTGCTCGTCGTGGAGAGCGACGTGAGCACGTTCCTCTGGCCTCGCTGGGGGCTACAGTACGGCAGCCAGCTGCTGGAGCTCCTGGAGAGCGAACGCTTCTCCCAGCGGCCCCTGCTCATCCATGCCTTTTCAATTGGAGGATACACTTTAGCCCAGCTGCTTGTTCATGTGTCCAAGGACATTGAGCGTTACCAGGGCTTGACCAGTAGGATCCAAGGACAGATCTATGACAGCCTGGTCATAGGCTCACTGGAACGCATGGCTATAGGTGCGTACTTATTTACTAAATTTTTTTTCCAGTGCAGCTTTTGTGGACTTTTAGGATAGACACCAGATTGCTGCAGCAAAAATGCTAGTAATGTTGTAGTTGAGAAAATGCGGATCATTTAAAACCATTTGTCTTCTCATTATTTATTTCTGTGCTTTTTTTTCACTCTAGGTGTAAGCAAGAATGTGTTCCCTCGTTTTGAGAGTCTAGTGAAGCGTACCAGCCTCCTTTATTTCCAGGTCTTCAAACGCCAAACGGTGGACTACTTCAACACCAGCATTAACGTGTTCTGGAACACACCTGTGACAGCACCTGCACTTTTCTACTTCTGTGAAAACGATGCACTGTGTGATCCAGAGACTATGCAGGAACTGCAGGAGTACTGGAGGAAGCAGGGAATTACAGTGATGAGCAAGAAGTGGGCGGAGTCTATTCACGCTGGACATCTGCGTGCTCATCCTCAAGAGTACCTGTCCCTCCTGGATAATTTCCTGTGCTCTCTGAAGATGGCTCCCCTCAAGGCTAAAATGTGATGTGTGTTTAGATTTGTATGGGAAGTGGCTGTTATGTAAACCAGACAGATTTAAGTCAGGGATTTACTTTGTTTAAAGTTTATTTACTTACAACAGTCTAATATTTATCATGGTGCCTTCTGTAATTCTAGCGTAATGAATTAACATGACCTTTTGTAATATTTTAAAGATTTTGAGTAAAAAAAACGTTTGGGACGTTTTGTAATCTAGTACTTATTTTGTTTTACATCTGTTATGGTGTAGCCAATAAATAAAACAATCAAACAACAAAAATGTGCTTGCGCTTTGCGCTCCAGTTCTATTGGTGGCGCTAACGAGTTCGATTGCCATAAAAAAGGATGTGTGACGACTTCCGCTCCGCTCAAAGCATGTCAGCCTCGTAGTAAAACGTGTTTACAGTTCTTTGAAATTGTAATAAACGTAGAACTGTCAGTTGTACGTGCTGGACAACTGACCGTTTCGCATTTGAACATTCGGCCAGGCAAGTGAGGGCATTTAACTAGCTGGTAACTAACATGTTATCTAGCCAAGTAGTTTGCTCTGCTTAGCTAGCTAGCTAATCTCACTACTGGGAGCTATCCTAATTTTCGATCCAGTTAGCTAACCTAGCTATCTATTTGAAATATATATTATCCTAACCAAGATGTCAGCGGTAACCTTATTTGTGCGGAATTTACCCTCATTGGCATCCAATGACCGTTTGGAGCAAATATTTTCTGAAGTAGGACCAGTGAAGCACTGTTTCGTCGTCCGAAATAAAGGTAAGTTATCTAACCTAGCTGGTCAATAGTTGCACTAGAGTAAAACTCCTATTAGGTAGCTATCTGAGAATGTTCAACGTGACGCTCCCTATACAAATTATACTCTGCAGCTTTTAAGACGGAGTAACATGGCGAGCTAGATGTTTTTGCAACTCGTACGACGTCGTTTGTGTGGTCTCTATGAGCAGTGGGAGACTCCTGGAAGGAATCGTCTCCGTTTGATCTGTAGCCTTACTATAATCTGCTTTCTCCGTCTAAGGCTCAGAAAAATGCCGTGGTATAGGGTATGTTACGTACTCCATGGCAGAAGATGCACAGCGGGCGCTGACAGAAATAAAAGACTACGACGGACAGAAAATATCCGTGTTACTGGCAAAGAAAAAAATTTATGATAAGAAGCAGGGAAAGAAAAACAAAGGTATGCGTTATGTTGTTCTTACGTGTAGCTTTAGTTCAGCCCCTGTGTTTGTGCAATTCTTTGTTGACTATTGTAATTTCTTTTGAAAAATCTACACAGCTGTACAAGAAACGCCACAAGAGTGCCCAAAGGAACCAACGGAGATCAAAAGTCAAAAGGAACCATCGGAGATCAAAAGTCATGAAAAATCTAAAGGCATGAGGAAGAAAAAGCTTAAGGCCAGACTTATAATTAGAAATCTTAGTTTTAAAGTAAGTGGTGAATTTTAAATGTCAACTGTTTTATTAATGTTATATATAATTCTATATATTCTAGTGAGACCCAAAAGGTAGAACTTTTGGTTCCTCTGTCAAGGTGAAACTTGAATATGTCAATTTATTTTGTGGTACAGCTTTGCCTATTCTTCTATGGGATTTTAAATGATAAGCCTTCGTTCAATCTATTTTTAATTTTTTTTAATTGTATATAATATGAATTTTTATATATATATTTGTGTGTTTTCAGTGTTCTGAGGAGGATCTCAAAAAAACGTTCTCAAAGTTTGGGACGGTCCTGGATGTGAAGATTCCTCTAAAACCAGGTATAAGTCAAGATCCAGACACCAAAACCTGAGACAAATTTTAGCGTTAGTGGTCTGGTGTGCAAGTTTACAGACCATTGAATTCATGATGGCATGGTAATGCCCCAAACTAGTGTCTGACAGCAAAAAAACCCCAAAACAAACATTCATTTTCATCATTATTTATCTAGATGGAAAGAAACGAGGCTTTGCTTTCGTCCAGTTTAAAAATATGCTTGAAGCAGGAAAAGCTCTTGCAGAAACAAACCTGAAAGAAATTAAAGGTGAGTCTTTCTCCACACTGAAATATCTGCTTCTGATTTGGTGTCCTTACTGGTCCTCCTGATAAAATTAACTCTGGTCTCTCTATCGCTGCCTTCTGCAGACAGAAAGGTTGCTGTTGACTGGGCAGTCCCTAAAGACAAGTTTGTTGCAACTCAGTCAGGCTCCAGTTCAGGTACCCATTAATGTTTAATTTATGAATTGATGCAGTTGACAGAATTTTTGTTTGTGTTCTAAACGTGTCTTATTGGCTGCAGGACATAAAGACAAAAATGGGAACTTGAAGAAATTTGAAGACTCCAGTGAGGAACTGAAGACTGACCAAGACTCCAGTGAGAAACCCGATGCCCCAGAGAAACAGTAAGAGCTAGATATTGTGTTTTCCTCAGTCATACACCTGTGGTATCTGCACTACATACATGATTGTACGTGAAAACATCAATGCCTGGCTTGTCACAGGCTGTCTGCCGCAACATGTTGGGAAATATTTAGGCCACAGACCTCAGAAACCTTAGTAAAGGATTTAGACTTGATTCCTTTCCCTCCAGCGGTGTGTTTGGCGCTGACATCACTGGTCGTTTACATCACTAATGCTGCCGTGCTTCTTTTAGACAGGTCTGTGTTCTTGAATGGCAGTGCAACTGTGTGATGACGACTCTTTGAACTTTAGGGTCAAGCAGCAAGAGGAGAATAAACGCACAGAGTCTGATTCAGAGGACGACGATGAGGAGGAGGAGGAGGAGGAGGCGGCGGCTGACGACAATGATGAAGATAGTGAAGGTGAAGAGAATGAACAGCATTATGACTCTGAATCTCAGGAAGCAGACAGTGATGACGGAGAAGAAGAAGAAGATGATGATGATGTTGATGATGAAAAAGGTATGAATACTTCTTTAAATTATTCTTCTTCAGTCGGTTTTTATGATTGTCGCTGCTGTTGATTGTGGCTGCATCTCATCTTTGTGCATTTTTGTTTCCAGCTCAGCTTAAGAAGAACATGAGAAAGAACGCCCTCCCTTCAGACGTGAACGAAGGAAGAACTGTTTTCATCAGGTTAGCATTTTTAAACACCTCTGCCAAGCGAGAATTGATTAGTGAATTGGCAGCCTGCCAATTATAAACAAAGTAGGCCTGCCTAACAAGTTAACATGCTTTTCAATGTGAGTAAGAGTATTGTACGAGCTGGTGTGTGAAGATGGAATATTTATACGACGATGTCTGGCCCCGTCGTGACTGTGTTTGGCGTTATTGGTCTTTAGGAAGTAAGATTTCTTTCGCGATCATAGTGAATTGTAGACGGGTGTACCACACCTGAGGATGGCTAAAACTGAGAGAGTTCTTTGACGGTTTATGTTTGGGTTTGAGTATTTTTGCTTTGTTTGAAGGATTTTCCCATTATAGGTACAGCCAGTTTGTTTGAGCATTTCTGAAAGTTATAGCATTGAGCGTTCTTAGCTTAATACACCAAAGACGCCACACACACACACACACACACACACACACACACACACGTTACGTATGCAAAGTAACCAAAGCCTATTAAATAAGTGAATAGACCATACCTTTAGTCAAAGCCAGTTAACACTCATTGTTCCTAGTGTGATATTGAAAATTGCCAAATAGAAAACTTGAAATGTGAATCAGCCGTTGTATGAACTGTCGGGTCAAAGTAAGTTTCTAATAAACCCGTCTGACCAGTGATGGGGTGTGATTGCACTTCAAATACTGAACCCTCTAAAAAGAACTAAATAAATAAGACAGGAGCGTAAGGTCACTTTTGTTGAATTTCCCGTTGTTCCCGGCCTGCTTTGAGAACCCACCACTCTCTCTCTCTTAGAAACCTGTCCTTTGACTCCGAGGAGGAGGACATGGAGCAGGTTCTGCTGCAGTTTGGTGAACTAAACTATGTGCGTGTGGTGCTTCATCCTGATACAGGACTCTCGAAAGGTTGGTGGGCTTTAATACAGAGCACTGTATCCACAGTAATTTGATCCTGAAACCTCCTGCAGGCAAAGACCTGGGGCGCTTGTTTGTGATGCACTGCTCTGTCCCCTCGCTGTGCATCCAGGTTGCGCCTTTGCCCAGTTCAAGTCTAAAGAGGCAGCAGAGAGGTGCCTAGCGGCGTCCCAGAGCGAGTCCGAGGTGCGTCCTGCACGAACCACCGCTTCCTCGCCGCGTCCCGCGCTGCGCTCCTGTGCCTTGACCTGTCTGAGCCACGTTCTCCACCTTCCAGGCCGGCGGAGTGCGCGTCGATGGCAGGAAGCTGAACGTGGTGCTGGCGGTAACCCGAGAGGACGCGGCCGCGATGAAGACCAAGACGACGAAAACTCAAAAAGGCTCCCGGAACCTCTTCCTCGCCAGGGAGGGCCGTGAGTGCGCCCCACAGATCCAGACGGCTCATGTTGACCTTTTTCCAAACGATGTCTTTTTTTCTTTTTACGTATCTCTCTCTCTTCTTCCCGTGTGCTACACCCAGTGATTCGTGCTGGAACCAAAGCAGCAGAAGGAGTGTCTGACTCTGACATGGCCAAGAGAGCAAGGGTAAGTGCGCCGCTCCAGCGTGCGGGACGTGCGGGACCGTTTCCCAGTGTGAAATATGTACAACTGCTGTTCACGTGCTGTTTCCTGGTGTTAGCTTTGTGGATCAGGGGCATGTTTCTCTGTTGTGGTGGTGTGTGTGTGTCTGTGTGTGTCTGTGTGTGTCTGTGTGTTGCCAGTTTGAGGATCTGAAGCGTGCAAAGCTGAAGGACGTGAACGTGTTTGTGTCTCGCACACGCCTGTGCATCCATAACCTGCCGAGGAGCGTCGACCGCCGCAAACTCCTACAGTTGAGTCTCGCTGCAGCAGGAGGAGGCAAAGGAGTCCGCATCACTGAGGTACAGTCCACACACACACACACACACACACTCATACACACACACACACACACACATGCACATTGATGCACGCACATGTGTCTCTGCAAACAAATTAGATTTTGCTCTGTAAATAATCAATCAAAAGCCCTACGATCACAAGCCCTGTGAAGCACTTTAAATGACTGACATTGTCTTGCATTAACACTAGATGGCAGTACCAGGCCACGTTGATTCCATTCCAGGGTTTATTAACTGTTTATTGAACTGACTGTGATCGTTGCTCAACATATATTATGTTTATCATTATCAAAACTTGTTTATGTATTTCTGATTCCAGTTGCTCTCTTTCCCTCTCTTAGTGTCACGTCATGTACGACAGGAAGCCAGTGCGTGGTCAGGTGTTGGGCCGGTCGCTAGGTTACGGCTTCGTGGAGTTTCAGCAGCACGAGCATGCCCTCCAAGCCCTGCGTCACCTTAACAACAATCCCACTATCTTCTCTCCCAACAAGGTGAGTGTGGTACCCACCGTCAGAGCTGGTCACCTGGCCACCGTGGTTTGTTTTCTGCCTGCTTGCTAGTAAGTAAATTTGTTTATTAACCACATGGGGCATTTCAGTGTACAGGAGATCTGTTGGCAGTTGGCACCCCCTCCCCCCAAACATGCCACAAACTCCTGCATTTCCCACTTGCTCGTTTGGAATGTGTTTTTGTTTCATCTGAATGTAACTTCTTGAGAATGAGCTGAATCGTTTCTCTTGGCACTTCATGATTGTCTTACTTGCTGAATTGAGGAGGAATGTTTGTCCTGGAGCCACGTTTGGGACTGTTGCAACCTGGGGGTTTTTTTGGGGGGGGTTTTTTGTTTGTTTGTTTTTTGTTTTTGCCAAATCAGCGGCCAGTGGCCAATGTGAGAACTTGTTTTCCTGGTTCTCTTTCCCTGCTCAGAGGCCCATCGTGGAGTTCTCCTTGGAGGACAGCAGGAAGCTGAAGCTGAAGGCTGCGAGGCTTCAGAAGAGCAAGACCACACCTGCCTCTGACTCTTCGAGCAAGAAGGTGAGCAGCAGCCATGCCTCCATGACATCACAGTTAACACGGTTCCTCTTAAGCAATACGGTAACTTCCAGAAAGAGAAAATGTCCATATAAGATCAGGATGAGGCAATGAAAAACAGCATCATATCTGACATGCTCCAACCTGAGTAGAACCTGATCCTACATACAAAGAGTAATACAGAGAATCTAAAAAAGCTAAAAACAGTCATTTATTGTTTACTTATGTAGTTATTTATTGTAAATTTATATTAATTGACTTGATAATCTGTAGATGTAGTTTTATGTAATTTGTAGAAAGTGATTCTATGAAATGCATTAAAGTATGTGGGCTGAAAACTTCTGATGTACTTTGTTGCAATGATTTGTGGAGTGTCGTTAAAATGACTAATAAGAACGTTTCAGGCTTTCATTACTAAGCTGTTTTGTTCCTGTCTGCTATCTTTTAAGCTCAGCTTTACCTGAACAAGGCGAAGGAAGCAATTGAAGCAATTTAACAGGCAATGAAATTGACCAGGACTAAGAAACTACTATGCCAGTCGTTTAATAGCCTCCTGAGAGTGCATTCAGTGGGAGAAAGGGGGATAACTAAAAAAAAATAATTACTTATTTTAAAAAAAAAAAAAATCCTGTCTGTAGTATTAGATTAGAGAGTTAACCTTGACAGCATCAGTTTAGCTATTTGGCATCCTTAACTGGTGCTGGATGTAACGTGTAGTGTTCTTTATTTGGTCTACAGAAGCAAGTGGCCCAGTGTGGAGAGGAGGGCCAAGGAGGTGTGAAGCCTCAGTGTAAGACCCCAGGAACAGGCAGAGGGGCAGGGCAGCCGGTGGCTTTAGAGATGAAGCAGAGCACAAAGAAACGGGCAACCCCGAGCAACCACTACTCAGGCTTCAGAACCACGGCTCAGGTGGAGCACGTGGATCTAGAGGATGGCCGGAAACGCCAGAAAGTTCTCCCCATGCCATCCCACAGAGGCCCGAAGATCAGGTACTGACTAAGGTTTAGTTGAGTCTCTCTCTGTGTATTTGGACACCACAAGATGGTGAGCATGCAGTGTCTCGATACTAAACAATATGCAGGGTTGTAAAAGTGAACAGAAGCTTAATGGGCTTTTGATGTGGCCCAGGCATCGCGATAAAGGCAGGCAGGCCGCCCAGTCCAAGAAGGTGAGAAGAGCACCGAGCAGGAGGGAGAGGACGGAAGCCCACCCTCTGGAGAAACCAGCACTAAACAAGAAACAGGTGACACATTCTTCTGCCTGTGTGAGAAGAGTTCGAGTTCACTGTCATTGACGGTTACAGTTTGTTTATAAACCCTAGCTGCTCATTTTTAGAATATGGCTTCAACCTAAAATTATTCTTGTACCTTTGCAAGCTGAGCAAAGCGGGTTTACGCGGGTCCTGTTTCAGAGTGCCAAGCCAGTGAAAAGAAAATTCCGGAACAAAGATGACGACCGCTTTGACTGCCTGGTTGAGCTGTATAAGAAGAAACTCCTGGGCAACTCCAGTGCGAAGGGCTCGCTCATCAAAAAGAACAAATGGTTCAGCTGATTCAGCTGTGCGAGTGAGTGCGTGTGTGTGTGCGCGCGCGTGTAGGCGTGCATGAGTGAGTGTGAGCACATCCCAGAGAAAAACTTTTTTGTATAATTAGTGTGTCTGGCATGTGCTGTTTTATGAAAGGTGAAAAATATGGATGTATATTGTTCTCCGTTTGTGTAGTTTGCATTGTAGAACAGTGCTGCTCCTCCTTTTTTATGCTATCAGAAATACCGGATTGATGAATCCAAGTATGAACAATTACACACATTCAAATGAATAGTTTTTGGTAATTTACGTAGTATGTAGTAATTTATCTTACTAGTGCTCCACCTAGTCTGTGCCTTTAATAAAAGTTAACTTGCCAACCTAAGTTGTGAAGTTGATTTACTTATGATATATGCTTCTGGATGGAAATAAATTCTAGAATTTAATTTAAAAAAAAAATCAGTATTACATGTGTCCCAAATTAATGCACAAACTGGCAGGGAATTACAAATAAATAAAGATCAATGCGGCAGTCAATATTTACTATGAGTTAGACATGCATGTTGATGTTATTCTTTTAAATGTTTGGTTTGTCTCAAAAAATGCACTCCCTTTGCATTCCAAGAAGTGTTGACCAACAAACTGACTAACTGAATCTTTTTCTGATTTTTTAAAAGAAATTTGCAAAAGCAGCACAGTGACACATTTACTGGTATTTATTACGGAAAAGTCTTTCATTTATGCTTCATAAATGGTGGGATGATCTGCCCTTGTTTGAGTTCATAAATGGTTTTCTCACTGAAGTCTCTTTGCAGAGTGATTACAGATAAAGACAAGATGCACATCCTGTATAAATAAGTCACTAAAGTGGGCCTGGTGAACCCCTTCCATGGCTGTAGGGCTTCTAAAACATTTTTGTTTGGGTTTGTTTCTCTGACTTTGGAACAAATACAACTTAAAATTTTGTCTTTTATTTCAGTGCATTTGAAGTTGAGAATATAAAAAAGCAGTTAAAAAAAACACATTACAGATGCAAATAGCTTTAGATCTTACTGAACTGCATTAAACAGCTTGGAGCATTTATGGAAGACATATGGACAAAATGCAGATTTACGGTGAGTGTGTGCTGGTGATCCAGTTGGGGGAGAACATGTTCTTCCCAGCATCAGTGATCATGGACCTTCTGGTAAGATGGTGTGACGTCAACGTGGCTGGCGGTGAGGTCAGCGTGCATAGGGTGGGTGTGGCTGTGTGTGGTCGTGTGGGTGTATAGATCGATGAACGTTCCTGCTCGATGGAATCGTTGCCTTTCCCGTATGACATTGGCATTACTTCTCCGGCTTTCTCAACGACCCCATTTTAAGCTTCATACATTTAAAATACATTATACAAAACTTTGCATTCTTTTTAAAACACAGTTGCAAAAAATAGTTCTTTGGTCTATAAATATGTGTTTATAAATAAATCAAGTAAAATGGTATTAAAGTGGCAGCTAGCAGAGATTTTATGCTTTAACATGTTTTCAGCTGGTCTAAGTTGTGCGTGAGCTTTTGCAGGTAAGTCTGCAGTCTGTCCAAAGCCACATGACCCAGGGTGATGTGATACGTTCCGTTGTCCTTGAGGAAGGCCTCCAGTGTCTTCTCAGCGGTAGCCTTGCGGTGCGTGCACTTCAGCGAACTGCCCCGCTCCTCCAGGAAAGCCTGCAGGGTGGAGACGTCCACGCGCAGCTGGCTGGCGTGGCCCTTGGGCAGGCTATGCAGGACCCTTTGGAAGGTGCTCAGGGTGTCCACCATGGAGACCAAGCCCTCGATGGGCTTATCGGAGGACAGCTCGGGCAGCAGCTCGGGGCTGTCCAGGACCATCTTATGGAATATCTGCAACTATGATTAAAGGCACTGGATCAGATAAACCCTCCAAAACCGCTTGACATATTTGAATGTTGTAATATGTTTTCGCAGAATTTCCTTGGGGCATAAAGCTAATTTACCTCATCTTTGTGTCTCTGGATTCTGGCGATGATGTTATCAGCCTGCATCTTGACGAAGTTTTTCACACTGTCAGGAGGCAGTGGGAGCCCATGACCCATTGTGAGCATGCTCACGAGGAAGGAGTAGAACAGGGTGGGAGCCACAGTCATGTTTCCTCGGGGAGCGTGTCTCTGCAGGTGCCTGGCTCTACCTGCCACACAACCAACTCTTTAATGTTTCTGTTTAAGTGTATGTGCAAGTGCACAGGTGTTCAAAGTGTTTTAACATTTATGAACTATGTGTATACACAGCAATTAGCAGATACACTTGTCCACAGCTCTTTACATATCTGTCAGTAGAACAGTACATTTGCTCCTTGAGAACTGAACCCTTTTCCTTGAAGTTAGCGCTTCAAGTGCTACCTGTGCTGCCATGTAAGATACATTAGCAGATCCTTCACATACTGTAAATCTATCTACAGACACACACTGTTTAATGTTTAGACCATTAGAGTTTACCTGACTGAAGTGCTGGCCATTATCTTGTTACATTCTCTAGTAAATAAATTTTATTTACAAATAAAAAAAATTGTTATTTGAAATGAAAATGTTTGATGTTAAAAATTTAAAGACAATCTCATTTTCCTTCTTTGATGTATTGATTTTAAGAAATTACCATTAAACGTCTTTGAAATTACAGAACAAATTGCAGCACCAAACATCACAAATAATCTCAGTTAAATGTATTAGTTTCCCAAACATTGGTCTGCTATCTTATCAGCTAACACTGGGTTTCCCAAAATCCCAAAGAACACTCTGGTCTTATCTAAACAATTATTGCATAACACTCAGTACAGTTGCTTCAAAACCATGGCAATCTAAAATTAAATTTTCCTCCATTAAGATTTTTTTTAAAAATAGTAACTACTTGCAGGTACTGGACACTGATTGCATATTACAGTAAATCAACCATACAGATCCCTGTTTAGATAACATCAGTGTAGTATACAGTAGAGCTGTACAGACAAAGAGGGCCCTTACCTTTAGATGAGAGAGCTGTGTCACTCTTAACCTCCATCAGTACTGAGGCTTTATAGTTGATGGATGTTGACTCATCAGTGAATCACCTCAGGCTTTCCTACCAGACTGTCCCATGGCAGAACAGGGGGAAGGGGACAACACCCCCACCCTCACCCCCAAACACATTACACCCTGCTCACTTTCAGCAAGCAAACACACACACACACACACACACACACACACACATACACACACACACACACACACACACACCTACAACCTCTTAAATATTATGTTCAGTTCACTGAGAAGCCCGTGCTGTGTCAGATATGGTTACTGAATCTTTTTCAAACCTTTCAAGAACAGATGTCACTTTTTAGAATGTAATTCAAAAGCGACAAATCCATTATGAAGCACAAATTGTGTACGGATTATGGATTACGCCCCGATTCATTCTGTAAATACTGTGGGAGGAGTGGCCTTACCATGAGTTTACCTTTTGTGGTATGAGTGCATGTGTGTGTTTGTATGTGTATGTGTCACATGACCTAACTCACTTAGGGTCTAGGGTCCAAGGCTGGGCTTCAGATTGTCTCAAGGAGCCATGTTTTTTGGAACCTGCCCATTTGTTTTTTCTGGGCACTAACATAAGTTTTTTTTCTTCCCTAAGATGATCCCCACCTACAACCTACGCTTTATTTCATGCTAAATCTCCACCAAAAACTCGAGCATCCTCCTTGCACCCTGGAGAGAAGGTGCATTTTTTTATTGTGTTGGAGTAATGCTTGATAAATGCTCCAGTGAAGTCTTGTGGGTGTTCTATAGGTGTTGCTCTGTATATGTGACTCATGGGATGCTACAGGTCTGCATGGTAAACTGTAGTAATGGGAGTAACCCTCTAGTGTCTTCAATGTATATCATTTGCACTTCGAGCTAATCAGGTGCACACTGTCATGTTGTGGATTTGCACTAAACAGTAAGTTTTTAGAACTCGAGCTAAAATGTCATCAGTAAAATACAGAGCACAAATTTATATTCTCTATTGCACGTATACTTTCTTTAATATCTCGGTCATTAATCAGTTATTAAATACAATATTTACAGTAACAACTCAGAATGTTATATCGGGAGAGTATTAAGAGTTATAACATGTTATTCACCAATTACTCGATAAACGCAATCTCATTGTTCTATTCGCGTGCAGCATCATCTTATTTCCTGTCGTGTTCGCCTGATGTGACGCAACAGCTGGAACGAATCAGCTACTGATGGTCATGTGAGGGCAGAATCGCATGACGAAGGTGCTGATCGTATGGTGGGTGTAGGCCATGACGAGACAAGTAATCGCCCACAGAATGAGATAGAGGGATCTCGTTTCCATCCCCTTCTCGTGTTGATTGCACATACACATGCACTGAAACAACAGACGCAATTGATTCAGAGTGAGTTCATTAGGTGTAGCTTCTCTCAGACGCTAGGAAATGCTGCTGTTGTTTTGTAATTAGTTTTAATTACTTGTGCTGACGACGTCCGTGTTCAGTATTTGCAGCAACAACAACAAAATATTCTGGGTGATGAATTTCAAAGACACTTTCTGCTATGGACTGACCGAGAAGGTAAATAATGTTTGACAAACTGTTTGGCCAAACATCTGGCTAACGTGCACCATTAGATCTGTCTGGTCACGCTCACCAGGCTTTTGTTGGCAACACCCCGAGCCTTCTAGTGTCTATTAACACGGAGGTTTAACCGGTGTTAGTGTCTGTAGTCCATCTATTGTCGTGAACGATTTGGTCTGAACATCTGTAAGTAATCAGCTTCTGACTGCAGGCCCGCTGATGGCTAAACGGTTACGTCCCATAATCTAAACACGAGCTCCTTCTTCGTGTCTTCAGCTGAACAGATGATTGACTGTTGGCAAATAGGGACATCTTTGTACGATCGACAACTTTATTGTTTATACTGTGATTCACGTTCACTCTTAGCACTGTCAGCTTCACGGATCTCTTAGCTCGAAGATTTTGTGCTTCGTCAGGATTTTGTCCGAGAAATATGAGTTAAACAGTGATCCAGAGACACATTTCACATGGTTACAGGAATCACAAATGACTCCCGAATGAGTTCCATGTTGCCATGTCTTGAAACTGTCGTGCGTTTGCAGTTGAAGTTACGGGAATACAGGGAAAATGTACGCACAGGAAATGTTTCTATTCCTGTATTCTTTCTGCTATTTCTGGCATCATAAAGCTG
Organism: Sternarchorhynchus goeldii; assembly: GCA_028565775.1. Taxonomy (NCBI): domain Eukaryota; kingdom Metazoa; phylum Chordata; class Actinopteri; order Gymnotiformes; family Apteronotidae; genus Sternarchorhynchus; species Sternarchorhynchus goeldii. The sequence continues at coordinate 17,067,378 of JAOXYF010000027.1, read as the reverse complement.
TTGTTCTGAAGACAGAAGTAGGTGTGTGTGTGTGTGTGTGCGTGCGCTTATATGTGTGTTGTTTCTGGTGGTTTTTATTAGGTCTCCAGGGTCCTGCTCTGCATAGAGGGAAACGAAACATGAGCATGTTCAGGAATATGGGCTAGTGGGTGTGTGACCTAATAATAATTCATATTTATATAATAATGATAATAATTACGAACAATAATAAATACTTTCAGTAATTTGTGTGCATTGGATAAAAAACCCAAAACAATGTAATGTATGATTTCCATGGATGTAACAGATCATATTGGTTATCAGCAGAGCACATTAGTAGTGTAGCTACACCGTGGCCTTAAATGTACTTTGATCATATACCTAAGGAGCTTAGATATATCTTTGAGATATATCTTTGAGAAAGGCATTGGCTCCAAATCTCAAGTCCCAGTCCAGCGTGTGTTGACGCTGGACACCAAGTACATGTTTCTCAGAACCCTTACAGCTGTATGGAGGGATGTAAGGGGGGATGTTTGTGGAGAGAAAACGGAGTCTGGACTTTAGTTCCAATGAGGAAGTTCTGTGTTCGTCTACAGGAGCCAGAGCTCACCCGGTTCTTCACGTCCACAGTAGATAAAGCAGCCACTCACTCATTTATCAACCCCTTTTATCATACATTCCACTATTTCTCATCCTGAGGAAATTCTGCAAATTTCTCACTATTTAGTTTTCTGACAGTGTTTTATTATTATTATTATTATTATTATTATTATTATTGCATAGTAACTCTAGTAGCAGTAATAATATTAAATTTGTATCTGACATGTTGCCGTCATGTCAAGAGTGAGATGCAAGTAAATGTTAAGGTTTTAATGAAAAGTCCAAATACAGAAGAAATCTTCATCAGCAGCAGATCTAGAGAAACGCCCTCAACAGACAGCAGTATGTGGGCACCTGTGGGGCTTTACGTACCAGTGAGTGGAACGAGGTTCAGGTGCAGGTGATGACTAATAACCAGTTGTTTGTGGATGGGGGAGTTGTGAAGTGCGATTGGTGGTTCTTTGATTGACTGACAACTGGGGTGTGACAATATATAAATTAATAGAACACTGGGAGTACAGTATACAAGGCCATCTAATAGTTAGGCAAATGTATTCTTGTTAAATGGTATTAAATGACTATAGGGGCTTATATTGCTTGTTTATCAACTTAAGTGGAGACTATAAAGCTCAGGCTATAAGCCTCTTGTGAAGGTTCAAGGGGCAGGTGCTTTGTCTTTGTATTACAGGGTATGGATCTTGATTAAATAGAGATGGTGTCATCAGCTTTGGAAAGTGCTAATTTGGGTTCGTTGAAACGTGCTTTTAGACTGTAGTACAGTATTTTATAAACCAGCTAAAGCCTTCAGAAACTCTGTAGGTTTATTTGGAATAAAAGAGAACCCAATTCTGATTGGTTATGCACTCCATGTACAGGAGAACTAAATGCTACATTGTGTGACTTTGTGCCTCTGGGCAATACAATAACTAACAACTACAAGGAAACTCTGTGCTAGAGAAGGGAAGACTTGAAGGCAATGCATTCTGAATGGTCACTGACACTGAATCTCAGGGTTTCAGGAAGAGTGGCCGAAGGTGCTGAGTGCCAAGCAGAGGTCATTCAGGAAACACAGCTTCCAAGGGTGTAGTGGGCAAGGCTTGTACACTTCCAGAGCAGGATGCCATGATTTTTCTGGAACCAGAATGTGTTA
>JAOXYF010000027.1:17033978-17065549 GCA_028565775.1 Sternarchorhynchus goeldii | reverse complement strand
TGAGCATATTAGATGTCATACCACATATGATGTTAATAATTGACCAAAAACGTACGCACGCACACACACACACACACACAAAGACACACACACACAGACATGTTTTGATTCCAAGAACAGGCAACGTCAGAGGAATTCCAGGAATGTTAATGAATGTAAACTGTCCTTTCTCTTTATAACAATTTTGTCAAGGCGGAGGTATGTGTTGCACTCAATTTCCAGGAAGAATATTTAAACTTTATTTTTTGTATTATGTATTTATTTTCTTTAAATTATTATCAGCTGGTCTGTGTATTTTGATGTGTGTGTGTGTGTGTGTACGGAGAGCAAAAGCAGCAAATGTTAAACACATGGGAAATTGTGAAATTTTGTGAAATAGTTAATTGTGTATTTTGAAGTTGAAGACAGGTGTATTACAAGAACATATAATTCAAAACAGTTACTGTTAATGTCAGATTTGGTGTTTTGAAAAAAAGAAAAAAGTAACAACAAAAAACACACAATGACTACATCTGCAAACGATTTGTATGGTTCCACTGTAACAGACGTAGAAAACTAAACAATAAACGAAAGAGAGATGATTAGGAAATATCAGTAATAATTTAAGTGATAGAAATGTTTCAGAACCACAGTTTGTTTTTTGCATCAGTGACAATGGAGATCCAATTTTAGACAACACATCACATCTGTCTCTGCAAGGAAAACAAACAACTCGAAGAATAAAATGAGTATTCACAGAAGGGCTTGGTGTAGGGTGAGTAGGTTCAGAAATAAAATGTGTTGGGCTTAGAGATTCAGAATTCCCTCCGGGAGGATATACATGCGCATATGCTTAAATGTCGAACTGAGAAGGCAACACTTTCTTCCTAGTTTCACCTGTGTAACAGACACACACGTTTTCCACACTCTCTAATTGATCTTGGATCAAAGCCTGCACCCTGTGCTTCACGTGTGTGTAAGAAGAGTGTCCGAGTGTAGGAGACACCAGAGCAGGTGGAATCCTTTACCGTTACTATAGAAAACACATCAAAGGATAAAGACACCAAAAATCATTGTACTGAGGTTCAGGAGGGAGTCATGGGATCATTTGGTAAATGATGTCTTAATTAAATGGTTAAGATCTAACATCTTAAGGAATGTTTCATGTTAGGGGACTAATAAAAAGAAATTCCACCCCTTTCTTCAATAATCAGTAAAATAGATCACACTGCTGTGCTTCTCTACAGTGTGGACTTACTTTAAGGGCTGTCCTGGACTTGGGTAGGGTCGATCATTTTGATTCATTTTATTATGGTTCTCATTGTTTGTGATATCTGGAATGGTAAAATGGGGGAAAAAACAGGGGAGCTCTAATATTTTTAACTTGTACAATGAACATCCAAACCCTCCATTAAACAGTCTAAAATGAGTTTAATTTTACCTTTGAATTCATGTGGTAATTTCATATACAATGTACTTTGCATCGCATTTGGTCAGATCTGACATTATCTCCCTCAGTTCAAGCATTTTGCCATGGTACATGATGTGCGTATCAGCTCTGAACTGCTCAGAAGGGTATGGTAAGCTGCCTGGGTGTAGGGTCACAGGCCTGTGAGGCTCACGGGCATAAGTGTCTATAAGTGAGAAATTCTACTCCCCTGCAAATACAGCCAAAGTAAAATGCTTATGTTAATAAGCTTGACAGAAATTATAATACTTGTCAGAAAAATTGCATTTTTATGTATGTATGTATTTAACTCAGGTTGCTAATATTTGTTAATGTGCCATCACTACATGCCTTTCTGTGTAGATTTTTTACATTTTCCTCACACCTTGCGGATCCCTAAATATCAGCGCCGGAAACTTTACTTAAGTGTAAGGTAAACGAGCTTGACTAGGGCGTCTCACTTGACTGCCATTTTGTAACCCTAGACAAACTTAAAAGCGTTACCTGGCACAAAACCTTGACTTAGGAGAGGAAACAACCTTGAGGTCAAATGAGTAATCTAAAATGCATTTTAAAAAGAGAATTCCTGTAAATTAAGCCGAAGCTTTAAAAGAACTTTGTTCCCTTTGAAAAGGGAGAGTTGCTCCATCTAGTGGCTATTCTATGAGAAAACATAGAAGAGAGATTTATGTTGAAAAAAGTGTTAAAATGTCCAAGATATTTAAGTGAATACAGTTAGTTACTAATTGTCATATAACAATAACTATATTAATAGTTAATTGAAAGTAAGAAATTGTAAGAGGAATTAAAAAAAAAGCAGTCCAGGATAATAATTGCATCGTAGGATAATAATGGACTGAGTATTGGTAGGATCAACTGTAATATATGAAGTCTTAGAAGTGTTATGACTGTTCTGAGACTGGCACTCACTGACTAATACGGCACATCAAACGTACTGCATGCATATTAAACGCGTTTCTCAAATAGCACATAGAATAACAAGGAAACGTTGCTACATGTGACTAGACATTGCATGGTTGGTTGAACGTAGCGCACAGGCTTTTCGTTGTCCTGACGACGGGTCCGAGAGTTGGGAAGCATGTGGTGTCTGAGCCCTCCACAAATACTTTTTGGGGTAAGGGCTTCCTGGCTACTGGGTTACGGAACAGCAAGCCCAGACCGCAAAAAGACTTGTGAAGGGCAGAATAGAGGGAGAGAGACATGAGGAGGAGACATAAAGCCGATCCATTGCTTTTAGGGACATGCCAGATCTGGAAAACATGTGCTTGGGGTCAGTCCATGTGTTCATCTGCATGTGAAGAACTTCAGCGTTTTCGGGCACCGGAATGATTTACATGCTAATACAGGCCTTCCAGTACAATCTAAAGGACTGATCTATTGATGTATATGATAGCTAGGTCAGTGCAACATAAGGGTTGTAAATACAGAAAAAGTATTTGCATTTTTACTAAGCAATTTCACCAATGACATTTAAAATCTTCTAATTATATTTTTTCTTATGGAAATTCAGTCACAGTTCTTCATTTCTGAAGATGTTTTCATCAAACAAATGATGTAGTGTCTAGGAATATGTATATGGAACTTCATTAAGAAAACAATGTTCAAACCAAAATGTCATGATGAGAAATTTACTGTGAAATGCAATGTTAAATTAGTAATATTTGAAATCTTGTTACCACGAATATGGAATCCAAAAATGGACTTGTCTAGTCTGATGGAATTTTCTTCTTAAAAATAAGGAAATTAACATCTTTCAACAACAGTAGTCAAACTTTAAAGATGTGATTTGTTGCCAAGGAAGAGTTCTGTCAGTTGAGATAAAGACTTGCAGCAGATGGCTATCATTCATTAGAAGGGTGGGAGAGGAAGCTGTCCAACAAGTCAACATGATGTCAGACATAATGGATAAAATGTTTTAAACGTCAGTAACTGGGTTCTTCCAAAAAGGGAATTCTAAAGTCCAAAACATGTAGAGTAAATTGTTCCTGTGTTATAGACAGACCTTGGGTCAATGAGTTGAGATAGTGTCAAAGCAATTTCAAAATGGTGGAGGAAACATACAATTCATATGCTGGTACTATAGCTTTCTGAAGTGAAAAAATGCTAATATTCTTTTATTGCATAATTAAATTCGATAATGATGTCAATTATTAATTTGTTATTATTTATTCAGATTCATTCATATTCGCCTACTGAGCAAATCAGTATGAAAAGAAATGGGTACATACTATTAGTGGCATAACTGCTCATAGTATTATTTAAATGTAAAGGCATCAGATCAAAAGCATGCATCAAAAACACCAATAAACTTTTATCATTTAACATAAATCATACATGATGTTTTTATTGGGTTTGTGTTCATTAAATAGTAAAGCAACAACTGAAAACAACGATTACAAATATATTTACAGTTCTAAAACGTATAATCCTCTAATCTGATGGTTATGTCTTTATTTAAGTTGATATAAAGGTGCAGAACATGCCGTAACCCACATTACCTGCATTAGAATCAGGGTGACATCATTTACTCTATTAAATGACATATGCTTTGATTCAGTTTTTATTAAACCCATCCTGTGTCATCAGCTGTCTTAACAAGCATGGAACAGAGACTGGCCACCAGCCTACACAGGCTCTTTTTAGTTGTTAATAGAAAAAGACTTTATGGATAGTGTGTAATTTATCATTGTACTTCATTCTATTCTGCATCCTAGGAAGCTCTATTAATATAACACTGCACATAAAAGTGTAATAAAAATATTTAGAAATGGTATGTTTACTAATCTGTATGTTTAGTAGCAAACCCCTACATACTCACTAAGGAAAATGTTAAGGCTGGGTTACTGGACGCTCCCACTTTAGAGACCGGAGTTTTACTAAAACTGATTTATCTTCAGCTTGACAGATTTATCCTCTTCTATATATGTAAAGTGGGAACAGTAAGAGACCATTAAACAGTAATCTTTACTTTTTGATCCTTAATTGGATTTAAGTGTAAATGTTTGAGAGTGAGAATTATTCTTATTGATCAGAATGTGTTCTGAGCTTCCACATGGGTGAAATCTCTGCTTTTAGAAAATCATCTATAAATGAGTAAAATAGCTACAGTATGTAACTCCATGTTTTTAGTAAGGGTGTGATATTTTGTCGTATTTGATGTATTAAACTGATATATCAATTTAGTTCACTTGTGAATGATTCAAAAACAAATTTTAGTTTCTGCCATTGTAAACAGTCTAAGTGTCTTAAATAGTTTAAAATAGTCTTTAAAATTAAGTGACTGAACGATAACACAGTAGTGGCTGCTCAGGCTTAATTTACCGAAATGAAAATTGGATTTTGATCCCTGAAGTTTAGTAATGTTATTACAAGAATAACAGCAAAATCATGCATATTGCTCAAATGTATTCAAATAAACAATTCAAAATCATGCATATTGCTCAAATGTATTCAAATAAACAACTATTACCATAATAACCACTAAATGGATGAAAGCTAGAAATAGAGATTACTAAATGAGTATATATGAGTATACATGAGTATATATGAGGCAGTACTGATCCTTAATAATACTCTCCTTTTCTGCCTGACCTCAGCTGTCCATTGGTGTAGTGGGAATGTGTGTCATTTAGAATTTGAGAGACGCATCCATTTTTATTTGTGTCAGTTCTGAAATCATTTTATCACCTTTCGTTTTAAAAAATATAACTGTTTTGGTGTAGCTGACGCAAGAACATAATCAGTGTAAGGAGGGTAAACGGAGCCAACAGGTGAACCAGTGTTTGATTGGGACAGGCCTACAGGTAGTCCTTACTCTTACAGGTGACTAGAGTGAGAACCTTGCGCTTCAAAGAGGAACAGAATGTCCAAAGTCAGACAGCAGGTACGCTACGCACAGTGATGGTTTCTCCCCACACATCTTAAGCTTAGTACTGGAGTAAATCGTTCACTCAGTAGTGATTGTTTTAGTCTTGGACAAAACGGAATTAAATCCTAAATTCAAAAACACAGCTAAAGCTTTTGCTTTTCTACTTTGTGGATTTATGTACATATAATCATATATAGGATTTTTCCTGCTTCACATGTCAAAACAGGTGCGCGCGCGTGTGTGTGTGTGTGTGTGTGTGTGTGTGACGGTGTGTTCATGTGTGTGCGTGTGTGTGTGTGTTTGTGTGTGTATGCGTGCGTTCGTGTGCGTACGTCCGAGTGTGTGTGTGTATGTGTGTGTGTGTGTGTGTGTGTGTGTGTGCGTATATTGGAGGTAGGGGGTAGCTACACGTGAGTGTGCGCGCGCGTGTCCGGAGTGTACTATGGCCGCGACACGGGGAACTGTCCGCGGTGCTGAACTCGAACGCACGCCTGCAGCGTCGGTAACGCCCTGCACCTCAAAGTGTACAGGAAAAAATGTGAAACGCTTCTGTATATCACAACCCAACACGGGAAAAAATCATTACACGATTGATACACATATTTCAAAGATATGCAAACGATCTGAATACATTTCTGCACAATTTTCATAAGGAAACATTCGTGCGCCTCAGCGCATGCATAGTGGCACAATCTGTTCCTATGAAATAAACACACATTTTTGTCATCTTTCTTTTATAAAAAAACGAATTAAACCTGAAAGATGTTATGAAAGTGTATACATTATTGCCCGCATCATATATGTGCACGTGGTTCGGAAAGGAAAAAGAAAAAAAGTATATCATATTCAGTTCACTGACAATGGGAAAAACGATGTCTTTGATGGTGCTTTTAAAATGCTGCATATATGGAGACATACGATTCAAACTTTATCAAAGATATCGCCGATTTTACCTTTTTGTTATCGGACTGAGCTACTCGGTTATTCTTCGTGGCTGCATTCAGAATGCCCATCACGTGCATCCATAGTCCACTTAAAACACCCAAATGGCATTTCATTACATTCATCCAACTGATTAATCGTTTTACACCTTCTTTCCTAAAACATTAACTAAAATGTTATAAACATAGATACTTAAACAACAGAGTCTATAGACACTACAACCAAACTTAATCATGTTTTGCATAAAATCAAAATGGTGAGGTCCAGGTATGTTTTACCTTTGACATGTGTAGACGAATTCGGGAATGCCTGACTGTTCTTGGTAGAAAACCACGAACGTTCTTCAGAGACCCCAGTGACGCTTTTACCATCAAACGCGAATAAATCGCAATGACTGAGCCACAGCGCGTATCTCAAAGACATCGAGAGAGTAATTTCACCGGGCGCAACGAGCAGTTTGGAAATGAATAGGTCGAGAACACGAAAACGCCGCCCGCTCTCGTTCAGACACCATTACTCCACATCAGTTAGTGCATGCTGTTTTCAGAGACCAGTGGAAGAGGAAAACACATTCCTTGGACATAAATTACTACAGCCCTTACTGACGCTGCAATGATGGCAGGGTGTCGCCATCAAAGCACACGTTTAAAAGCAGCAAATTGTTAGATTTCTAAAACATTTCCATTTAGTCCTCTCCTTGTTTCTGAAAATACTGCAAAATGTAATGGAAGCGCTCAATTCCTCCAGTCAGCTATTGACCTGCATTGACGTCATTGCGTCATTAGGTTTCCCCTGGAAACACGGGAGTTCTAAAAATAGCAGCGCATTAATTCAACCCGAGCAAGGGAGCAAGGTTGGTGCGAGCGACTATTTGTATCAGTCCATAATCCCTCCGATTTTTTTCCCTCAAGACAAGGCTTTCAAGGGCGCGCTGATCACGACTCTCCTGGCTATTTTAAGAATCGAGCTGTAGCAGAAAGCGCGCGAGGGAGAGAGCTCTCGGTTTGTTTTAGTATTGCGCACGCACCAAGAAGCCGGCAACGGCGAAACAGCGCCACGGGGATATAAATAGCCCAGACCCTGCACCGGACTGCATGAGGAGACCCTAAAAACAGAGGCAAACTGGGATTCCGTTTAGGCAGAGCTACGTGCATACCAAACCCACGACCACACACACAGCTACTATAAAACCATGTGTGTTTGCTTAAGGTAGTCTTTAAAACGACACTTTTAATTTCGCATTCATTCCGTAAATTCAGCCACACGTGTCATCACATTCCTAGTTAGACCTTTAGTCCTTAATTTATTAGTCCTAAATTTACTAAGTGATGTTCGATTCATTCGACACAACCAACTGCCAGTCTGAAGACCGTTACAGAAAGCGGCAAGGGAATACCAATCACGGTCATGTCGCGTGATATAATGCTACTACTGACAACGTCACGTGGAAATAATAAGAAAATGTCACTGCAGCGATACCCTGTAGAATCTGCGCACCGGTACAATGCGTGTGCTAAACAGTGCGAGAGAACAGAATGACGCTACTGGCAAATGTGGCATTGCTAAGTTGGCGTTCGCTGAAGGCAGAACCTATACTGTAAACACGAAAAGACCACAACACAATTCCAGCGCCTTCCTCGGCCTTCCACTTTTCGCGCAAAAACATCCAAACAGCTATCTTAAATTATTTCTTCATCTGTTATCCAAGATTCCTCTATCAAATTTAGGTACTCTTACGTTGTGCATTGTTAATTGTTTAGTGAATTGTATTTAAAAGGCCATTATACATATAAGATGTGCAAAGGGTGCAGACAAGATCGTTGACCGATTTCAACAGTACTATGACTTTGAAAGGGCGGAACCAGCCATGCTCGTCTTTAAAGGACCGGTTAGGCGTTATGCATATTGGCATATAATGCAACCCTAAAGATTTCGATTATGAGCATTTACAAGATCTTTGTGGAATGAAAATTAGCAATATTATAAAAAATAATATTATGGGCAAATTCTATATAGAGGACATTTGTTGTTTCATTCTTTAATTCATCACATTTAAAAAAACAACGCCGGTTTTTTATAAACGCTGTTTTAAACGAGCTCATGTTAAATCGAAAATATGTAATATTTTTACATACAGACTGTCTGTTGGCATATTTGTGCGTTTGGTGCATTTTACAGCCCTCCTATCTTTCTGTTGCACAAGGAAGAAAAGAGACTTTTTTTTGCTATTGCTGCCATCTACTGGTAAAATTGCCAAATAGCAACATTTTATTTTTGCGCAATCTGTGATTGAGGCTAAAATTCCCACCCCCACTTCTTGGAAGAAAACCAGAATATATCACAGTACTTCATTTAAATTAGACGGAGTTAGTAAACAATTTTCTGTAGGCATGTCGTCTGCTTGGAGAAACAGACTATTTTAAATAGTCACTGGGAGAGAGGACATCTGCTCATGCATCTGGATACATTAAATGGTCATGGGCAGGTGAGAGGAGTGGATACCTGTTGAAATACAGATGTCAGTTAAAGAGTACTAGACTGCAGTTATTACCTGGCGGTGATAAAAGCAGTGTAAAAGGGGCAAAAAATGAATGTTTTTCGATACCATGTATGCAGTTTGAAAGGAATTTAAAAGCCATTAATCAAGAACACATTAAGATTAATAGTACTGTAGAATGACCAGCATTAAGGTAACTGCATGGAGCTGTATTTACATGTTTAGCAGATATTGTATTCAGAGCGTTTTACATACCATTATCAGTAGACAGTATGAAACTCCCAGGGAATTGAACCCATGACTCTGGTCATTAACACATTGCCCCATCAGCTCTTTCAGGTGAGTAAAGAGAATTTATCTGGAGACACATGCAGGAACACAGATCTCCAGAATGACCACTGCCATGTGGTTTTCACACCTTAGGGCCTGTTTACCTCTTGCAACTAACATGCAATTCATTTCCAGAATATATCTGGGTATTTGTTTGGCTAGATTCCATTTACTCTTCTCACTAAAATGCTTTCCCAGTGTGAGATGCGATTTAATTTTGCATAAAAAGAATACAAACACACATGTCATTTCCATTTTACTGCGGACATGTTTTTTTTTTTACCCTGCTACTTCTGGAGTATTAAATGCTATTTAAGGCCACAAAATATCTGCACCAGCAGAGAAAGATGCTTTGTCTTGCATGTGCTTTTATTAGGGGCCATTACTGGCCAGAAGTCTTTAGGGCATCAGAGGGAAATCAGCACTGGTGGGAAAAAAATTGTGTCTGGCTTCACTGATATTACAATAACTGAAATTTCTTTGCATATGGTGGTATTTACTTTATTTTGTGAGAAAGTGCAATCATTGATTTTGGAAAAAAAAAGTCACACCTGTGTGCAGTTGGAGTGAATTTAGATACTCATGCTGCATCCATAGATACTTGTATACTTCTATATTAAATAGTATGCCAAAATAGTATTTCTGGGTTGGTAAATCCGAATCTTAGTACTCACAGATAATTACTGAAACATACCTGGATGAACAATCAAATTCTAAATTCTAAATTCTAAGTTTGTGAACATGGTTCATTTCTGTGATTCCAGCATCATGGAAGTCTTGGTTTCTGAAGCCAAACCAAACATAAAATACTGGTGCTGAAGAAGCCGTTTTAAGAGGAGGCATAATGCTTAATAACATGACAGAACTGATCCATGTACCAGTTATTCTTCAGTAATTCTGTAGAATGTACAAAATGTATTTAATTTTTGCATGATACAGTACCAGTCAAAACTTTGGACACACCTACTCATTGCTTATATTTAGTATTTTCTACAAAAAACCCAAAAACTAGAAACATATCAAACCAATGAAGTAACACATATGTGATTATACTGTGATGGTCAATATTTTTTTATCTTGGATTTTAGATCCTTCAAAGTAGCCGCCCTTTACTGTCCTCCTCAGCTCCACACTAGTGGGTTTCTCCAGCTGCATGAGGTTTTGAAGAAATTCTCATATGTGCAGAGCACTTGAAAGGGTGAGGGACTAAAGTTCAGAAAGAAAACTTTTTGCTGAAGGTGCATCTACACTTAATTGTGCATGTGAGTTCATGTATGTGTGTTTTGAAAATCAGTTTTTAACACATTTACCAATTTATATTTATCTTCGAAACATATGTAATGATTATGATATGATTATGATTATGTAAACATAATCCATTAGATTCAAATGTCTTTCTTACTATTAAAAACATACGTTCAGTCAGGTGTGTCCAAACATTTCACTGATACTGTATGTGCCAAAAACTAAGAGTACAAAGTTAAACTGTTGATTTTGGTTATCTGATTAGCATGAGCTAATGTTGTTTGTACACTTTCTGTAACCATCTCCCGTGGCCCACTCATCTATAACTGCTTAATACAGAGCAACGATTCTGGACGACCACAGTATACTGAACTTCATTAGGTGTGAGACAGACTCTAATGGCTATATAATGGAAGGGTGGTACTACAACAGCCTCAGCCCACCTTCACTGGACTTTGTGAATGACTGTTACATAAATCTGCAGTTTGTCCAAGCAGAGACAACCTTCCCTTCTCCCAACCAGAAGGCCATGTATCTACCTTCCCTAATGAGAATATGTTGGCTTCTCTGTTTTACTGAAATATGAGAATTATTTCCACAATCAAGACTAGCTTTACACAGCTAACAGATATGTTCATGTCAGACATGCAAATGTTTATGTCTAAAGTAGACTGAGTAGATAATTCATTTCGATACAATAATTATTTTCAAATGCTTAGTACATTGTAGTATTAAACATTTAATGTACACTATATTGCCAAAAGTATAGTCCTTGACTCACATATGAGTTTAAGTGACATCCCATTCCTAATCCATAAGGTTCAATATGACGTTGGTCCACCCTTTTCAGCTAGAACAGATTAAACTCTTCTGGGAAGGCTGTCCACAAGGTTTAGGAGTGTGTTTATGGGGATTTTTGACCATTCTACCAGAAGCGCATTTGTGAGGTCACGTGTCTCTAAAGCCTATAAAACCATGACGACAGACTGTTTAATCTGTCAAATACAAGGAGTGTGAAACTGTCCAAAAAACAAAAGTCAACATGCATGAATTTGTACATAGATCTCCCTTTACTCGAATGGGATGAAGAATTGTGTAACATGGTTCAGTGGTTCTGAATCTCGGTGCTGTCCGGTCCACTCAGGCGAACCCGTGTAGGTGAAACACTAGGAGTAAGAGGACTTTACGACCGAGTTGATCAACGCTGCTACGGTACAGCCAGAACGGCGAACGAACGCAGGCATCTTACGATCATCACAACGCTGTAGACCAGAGGTTTTGGACACCGGAACGCCGTAGGCAAGTGCTTTTGGACATCGGGGTGGAAAAAAACCAAAAAAAAACCTCCAAGAAGGACAGTATGGGTCACGTAACCAGAGCAGGTCGTTCCCAGAGGCGTCACAGCGCAGAGGTTCTGGTGTGGTGGTATGTAGTCGTTCAGGTTCTCACATCCTCTCTCATTTACGGTCTCACACTGCCGTGCTTTCAGAAGGCAAGGATCCGACACCTGATGAATTCATCTGGTGGGTCTGTAATAACTGCAGTTAATAATGTAACAGTTTTCTTAGTCACAGAGTCAGGAGAGAGAGGGGTCACAGCAGTGCTAACGCCAGGACTAAATGTAGACCAGTCATTAATCACAGACACACACGCATGGATACACACAAGCGCACACACACTGCCAGAGAGAGAGAGAGCGCGAGAGAAAGAGAACGTAGTAAAGGGAGGGTTGTAAATGCATGTGTTTGCACCCTGTGTGTGTGTGTGTGTGTGTGTTGAGTTTTTAGCTCCAGTCCTAGACACCCAGTACTCTCCTCCAGCACACCAGATTTAGCTCAGAAAAAGGCTTTTTTTTTTAAACACCTGAGGGCTGCAGTAGGTGTGTGAATCCTTTCAGAGCAGTGGGTCACCAGCACCACAGATGAACCACCAGCCTCCACAGTGGTGGACATGCAGGTACATCGATGAACACCGCGACCCACCGGGCCTGCGTGCGTGTGCGTGCGTGCGCGCGTTGAACTGAAGCCGAACACACGATTCAAACCGAAATGTTCAGATCGTGTTCATACCTGTACGATCACTGCCGTTCCTGTAACCACGGTGATCCTCTGCAGCGTCTATCCAACGTGGACTAACGAATCAGCATCCAGCACTGGGTCAGGATCAGCAGGCAGGAACAGACCACTCACCCCCATCAGCAAGACAGAACTCCGATTATCACTCCTCTGCTGGATCAAAAGATACACAGCTGATGGAAAACTGGTGTTAGAAGAAGCCTGGACACACTCACAGACTCACACACACACATGCATGTGAGACAGCATGCGTCTCTCACACACACACACACACACACGCACACACACATACCCCTGAAGCTTCGTCTTCTATTGAGAGAAGAGAGATAGATGAAGACATTTATCAGCAAAGCTGCGAGTGGCTCAATTAATAATTCATACTCTAAAATTACGTACATTAAACATTTATAATTAAACCCTTTAACCATTTTTCAGGATTAATTAGTTACTCTCATTTACCAAAATGAAACGGGCTGGAAGACGTTTGCTACGATGCTGTAATGATGTTGATCAAATAGGTGGTACAGATAAATGAATATCATTATTTAATCGCATTATTTATCCCAAAACAATTGTGTCTGTGTACAACCGTCATATATAATGATCGACACACCCAGCATCCTCTGTGCTAGCTAGAATGATGCGACTGCTCAGAGCGGTCACAGAAACACGCGTGTTAAACATGTAATGTAGTCCTGCTTTGAAGATCAGCATACAAAAGGTTCCTGGGTTTAGTGCACATCGTCATTAAAAGCAACTGTTCAGACAATCAGGAGAAGTCGGAGGAAGCCAAGCGGGAATGTTCGACTCCTCACAGCGATGCGGGTGTGGAGTGTTCGATTCCTCACAGGGGGTCGGCAGGTGTCTTTTGTCTTGTTCGGTATGTGGCCAGAAAAAGCCTAATCTGCTCTATGAAGAATGAGAACCTACACATCTAGGTAGAACCAGCCTGGACTGTGATACTGACGGGGGTGGGGGGTGGGGAGGTTACAAAGAAAGGATGAGAGACAGGGGATAGAAGAGAGAGAGAGAGAGAGAGAGAGAGAGAGAGAGAGAGAGAGAGAGAGAGAGAGAGAGAGAAAGTAGCGCTGGGCAAGAAGAAGCAAGAAGCAAAGGTCGAATGAGAGAAGATATTGAGGGTAATCCAGCAACCCTAATCCAGCAATCCAGTAATTGCTGCTAAAAGAAGTGTCTGAGGTTGGAGAGTCAGTGGTCAAACATGAAACATGAGCAAAACACTGGGATCCAGGAGATTAAGACTCAACACAACACTACAACAAAAGAAGACAAAATCACTACTGGCCTGAATACAGAGACAAGCAAGGGATTAAGTCGGGACCAGGGAAACACCAACAAGGGCAGGGAGAACAGCGCAAGTCACAGGGGCAGAGCCTGAAACGAAAATAAAACCACCTGGTGCAGGCAGAGAAGAGTTAACCATGCAGTACTCCACCCTTTATACACGCCTCCTGAATCGGGATGAAAAGATGGAGTATCTGCACCTGGCGCAAGGGCAGGGGGCACTAACAGGAGGAAACAAATCAGGAGCTGGGACAGGAGTGTGGGACTAGGAGGCGGAGCCAGGGGCAGATTTTGTGGTTCCAGAGATGGATCAGGAGCAGAATCAGTAGTCAGGTCAGGAGCAGGAACCGAAGCGTAACACCAGAGGAGTCAACTGTGACAGACAGGTTATTGCGTGCAGAGTTGTGACTCCTACAGGCTCTCTGTGGACTTCGTAGGTTATTAGATCAAACACACTCTTATTCGGCTGTAATGAAACCTCGCTCGCTCGCTCTCACTCTCTCTCTCTCTCTTTTCCTGCTTCACAAAGAATAGCAGCACACTAACCTGTTAACAAAAAGCTATTTCTGCCCACTGATACCTCAGGCTCCCGAGCCCTGACCAGTTCTAACCAGGTTTTGTGGTTTCATATCCAACTATGTTTCGTGGTCTCATTTCTTTGCGTGTCGTTTGGTCTTAATTCACACTTGCCTTTAGACACGACTTTTAGACTCTCATAGTGAGAACAGATCTGTGATCAAGGCCAGGGGGTCATATAGTGTGACTGTGATTGAAGGAGGCCTTCAGTATGATTACATTATTAGGTGGTGGAGCCCAAACTGATATCTTTTAATGGGGCCCAAAATCCCTGGTGGCATAGCTAAGAGTAATATGATTCTATTGGAGATAGAAGAATCTCTCTTTATATAAACTGGTTATTCCTCCTACAAATTCAGAAGCACTTTGCTTGCACAGCTGATGAAGGACCTCTGTCCGAAATGTCCCGTCCTCTGGAAACCTTGTGTACTTCAATACAATTTCGACTCTCTCTCTCCTCTATCTCTTAGACAGACAAACAGTCAGATGGATTTAACTTGCTGCCATAGTAACAGGCAAATGTAAATAGTTTTTACCATTAAATTCCAATTAGCATCAAAATGCCACTGGAAATTGCGATACAAAATGGTCTGAAGGTGTTGAACAAAACGATCAGCAAGGTTTTCTTGAACGTTATACAGTAAACAACTGTTACAGTAAAACATGGCGAGCACTGGGTGATAAAAATCGATTATTTTGTGTCCGTTATTTTAGCGGATATGCTAATAAATAACTACCACGAAAGGATCAATTGTCATCACCCATTTCCTCCTCAGGCATTACTGCAGGAGCTCCTACTGTATGACCTTCTGCTTCTTAGGGTTTACTGCGTGATTTTAGTACACACTTCTGTTACTTAATGTAGATCACATATACTGTCTATAACATACATGTATACACTTACACTAAGTGTTGATCAAATCTTGCTTTTATGGTAAATTTAGATGCAAACATTCAAAATTAGTTCACAATAGCATGACGGCAACCAGGACACTGTTTACAATTACATTACATTTAATACTCACATGCACTTTACGTGTGTGTGTGTGTGTGTGCGCAGTAATGTGATGCTCCTCACCATAACGTGTGGCACAGAATATTACTGGATGGTCACTTCTGGTCTGCCATCAATTAATACTCTAATTTACATTTAAGGCATTTAGCAGATGCTCTTAACTGTACAAAAAGGGTTTTGTGGTTGACTCACAGAATGCATCCAAGCCGGTAAGTAGGATAGAGTTCAAGACTTTTGAACGAGGTCACTAATAAAATACAAGAATTGCGCTGGTCCTGGTATAAATCCTATTAAACAATGACGAATACAGTAACGTAGAATAACAAAAGTTATTTGAATTTGACTTTCTCCAACAGAAAAGTGCAGCAGTAATGGCCATTGAGATACTCTACAAAGAGATGAGTCTTTAGTCCGAGATACTTTACAGTCTACGTTTGAAGATTGCAAGGGATTCTGCAGTCCAGACAGTCAGTGGAAGTTCATTCCATTACCTTGGAGTCAGGACAGAGAACAGCCTAGAAGCTTGTCTACCACTGGACTCGAAAGTTGGCGTATTTGACGTTCGAAGTACTCGAGGTACTGGTCGGGCTTTGACCATCATCATAATGTAGGAGGGTTTTAAATTTGATGCAGATAGCTACAGGAAGCCAGTGAAGGGAACGCAGTAATGAAGTGACGTGGGAACTTTGGAAGGTTATAGACACCTGGGTGGCTTCCTGTGAAAGGAAAGGCCAAATCCTTCATATATTACTAAGGAGAAGCCTGCTGGACCGGGTCAGGTTTGATACATTAGTTGAGAATGACAACTGGCTGTCTAAAGTTATTCCCAGGCTACGGGCATCTTCAGATGGTGATACCAGTAGGTTCTCAAAGGAAACAGTGAGGTCACGGCAATGACTAGGAGTCGCTGGGATGTACAGAAGCTCAGTTTTACTGCGATTACGCTTCAAGTGGTGGGCTGTGTGTGTGTCAAGCATCCTGAAGTTGATCAGAAGGAGAAAATAATTAGCTGTGTGTCAGTGTAGCAGTGATGGTAGAAGCCATGTGAAGATGTTATATCACCAAGGGAGTGAATATACAAAGAGAAAAGGAGAGGGCCTAGCACAGAGCCCTGGAGGACGCCAGTGGAGAATCTACATGGATTGGATGTGGATCCTTTCCATGACACCTGATAGAGCCAGCTTTCCAAGTAGCACTGGATCCATTTCCACACACAGACAGTCACGCCGAGGCTAGAGAGAACGGAGAGGAGGATGTTATGGTTTGCTGTATCCAAAGCAGCTGAAAGGTCCAGGAGAATCAGGAGAGATGACAGCTTGGCAGCTTTGGCAGCGTGAAGCTTCTCCGTCACTGATATGAAGGCAGTCTCGGGTTGAACGTGCCCTTTTGTAACCAGACTGATTGGGATCATGGAGCGAGTTCTGAGTGAGGAAAATAGATAATTGATCACAGACTTTTCTCTCAAGAATTTTTGCGAGGAAAGGGAGAAGTGATACCGGTCTATAGTCGTTTATGTTGGAGCTGTCAAGTGTGGTCTTCTTTAGAATTGGTACCACCCTGGCTGTGTTAACACACGCCTGATAATGGGGCATTTATTCGACTGGGCACGTTGTGTTGTTCTGTTACTGGGGTGAAAGACAATGACATACGACATACGGCACATGCTGGTCACATGTGGAATGTACCACTCTCCAGGGGTGATACCAGTACATTTTTTTT
The DNA here is from genome assembly GCA_028565775.1 of Sternarchorhynchus goeldii. Classification (NCBI taxonomy): domain Eukaryota; kingdom Metazoa; phylum Chordata; class Actinopteri; order Gymnotiformes; family Apteronotidae; genus Sternarchorhynchus; species Sternarchorhynchus goeldii. Next base: position 17,048,533 of record JAOXYF010000027.1, on the reverse strand, counting down.
TTTCCCTTTCAGTTCACATTGTTTAAATATATTAACAGATCTATGAACTTGGTATGGGGGTACAGGACTATTTTCAACACCCCCCGGACTACTAGTACCCCACGACCTGCCACTTGTGATCGGAATATGCCGATTGTTTCTTGCAGTAGGAAAGCCATAACTATTAATATGCTACTCAGAGTTTATATGGTTTACATGGTTGCTAAACCCCACAAATCAAGGATACGAATGTAATAATTTCTACTATAAATATTAGGGCTGTGCAATGTGATAAAAATACAACCAGGATTTTTTTTCTCCCAGATTGATCAATATCACAATTACGTACTGGTTTTACAAGTAGAAATCTGTGTAAAATGCATAAAAATTTAAACACTGTAAACCAGTATGATGACATCTTGGGACGTTATATAAATAAATAAATAAATAAATATATATATATATATATATAGCTTAAATATATAAAACTGTTATATCCTTTCACCTTTTTAATTGGTTTTTCATACAGGATGATATCAGCCAATGATGATGCAATCGATTGTCCTAGTAGAGCCCCACCCTCGATTGTCCTAGTAGAGCCCCACCCTCGATTGTCCTAGTAGAGCCCCACCCTCGTTGCTAAAATGTGAGTAATGTGTGAATGGTCTTGGATGCATTTTCAAACTATGGATGTGGTCGCTGTGTTCACAGGGATGGCAAATTTTTAAGTGATTGGGGGGGGGGGGGGATTTGTTGCGTCTTCTGCCAACAGTGCATTTTGCAGATCTTAATTTACCCTTCATTGCTTTTCGGATATTCAAACCACTTCCATATAGCTTTTTAATCAATGATTTCATCATCTTTGGAGAACATTGAGATTCAACTCCGACATCTGCTTTCCTAACACTTGCTGGTTCCACTCATTCATTTTTAAGTTTTTTTATTTTTGTTTTAGTCTTCAGAGTTTCCTTCAGCACAGGTATCTCAAACAATGCTTCATGGTAGGAAGTAAGAGTGTACTTTGCTGACTGATAGGCTGTCACTTTGTTCCTTATCGAGTAAACATGTCAAAATCTTGTCCTCGTTAAATTTGATTGCCATCTTGTTTTGAGAACATTTTATTGCCCAGCACTAACCGATATTTGTATGTTAACACACTGTTATGTTAACAGAGCTGGTATAAACTACTGCGTCTCACAACGTAGTAGGCAATTGATCCGCTGTAGTTAAACTGACAAAAATGCAAAAGGTATTAGCAGAAAATACTTTACAAATGGTTTACTCATCCCACCAATGTGGTTAAATCTGTGTGAGAAGTCTGAAAACAATGATTCAAGACTACTTACTAGACTTGACAGTCTGTGAAATCAAACGACTTTGTAATTAAATGTTATAATAACTTTTAAAAAAAAAAAAATACATTTGACAGCCATCTGAATTTTGTAATACGACACACATATCCACTACTCTAGCAGCAGTTATATGATTTATTCCACTGAAACACTGGTATTCAGTCTTTGCTGACATATTTAACACAGTTAACTGGCACAAGAGATTGGCAGTCTTTTTTATTAGAATAGCAGTGCATGGAATACTGGGCAAAGAATGGCATTGAGTGGCAGCGAGTGGCATATAAAAATCAGTATATTCTAATCAGCGAGTTGCAAATTCCACACATGACTGGCACATGCCAGCAGCGTGTTGAGCATTATTTCCTTTTATGCAGAAAGAAAAATGTACTGTGTACTTCCATAAATGCTGCCCCCCCCCCTTCCTGATTAACGGTGAGACAGACCTATGAAGCCCCTGTTCATGTACTTCCCTGTATTTTTCTCTCTCTCACTGGCTATTCTCCAACTTGGCTAAGGAGAGAAATGAGCGTATAGACAAACATTCGTTCGTGTTTGGTATTTGGATATATGTTATTTGAGCGTAGTATTTGGTTGTAGCATTTGGATGTGGTGTTTGGGTGCCGCATATGGGTTTGGTGCTTGGTGATATAATTTGGATGGAGTATTTCTCTTCCAGCACATGGCTGCCCCATTACCACATCGCAGCTAGCAGAGTAGCACTCAGTTACTGTGTCAGTAAACTGAAGGACTAGTCGTGTGAGAAAAGGAACGGCTGGAGGAGAAAGTGATCCAACACTCACACGACGAACAGCTGGAGGAGAGAGTGATCAAACACTCACACGCTGTGGGATCGTGCTTTATTGAAGGGCTCTACCAGGGGGTAGGTTGCAAATTCAGGCCCTTAGAAACATAACTGGCTTTGCGGTGAGGAACCTGTAGGCACCACATGGAACAGTGAGACGGGGAAACTCATGTTTAGCTCGTATCCGTGCCATGAGGCATGATGGATTTTCTGTTAGATCAAGCATTAGGTACCACAAGTGTCACTGGGGTTACCTGAGTGTCATTTGGTTACTCAAGTGTCAGAGTTACCCAAATAACATGCCTATCTTTGCACACACACCTCGTGGAGTGCGACACCCCTGTAAAGGCCCGTTCAGTGGAAGTGGGCCGTTTTTCCACTCAGGGTTTGGAGTTCACTATAGCAGCCTATACTCAACAGTCCATCTCCGTGTCACTCAAACAAAATAACTGTGATTGAAACTCTGTATCCTGGTTTGCCTGAGGTGTTAAACACCAGACGTCCGGCTTTAAAGGAGTGCAGAAGAGGTCAAGAACTCTTGCTCAGACTTGTGTTTTAGATAGATCCCTTGCAGAAAGCTCCATGTAAACCCATATTTAGCATACAGTAATATTAATTAATATATGCACAACATATCCATATATTAGTATAAATTAGTGTATAGTAAATGTATTATATTGCTTATCTTGCCTGTTTCTATGGCAAATATGCATTTGAGAATATTCCAAAATTAGCTGACTATAGCATGACGGGTTACTGCACACAGCACCTGAAAATGAAGCCGAGTTTGAAACGTCAGCACTAATCGGATTAATTACTATGAGCTTACGCTGAACATTAACATCAGTTCGGCTGTTGGAGGTAACATTTCTAACAGAACTGCTCGGCGTTAAAGAATGGTAGTCCAGTATTTTTCCTCTGGTGAGGCAGCAGGCTGGTCCCCCACGTCACACGCCGCTCCCCGTCTTCACCTTCCCTGGCGAGAGAACGAGCTCACCTCCGCGATAAGACGGACACGTCTTTGATGTAGCGGCATGTCTGTTCAACATCAAGGCTCACGTTCAAAAGCGCTGGCACATTAAAACAAGAGCGCGGGTCAGGGACTACGACATGCATTAGCATAGCAATGGATCTGCAGCCAGGGCGCACAGAGGGGGAAGCAAGACTGTAATCGTCTAGTAGTGACAAGTAGAGAGAACGAGCATTCAGGCAGACAGTTTACGCACTGACCTTGTGATGAGAGTGGGGATCTTTAGCAGCGACTTACCTCACATACACACACACACAGCCAGTTCAGCTCCACATCAGTGAACACACCCCTTGGCTATTCCATAACCTGTCTGTTATCGTCACCATGACAGCATAGGAAAGAGCCTGGAGACACAAACCAGGCACTAAAATGTCAGGGCTCGACACCAGCCACCATTTCCCAAGCAGCAGCTGAGATATTGGGGTTGAGGTGGGCTTTGAAATTAGAATAGCTCTGGCGACCATTTTGAGAGAGATATCTAGCGATTGTAGTTCATCATGTCATGTGTAGACTGGTGGTTATATCCTACTAAACTGGGTTTGAAATATTAAATATCATTTCTTTTGTAAATCTCCGTTAACAGCATTGACTGACGTCATTTGACCAAGGAAGCATGATCCACTGCTTAACCCTTACGATAAAACGGTTTAAATTAATGACGACCTATTGTTTTGGTATACATTTGCATATATCGATACAGAAAGGAGCGAGGGAACGTTCATTCCTTCATCACCGGTGTTTACCTGCTTCTGTCACAGTGCAGTAGGACCCAGTTTCCTAGTCGATGATTTTTCATTTGCCCCATATTACCAAGATTAAGCATGGCTGGCCTAGTGCGTGCGTGTGTGCGCGCGCGCATGTAGCAGGGCTAGGGAGTCACACGGCAAGAAGTGGAAAAGTGTGTGCGTATGTGTGTGCGCGCGCGTGTGTGTTGGAGGTTAAAAGCTTGTTCCCTGTCTGTGCACCGGCGGCTGTTGCACGCGCTGATCCGAGACTCTGCCCCGCTTGCACACTGAAGGGGAGGGGGGTATTTCCAGACGAACGCGCGAGCCGTGAAAAAGCGAGCCCGAGGCACTAGAAGTCTAAGCAAACGAGCCGCAGAAGCGGTACGTGAACACTATGTTGCAAAGCAGTGTTGCGCGTGTTTACTAACATGAAAATGTCAATGACCACATAAAACCAGACGTGATCCTGTGGCAGAATCGTTTGTTTATCCAATCTGAAAAATGTTAGTAAAATTATTATTATTATTAGGATATTTGTGGGTGCATTTCTTCCTGCAAACACGCGCATCCTTTGTGCAACAACAAATAGCGTTTTCTTTAACTTTTTTTTTTTAAATAAAGCGTGCATTACAAACACGCAGCAGGCGTTTACGAGAAATTAGTTAAATCCCCTGAAGGCTAATTACTTTGAACTGACTGTAGCGCGAAACGGCTTTCGGTTACCACAGTAACGCGTTTTGCATTCCACAAACAAATCCTAGCCGCGTAATTCCTCAGTCGGAGCGGGACTCGTGCGAGCTAGACGTAAGTTCTAGACGCCTTGAGGTTCGTTCTTCACACGCCTTCACCGGTCCGCAGTCTCATTATTCTTCGAGAGCAACCGGTCCTCGAGGAATTATCGCCTTTTGCTTGGTCTTCGATGTGGATTCTATGAAACTTGCACACAAACGTTTACAGGCCCGTTGCTTGCAAACATGTAAAACGGACTCAAATAGCCGTCACCACAGCTAACAATTTACTCAAACTTAAAAACAAGTCAGTTTAAATAATTGTATTTACTTCTGTGGTCTCACCATCACCATCCTGCTGTAAGCCTACGATTTTTCCTTTTTGTTCGTTCATTGCGCGCAGTGGCAATTTTTTTCAGTGCCAGTCATAAAAAAAATTAATGCCAACCTTAAAGTGTCAATGTGTTAACTGTCGTTGAAGTAATCGGTCACTGATGAATTGTTTAACGACTCTCTTGCAAGGTGCATCTCCTACGAGCGCTGGGCGGAATGGCAGAGGTGAACCGGCTGTGTGCGCCCATCTACGTGTACCAGGAAGACGTGAGCGAGAACGCAGTGAGCGCGAGACGAAAACGCGATAGCTTTCGGGAGCTATCACGCGCACCTGTCAGTATCCTTCACAAAAAAATGGACACAAGCTATAATGGGTGATGTGTGCGTTTGTTTATACTATGAACGTGTCTCTCGAAGATCTTTGCGCGTTCGCATCTATGCGAATTTCCTAAACTCGTAGCAGCCTGTTTGGTGGGCAGCATATCGAGCCTGAGCGAAATGACTTCCTGTCTCCCTGCCCTGCAGAGGCCGAACGCCCAGGTAACCCACAACCAAACAATTTATCCCAATCTAGCTGCAGCACGGTGGCGCTGTGATTAAAACTGCGCTTAGGCAGAATAACGGACACCTTATCACGAGGGAGGATCTGAGCTACTGACTGGATGCCCGCGCGCACTTCTCAGGTCTAGTCCTGCAAACTCCACGCACTGCGTGTTCTGCGGGCTCTACTACATCCTAAAATCGCAGTGGTTACATTGACTCTTACAGTGTTTGTGATGACCTGAATTTAAATGAACATTGTCCTCTGTATGTAAATGTAATTCAACAACATTTATTGTGTATGTGTGTATATATTATATATATATATATATATATTGCACTCTCTATGGAAATGTAATTCAACATTCAGTGAGGGCCTGATTCAAATGGTCATTTTCTAGGTTTTTGCAACACAAAAAAAGAGGAAACAAAAATGCACAATGGATGTAGTTTCTAGGTTGGAAATGAGAACGACCCACACACACACACACACACACACACACACACACACACACAGTCTAATGTCCTTCAGCATTCACGGCTGGTGATAAAGTGAAATCCTGAAGGAAGTCTCTAATTATACTGCAGGAAATGATGCAGCATTTATACATTTTATTCATATTTTAACACTGAATTCCAGGTGTTTTGTGGACCTTTTTATAAAGCCTAGCTTTTCACATAATTAAAAATAATCTCTTGGTAATTCTACATAAGCTAAATGTAATTCTGTGCGTGTGTGTGTGTGTGTGTCATTTCAGATAAGCAGTCAGACGGCAAGTACCGTGTCTGCAGCCAGTGGTGTGTAAACCCCAGCACGGTGTATGCTAACACAGTGATGAGTCAGGCTGATCACATCAGTGGTGGATCGCAGTGCTAGAAAACTTAAGATTAAGAACACCACCACAGCTGTTTTCAGGGCCCTTAAAGATTGGTCTGATAGGAGTGTAAAAAAAGTGGATGAAAGTTCTGTGGTGTTATAATACAAAATGTGCCTTCACTGTGACACTGTGTGGTGTGTGTGTGTATGGGGGGCGGGTGTGTTCTATGACTGGCAGGCAGGAGACAGAAGTCACCTGGTGTCTCCAAAAGCACTGAGGCTTCTGAACAGGTGAGAGCTCAGGGTCACTGGAGCTTGCTAGCAGTTGCTGCTTTCAAAGGGCAATGACCTTTTAAATACGTACAGAAAATCAGAGGTGTGTGTGTGTGTGTGTGTGTGTGTATGTATATAGAGAACAGGGGGTCTGTCTAAGATAGTGGAGCTGTATCAGTATCCTCAGCTGGGAGATGCTGCTGTGTTTCTGCCCTACCACACCTCATACAGTACCATAGTCGTGCGTGTTGTACACGCACAGCGCCACCTAGTGCACAAGGTAGGTTCTGCAGCAAAAAAGTCCTTCACATCAGCTCTCCCCGTCCCCACCTGGAGAGCCCACCTTCATCTCTACTGAACACAAATCTCTTTTACAAAGACTTCAGTGTTCAGTATTTCACAACACCAGCAGTGCTGTTTTTCTCAGTGTATTTTATGTAATAATAATAATGACAAGTGCCCCATAAATCAGTGCATGTTCTTTTTTATATAGGATCAGAAAACATTTTGATATTTACATATTCATGGACAGATGGTGTGAATGTTATGGCCCAGCTAAACAAGAGTTTTACCACATGTAGTGTCGTGTGTGTGTGTGTGTGTGTGTGTGTACGCACGCTACAGCCCAGCTTGAAGGCCGAGTTCTGGAACATTCTCTCGTCTCCCACAGTGGAATGCTTTGTCATCAGTTCATTCTGGTGGCTCTTCCTACACAACTTTCAGGTTGGTTCTAGAAATAACAGTTGAACAAAAGTGGGATCGATTTATTTATTTATTTATTTATTTATACTTTTTTTTTTTTTTTTTTTTTTATTTTAAGGTCAAGGTTTTCATATGGAAGGGTGGAGCAATTTTACACCTTTCCAAATTCAGCTTGGCTGGAACAGTGTCAGCGATATGGTAATAAATCTTCCCTCCCAGTGCACTGGTGCTGAGCAGGCCCGCGAGGCACTGGCCTTAAGGGCCTTCAACGACTACAGCATTCCTGCATCTACACTCACGGCACTGTTTAGGCCAAAATTATCATTCTGAGTGACAGGCAATCTATTTCTCTCTCTCTCTCTCTTTTTTTTTTCCAGCCTGACAGAAAAACTCGATCTTCTGTTCCACAGGATTGCAGAGCATTACATCAGGATTCTGACCGAGAACCTATACTCACGGAACGGCAGAGCCTTTCTCCAGGTAGCCTACACTGCCCTCTCCCATTCGCTTCCTCTCACTCTTTGACACTCTCTCTCTCTCTCTATGTCACACCACACGCTCGATCACATCTCCGTATACCAACAACATTTCAAACATGATCGAGACCGTGACAAACTGACACTCATAACGACACTCCAAACTACACTACAGTCTCCTTCTGCTTGGGTGAGGGTTTGGTCATTAGGTCTTGGTGTTTGACTCTATAGGCCTTCCCCAGTACACTGAGCCAGATGCTGTACTGCTGTTTCTGCACCTGCTTCCCTCAGTCCTGCAGCCTCCGTGAGCACTCCTTCCTCACTGCGCTGTGCTCTACTGCCTACCAGTGGACAGGAGGTGGAACTGCAGCCTCAAACACACCCACGCTCAGCACTAAAGCAACACTTTAGTTGCTACTTTTGGCCACTTCATGTATTTGCAAAGAAATCTACAATTTTATATATTTTGACAAAACAATATTAAATTGTAATTTTGCAAATCACCGATCAGAGCAGAGAGACCAGAGATCCCCGTTTACCAAGTGATGTAACGGTAGTTACTATGTGATGTAACGGTAGTTACTATGTGATCATGCCTTTTTTTCAATTCCAAGTTTAGATTTGCTAGCCGTGTCTAAAAGAAGTCGTCCTTGTGTGAACTATTGAACTTTCAGGTAGGTTTCATATGCATGAGGGATGATGACATGTCTATGGAAATTTTTCTCTCTCCCTCTAGGGATACGTCCTGCTCCTGAAGTCTATCATGATTGGGATCTGGAGGCTCTGCAGGTGACACCAGGTGTATCTGGACAAGACGGAGGAGAGGACGGAGAGGGTAGGGATTATAATCCCTAAACTGGGAATAAAATGCTCCCTCCCTCTCCTGGTTAATCCTTAATATCTTCACAGCACTGATCTGATTTTCCTTCTTACTTGCTCTAGCTCCGAGATGTAAATACATAACGGAGTGATCCATTCATATATTCAGTGTTAATGCCCTGTTGAGATCGAGAGTGGAGTCTCAAGAGGTCAAGTTAGTTCAAACCCACTTCCAGTTTTGTTTGTTTGTTTTGATTTTGACTGACATTGACATGAGACTGACATTGATTGGCTGTGTGTTTGTTGTGTGTGTTTAAATAGGCTCCTCTCTGAATCTGTTGGACAGTGTGTACTCCAGTACAGCTTTATCTAAACGTTCTATCCCCAGTGAACAGGGCAGCCTTGCTACCCTACAAGTGAAGAATTCGATCTGCGCACACACACGCAGCATAAAGAGGTCCGTGGATTAATATAAAGTATGGTGTGAGTTTCAGAAGTGCATTAGTGAGATGAGTCAGACCAGTGTCGTACACTCCCAGAGTAAGATCACCCCTACCAGTCTCACACGCATTCACAAGGGTGAGTGAACTTCGCAACCACACACACTTTCATGCGTACACACACACAAAACCAATTATTCTGATCCAGCAAGCAGTGTGTGTGTGTGTGTGTGTGTGTGTCCAGGGAAGGCGCTTCATTCTGAGAACATCACAGGCTCTGACCTAAAAGCTTTTACTGACCCTGCCAACCACAGACCAGCCAGAGAGGTCTGTAGTATAGTCTCTATGGTTACCGACTTGTGTTTATTGTAATCTCTGTATGGTTACAGACCTCTGTAGTGTAGTCTCTGTACGAGTCATGATATTTCAGATGTGCGTTATGTATACTTCAGATGTGAGGGTATACTGCAGAACGAGACAGATGAATTCACACCTTAAAACGTATTTAAAAACCAATTACAAATTGAAGTCAGAGGGCCGGAAACAGATCAGAAACCAGGGAGTCAAAACATAGCCAAAGACGAAAAAGACGGAGAGAATAAACAGTCCAGATCAAAAACACGAAGTCAGTCCACCCCAGGTAATCAAAAAAGAGAGAGACAGGATCAGGTTAGACCAGAGACGATCAGAATAATTACTCTCTATGCTTCTTGTGGTTCTTATGAATAGTTGGCAATACTTTGCAAGGAAGGTTGTGTCTACTGGAGGTGTATATAACAGGTACTAGTAACGCACAGGTGATTAGTCATGAGGGGAGGAAGATCTCAAAAGGATGAATCCTGGGTATTGGAGTTCGTAGAGCCGGACTGCACGACGGCAGATAACCATACATAACACATCTACAGCCTCAAAACAACGGAAGACAAATCCATAACTGTACATAACATCTGTAACCCTAACTATATATAAATACAGGGTTCTGACTTGTCCAGTTCCCAGAATGTCAGTTATTTTAAAACGTTTATTCCACACATGGAAACGTCATTTTAGGGGTCACAGAATATAAGAGACTTGATTAAGTTCAAGTCCATTCTGGTTTAATATGGTTTCATAGAAACGGTAGAATTTAATGTTCCTTAAAATACAAAATGCTATGTTTACTAAGCTGTTTGAATAAAGGTCTCCGTCAAAACCTCATGTTCCCTCTCCCTCCTCACCCCTGGGTTCCTGCACCCCCACCCACCCACCCCTCCTTCAGTCCCAGGTGGTGGATAGGCAGCTGGAGGTGAGGAGGTCGGTCTTTAATGTGTGGGGAAACTCTCCCCTGGTTCAGTACTACATGGCCACCCAGGACCTGCGATGTTCCACCAGCCTCCCTTTGCTGGTGAACTGGACCGAGATTCACAAACCACGTCCATATCCTCACACACACACACACACACACACACACACACACACACACACACACACACACTGTAGAGGGAGTGGCCACTGTCACACTATCACACTCCAATTATCCTCTCACTCTCAAATCCCTTCAGTCTTTATATACTCACCTTCCATGCTCTCACAGTCACACACACTCCTAGCACACATTAGGTTGCATACTGCCCTCCTATATAATGTACTCATTTATACTGAAGGCTTTTATGTGGCAAAGGGCCAAAAGGCACATCCAGACCCAGAACCCACAGGTGAGAAACCTCCAGACCCAGGGCTAGAACCCGGGTCCCACAGGTGAGAGACATCCAGACCCAGGGCTAGAACCCGGGTCCCACAGGTGAGAGACATCCAGACCCAGGGCTAGAACCCGGGTCCCACAGGTGAGAGACATCCAGACCCAGGGCTAGAACCTGGGTCCCACAGGTGAGAGACATGCGCTCTGAGCACCTGAACCAAAGCCCAGTTCTCATTTCACAGGACCAAGCGACAGCCTTTTCACACTTCCCTCCCCTTCAGGAGGGGACAGCCTCCGTCACACTGCCTTCAGCCTTTCGCCACAATTTATCGTATCGTATCATCTTCCTTGACTGGCTGCTTGCTGCTCACCGGAGACTCGCTGACGTACAGAGACGTTCTGAGGCAGGTGATCCAGCGCTCCACCTGCTACCGGATGGAGATGCACTCCATCGGGGTGCAGTACGCACAGGAAATACGAAACCTGCAGCAGAAGCATCGAAATGAACAAACCGAGCTCAACAGGTTAGAGGCAGGTTTACACAAACCATCTGAAACGACACGAAAACGAATATTTCCTTTAGCAACTGCTCTGAAAGCACCTATATTGATTCGCTTCTACTTTTGGTCCAGGAAACACAAGAAAATCTTCTCTCAGAAGAGTCTGATACGCAGGCTGTACCAGCTGCTAACGACTGTTGCCAAGGTTGCTACTCACTTATATATTGTTTATTTTCAGTTACTTGTTCTCTGACCTGAAAGAAAAAAAAAATATATTGTCTTCCTGTGTGTGTGTGTGCGTGTGTGTGTGTGTGTGTACACGTGTGTAGACTGAAGAAGAAAAGAAAATTATCACTGAACAGCTGCGTGCGTTTGAGATGGCAGTAGGTGAGATGGAATGAGAACTATTTGGTCATTCACACACGATACACTCGTTTTCTGTACACGTTTGGATATTGGAAAAATCACGCCGACTACATTAAAACTGGGAACAACTGACGGCACCATTCGTCTCTCAGTCATGGAAGAAGCTGCTTAACCGTGTTATTTTTCATACTGCAAATGTAGTGACTACCACTAGATGGCAGTACAGGCCTTTAATACAAATATTGAATATTTCATATGAATATATATTTAATATAAATATTGTTGAAACAGCTGGAGAAAAATCTTTTGTCTGTTAGTGTTAATTGCTTTAATTAGTAACATTTTTCATATCAAAACAAATACTGTAATTTATTCATTTCACCATGAAAATTGGGAATTTAATTAGATTTTTTTCTAATAAGAGTTTACCTATGATTAATATAAACTTTTCCAAAGAGACAGTGAGGCTCGCAAACACTGAAAATTCGAACAGGCGAACCAAACAAACAAAATGCCCCCTCCTCTCTCACACACACACCTTTTCTCTTTCGGCTCAATTGCACAAGACAGCTTTATAGACTAAATAGAGTTATAAAAAAACCCATAAAACTCCTTTTTCTCTCTGTCTCTCCTTGGAAATGCATGACATTGTGAGAAATAACCGAGAGGGTTTTTACATTCTCTCCGCGGGGTCAAGGCGCTTTAAAAGTGAAAGGTTCTGAAATCACAGGGGCCTCAGCTGACGTGGTGACGTGCAGAAACGGCGAAGACGCTCCATTAAGTCTAAAGAGGAAAGAATGTCTGAACGAATGTCGGAATGTCGTCGTGAACGCCAGCGCCCCACCGCAAGCAGAGTCAAGTCACTTTTGAACTCGAGAATAAATGCTTACTTGAAAATGGAATTACAATTTTTCCTCCTTTCGCGCAGACAAGTTTTCCGCAAGCACGTCGAAGTGTCTGAAAGAAACGTGGAATATTCGTGTTGATACTGAACTCCGAGCCCGCAGAATCTGCCCATATTACCATAATCCGTCTGTCGGTGGAGAGAGAGAGAGAGAGATACGTATGACATCTACCCACATCCACTCACAAAGTATCAAAAATCCATATTCTGAAGTGTTAATGTCACGATGAACTGTGCGGGTGACGGACGTGGTACAGAAACACGTTGGGTCTGAGCAGAAGAGGGACGCTGGAGGTGGGAGAAGCTGGTCACGTTACAGTTGTATCGCTGTGACTGTACATTCACTGAACTAATGAGTATCAAAATCTACAGATAATTGATGCATTTAGCCAAAGCAACTTAACATTTGTGATTGGATACATGTTTGAGCAATTGAGGGTTAAAGTTCTTGCTCAGGAGCACAACAGTAGCAACTTGGCAGAGGTGGGGTTTGAACCAGCCATCTTCTGATTACTAGTTGGCACTTGTGAGACCACTGGTTTTAAACTAAGGCTTCCTCCCGTTTTCCAATTGGGAAATTAATTAGCAGAAGTAGGGAAGGTCTTGGGGTCTGGATACAAGGTGACTGGACCTCACAGTGGTCTTGAAGTGCGCCATCTGCGGTGGTCTTGGTTGTTAGAGGCATTGCTCTCCCTTCTGACGTGAGGAGTGACTTGAGCCTGCACAATGGAATCACGTCAGACTCCGATGAGTTTTGCCCTCATCTGGGCACACCTGTGCCCTCTCAGATACGGATAATCCCATCACAACCTTGGCACCACCCCAATCACAAGTTATGAATTCTTATCGGGGTGTAAATCATTTTCCTGCCAGGTGAGAGTTCCTGCGGTGGTGGTACCTGATGGTGTCCTCTGGTGGTGGATGCTGCTTGTATGTGGTCTCTGGTGATTGGTCAGTGGTGGGTAAATGCTACCTTAGGTAAAGAGAAAAGTGCTGGAGCTTCAGGCCTGGAAGGTGGAGGGTTTGGAAGGAGACGTGGAGTGGAGCTAGGGGGTGGAGCTTTGGAGTTAGGTCAAGAGAAGACTCTGCATTGGTCACCCTGTCTCTCACCATCACGCCCCCTCACTTTTTCTCTCTGCCTCAGTCTCTCTCCCTCCCCCCCCACCCCACTTTATCATTCTCTCATAACATTCCCTCAGGTTGTTTTTCCCCAATGCTGCATTTCTGCGTACAGTATAATGTATAGCCTCACTACAATATTCAGTTGAGATATACAACAGATTGGCTTGTTCTACACTGAAATCCTGTCATCTTGTAACCATGTGAAGTTCAGATCTTTAGGTTGCCCTATATACCATCAGTACATAAAACTATCTAGAGTGAACCATTTTCGAAGAACCACCTTATATTTAAATTTTAAAGCTTGCTGACGCAAATTCCCTGTAAAGAACCCAATTTCTGGTGCAAATGTTAAATTAAACCCTAAATTAGGCTAGAAGAATGGCCAGCGTCTGAAAACAGGCACTTCGAGCAATAAAGATCTTTATGAAGTTAGCACATATTATTATATTATTCTGAGCTAGACAATAGAGCATGCCCTTCCCCGCAGAATGTGGTATGTGTGGAACCGAGACCAATGGCACTGAGGAGAGGAGAACATGGCAGGACTCCCATGATGCCCTGCACCTCTTTGCAGACTTTATTTAGCTTGAACACAATGTTTTAATTGTTAAAGCGTGGGCAGCCACGTCCCTTTTTGGTTAATTAACACTTTAGAAAGGTCTAGCATACCGATGTCCCTATATTCTCCCGTTTAGCCCAGTTCAGCTTGGCTGCTGGACCCAAGTCTTTTTAAAGACTGCACTTTGCAATAAAGAGACGTCTTTTTAGCAGGAATGACATTCTTGGGTTTTCGTCCTGAGCCAGTGCTACGCTAATTTGTAATTCGAATTTGGGATCAAGCGCATTCAGTTTTGGATACATTATACCCTCACATGTTACTCATTCTGCTGTGGGGTTTAAGTGAGGTAGGGGTGGGTAACAGTCTCCCACAAAGCATGTGTCACTGGACCAGGGGGGGGGGGGGGAAGG
>JAOXYF010000027.1:17013421-17033878 GCA_028565775.1 Sternarchorhynchus goeldii | reverse complement strand
AGAGAGAGAGAGAGAGAGAGAGAGAGAGAGAGAGAGAGAGAGAGAGCAAGAGAGAGAGAGAGAGAGAGAGAGAGAGACTGTGTTTTAGCTTTGTTGAGTTAATGACAGCAAAACTGTGGGTGATAGTCTGAGTAATGGGAAGATTTACATAAAGATGCCTTCATGCATTTGTTGTGGCAGCCTTGGGCAATCACACAAATGAATGTTCAAATCTGGATAATGGGCTTTTTGCCCCACTCAATTCAATTTACCGCACTAAAAACATTATTATTTTATTTTACTGTCAGTGTAAACCATTAAAATGGACCTGGCCCTTTTCACACCTAAAGCATGTTGATTAAAGTCAATCCACCAGTGTAATACAATTTAGTCCAAACAGGAAAAGAACAACAAATCTTGGAGCAATATGTAGCAAAAACATGTTTGAAGATGTTTTCTTTTCTCAGAAGGTTCTGGGAGGATTCATATCTCATCAGAATGTGACATTCCACATTTATTACATTTGACATACATTAGGTTTTACAATAAAACAACATTTCATCAGTCTTTAATAGAAGTTTACTTATTACTGGACTCAAAGTTACTGGTCAAAGTTTGCCTACTTTCCAAACAATATTTTTTGTCATTGGTACACTTAATTTTAAAAAAAAAAGGCTTAATAACATCAGGTATTTGAGTGTGTGTGTGTGTGTGTGTGTGTGAGAGAGAGAGAGGGAGAGAGAGAGCGAGAGAGAGAGAGATGTATGTCTAGAGGATGGAGTGATGTGGGTCAGTAGTGTTTTTATATTATTCTCTATATAAACCCAGCTCATCAAAACCAACTTCATGGTGAATTCACTTTTCCCAGTGTGTTTGCGCATGCAAATGATTTCATTCAGAGGATACAGAGAGATTCTCTTGGCAGGCCATTAGGATTCATGCAGTCTGTTTTGTGTGCAGTTGCTGTAGACAGTGTGAGGGTGTCAGCAGAATCATTTCAATGCTAATGTCCCCGACATTCTAGATAACTTGTAGCAAACTCACTGTCAGAGGGAGAGCAGGAGGGAGAGTTCATTTCTGCTGCTGCATCAGAATCACAGAGTTGTGCGATGCACAGTTGATTTATAATCACATGGGGATTTGTGCGTGTATTTGAGTGTTCGCACACACACAGACACACACACACACACACACACACACACACACTCGAGACTAATGTACAATGTTTTCAGACACCGGTGAAGAAATAGGGTTCCGTTTTTATTAAGTGTAGAGACAGCCCATTAAAGATTCAGTGGTAATGTATTTGAATTTCATCCACTATCTAACTCACTTGTAAAACATTTGCATATGCATGAGTATGATATGTTAATGAAGGTTATAGCTCAATACACATATAACTACTCAGTCAGCTGAAGGCTCAGTAAATCAATCAGTTTGCGTTTGTTTGTGTGAATTTAAGACATCCCCTACCATTCCAAACACCACACTAGGCTCCATGGGACTGCAGATCTCCATGTAGTTTTTTGCCTAAATTACTATTTAGGAAATGTAATAATTTATTTTAATTTTTAAAGCAATATTAGTTTGAAATTTAAACGACAAAGTTTTGACAAAGGAAAATAAAACGCAAAAGAGTTTCTTAAAAAAGTAATTACTGATGTGTTAGGACTATATTTTCAATTATATAAGAATTTAATTCTAATGTATTAATTTTAGAGTTTTGGGGTGGTAGTGTGTGTGAGCAAAAACAGCATACTGCATACTGCATACTACATACTGCATACTGCATACCATACTGCAGCTGGGAGCACTGGGCAAACCTCTGCATTCACAGCTGCATGCACACACCAGGGTTCCTATCCCTGAAATATCATCTTAAACCAGCAGAGAGCATTCAAATGGACTGCTGTGCATGATCTTACAGTAGTCTTTGAATAATGTCTTAAACAGAATGCGGCATCATATCACTCACACACACACACACACACACACACACACACACACACACACACACACACACACACACACACACACACACACACTCATACAGAGAGTGAGAATTGATTGCAGATACAAGCAGCCTCCTCTATGAGGCAGCAGAGGAACCCTTCTTGTGTGCCTCCACCTACGTACATACACAGCTCTGTAAAAAAACAAAAAAAACCCAAAAACATTCCAACTACACGTCCAAACGCTTCTTAAGACAACATCTCTACATGGATGGCAACCAGTGTTTCAGTGTTTGTTGAATTCCAACACAGGTTACACCTCATTCTGATTAAGTGATCACCAAAACCGGAACTATTTAACACCTTAATATGGTATCATTTAAAAATATGAGCTTTCATTATTTGAGATCTGAAAACACTGCATTTGGCTTTTGTTATTTAAAACTTTATTCAGTGTCCGCAAATACAGGCTCTAAATGACAATAGTATTTAGAATTTGGAGGAAAGGTTGTTTATATTTTGTAGCATTGAACATAAATGTTTATTTTAGTTTATTATATATATTTCATCAGTTCGCTGAAATACCCAAACAGACCTTTTAAAAAATATTAAATCACAAAATGAAACAAGAATTAATACATTTCATCTGCTATCTGAAAGAAATGGTGAGGAAAGTCAAGGAAAATGCTGATTTGAAGCCTTTATGAAGAAATTGTGTGTGTGTGTGTGTGTGTGAATATGAATCTTTGAATTACCCAAAATAACTATTTCAGTCTCGTCCTCCCACTCCGAGGCTTTAACCAATTTTACTTGAGCAAATATTCATCTGAGCCGAATGTTAATGAAATAATTACAAGTGATATCTGCGGCCTTCTGACCTCTAGTAGCAGATGAAAGAGCTTGTGTGAAACATGTCTCCTTTTCATCATAAGATTTAATACAAATGAAATGAGAGGCATAAAGTGAGCCAGACAAGCATAGAGCTCAAATAGAATGCTTAAATAAAGTATATATTAGCCAAAGTGAGATTAGGCTGTGGAATTTAAAAGAGGTGCATACCAAAGGAGTGCTTTCATTCTGCTGCAGGGAGGCAGGAGGAGAGAATACATTTTTGTTTACTGATGAATTAATACTTAACCTGTTTGTCTAGAAGTATCTGTGTATGAATTCGGTTTTGCAACTAGGAAGCAACAAATAATTACATAAGACATAAGTTGTAAATTCGTTGCGCAAATATTACTGAAAACAAAATCACGAGCGGTACATTTTAGATAAGGTATGAAGAAATGCTTTCAATATCCTCTAAGAACACATGGACTTCAATTAATTCACACAAGCTCTGTGTACTGTGCTAATCTCACAGCACTGTCCTCTACATTAAGAAAAAGTCTGATTAATAGCATTAACATGAAGTGGGTTCATACACAGAGGAGTCATTAAAAAAAATACTTTCCTTACTTTAATTCCCCTTATTAATAAAAATATGAAAATATGCAGATAGAGCTAGATAAAGTCATTGTGCTTATACATTGGTGCAAATTGGTTGACAGTATGGTGTTCATGGTCCAGTTCACTCTCAGCTGCAGGCGACTGATTCAGCCCGTAATTAATGACCAATCCATTAGAATAAACCACTGTCTACAACAAAAGGGGGGAAACTCAAAGCACCACATTATTTTCAAGATGTATGGGAAGCAACCTGAAGTTGGAACAAGAGTGCATGAGCTTTGTGGTGAGGGACACTGGCATGAAACTGCAAGAGGCCAAAATGTTAAAGATTTTGTGCACATAGAGAGTGAATAATTACTCCAGCTAGAAACGCTGTTCAGCAGTATTTTATTCTACTGATCATGTGCAAAACTCCTTCCCAAAACTGTGTACTACCACATTAAATTATAATTACAAAATAATATGTAATTCTGTTTTTCGGCATGCTTATACAAATTAATCTCATAAAAATTATATCTCATGTGCAATATATTGATGAAAGTGTCTGAAATATGTCCGGTTTATTTGTTTACACACTAACACACTATACTATACTTCTAAAATGACAGCATTGTGAATTGTAGCATGTAGTATGTGGATTGGAACGGAGGTTTTAAAGCTGTAACAAATACATGGGATGTCAATTTCATTCCAAGAACCCAAGGTGAGGTGCTGTTGTGTTCTTAACAGTTTAAAACACTGGACCAATACATCCCAGAACCATGTCCTCAGCACAGGTCCTAAAACCCAGCATAGTCTTATAAAACTCTAGGCTTTAGGTGCAAAGAAGATACGCACTGGATGTGCTTGACAACACAAGGTTACATGGAATTATGTTGTAGACAAACACAGCTTCTTTTGTAATAGATAGGAAATCCTTCTTGCATGACTGGTCAGTATTACCATATGCACTAAAGACTAAAAATAATTTTTCCAGAACATGAAAGATACTGGGACGACATCCTACTCTGCCCAGATATTCCCGTCCACAACCAGAGCTGTGTTTGTGGTGTACTGCATCCTGGCATGCAACAGTGATGGAATATTTTTCCCAGCTTAGCAAAAGCAGAAGCTTCATATGTTCTTGTGACCCGGTAGTTTGTATGTGTTACATACTGGATAGCATGCAGTATAGAATATATACTGAGTGCAGTGTACAGAACACAGTATGTAGGAAACAGTTATGAAGCCACACAAAACCAATGTGATTCTGAGCAGGTTTTCCAGCAGGACACCTCTGGATGGGAGGTGGAAATGTCACAGTACTCAGATTGCATTTTGTGTAGTACTTTCAGAACTGCTCAAATAACATGTGATACAGGATGATCCATTCTATTGTCTTTTATTGTGCTGCAAACAGTTGAATTTACCCACGGACACCAGGTCAGCGAGGTGGTCTCACCCAACATCCAGCTCTTTCTCAAAGTAATGGAGGACACTGTTGCTTTTTTCAGACGTTTGTTCTGGTTCATGCTGCTCCTCGTGCACAAGCACTGTGTTCCAACTCTATTCCCATAGTTCCGAGGGTTTCGCTCGCATCTGAAAACGTATCGGTGGTGTCATTGGGCTGCAAATTACAAATTAAAATTAGTACATCTTTGGATTCCCTGAGTTTATGTTATTTATTAGCAGTAGATATTGTGGCTCTTTCATCCATGGAAACAGGACCATAAAATGATACTTTAAATTAAATCTAGATGCCCCCCCCCCCCACTTACTTATGTTAACACTGATGTGACTGTTTTCAGGATTTAACATTTTAAAATGCAGGCTATAATATGGTTGAATTAAAAGTAAGAAGATTATGTTACAATTTCCAATGTAACAAAAAGCTTAATTAGAGTATTACAGTAGCCAAATACAGTACATTTTATTGTTTAAGGCCATTTTATTTTTAAAGGCCATACTTTAACGTGTGTAAATGAAGTACACAAGGAGTTGGCATAAATGGAATGGTTCTATAGAGAATAAAAAAAAAGTTCTATAGAGTATATTGTTGCAATAATGTTATTGACAAAAATATTTATCCAAGTGTCTCCAAGCTTCACTGTTTTCTAAAATCTCTCCCAACCGCCTCGCCAGATTCTCCTCAAGTTGTGCGTCATAGCCACAGGAAGTAGAAACGCTGAGTTCTGCTACAACCCTATTGGCACAAGACAAGTACTTCAAAATAACTTTCTGAACAGTGAAAGAGACACAAAATGCATTATGAATTCATTTAGGAGTTTCTGAAAGTAACTGATTGCACAACATACTGAAAAAAGTACTAAATATATAGCAATACTATATCTTTTTACTTAATTACTTATGAAAGTCATGTTAGCTATCACATTAACCATATGAGCAATGAACATTGTGAAGAAACTGTAGTTTTGGTGGAGAACGGCCATCTATTTCCTCTTCAGCTATCATTAAACAGCAGTAAAAACAACAGAAAAAGCACTACTCTATGGGGGAAAATGAGGGAAAGTTAGCAAAACCTCTCTGCTCTCTCAGTGACCCTCTCCAAATGTCCACTGGCAGATGTCACACAGCACCCCCCCCCCCAAGGATCTGCCATCCTGGTGACCCATACAGCCTGAATGTAGTCCCTGAGTGTGCAATGCCCTCTCTGAAGCCAGTCCCAGTCTGCTCACTGCTGTGGCCAGCACAACTGCCTGCTCAGACTCCTGGCTGACCACAGTTTCGCCTTTACAGGGCTGACACAGAACGAGTCTGTCCCTATCAGAGTATGTGAGCGGAGTGGAGAGGCAGAAAACTCCACTCCTTACTTAAAGAGTTCTGTAATCACTCTGATCCAACTCTGCTCCACCTTTTTTTATTCCTGCTCCTCTCTTACTCCTCTCTTACTCCTCTCTTGCTCCTCTCACAGAGTGCACTTCAGTCTCTCCACTCCAACTCCACACTGTTGTCTCCATTTGCCACTCCTCGCTTCATTGGGAAGCCATAAAATGCTTCTATTTTAATACGCATTTTAAACTTAATGATATAAAAAACACTTTAAGAAAGGTGTTGGGGTTTATTGAACTGAAAGAAACCAGCAGCAGGCTGCAAAAATTCTTTAGTCTAAAATTAATTTAACCATAAAAACAATAATATTGTTTAATCTACTGTGCATTGTGCAGGGATACATCCGCACAGATGGAAAATGCCATGCTTTTGAGAAACATATCTTTTTAGATTGCATGACCTTTGTGGTAGTAATCACTATATTTTTGTTCATTACAAATTAGGGACTTGAATTTTTGATAATTTTCTGGCAATCCCTGTGAAATCACCTAGAGAACTCCAAGCGTGTATAAATGTATGATGCAATTTCGTTGTGGGCCATTGTCATATGTTGCATTGGAGCAGCACTGGAACGATCTTGGAGCAAGAGAAAACACCAGTGATCCAACTTTACAAAAATTCACTCCTTGTGCTGAGTGAAATTGCATCACTCCGCGATCTCACTCTGTACTGCTCACATAGTCTGGTGACTAAAGATCACAACAGTCTGATGCCCCATCTGAAGCCTATACATCAGCTCTCCCAAGCATACCATCATGATGCAGTGACCCACAGTGAAAGGAGCTTGGTACAACCTTCACTTGCACCAAGATTCTAGTATGACTTTGGGTGACATATTGATGTCATCAAGCTGGTGACAGCATTCCTTGGGATACCACATTCTAGGAGTGTGCTCCATCTCAGACCTCAGCAGACATCAACATGAGCTATGTGGGTCATGGCTGAACATCAGGAGAACTGAACCCAGCTGTCTTCTACATGGAGTAGAGGCATGCCAGCGTGAACAGAGCTAGTGGCAGCTCCAGTCACACTGATGCTGTGTGGTGACAACAGTGAGCTGTATGATGGTCATCTGGTTGAAATGTGCCACAGAGCTCTCACTATGTGGGTTGTGTGGAGTACTCCAAATCTTCTGGATGCTGAAGCAGTTGCTGACCTCGGCAATTACTGCCAACTCAGAAGTCTCTGTGGAACATCTCAGGCACTCAAAAGTGGCAGGAAAACTCCTCTAGTTTCCATAGCCACTCTGAATATCCTTGACTTCAAATACCTTGGACCACTTCATGAATTAATCCATGGCTACAAAAAAAATATCAGTTCACAAGCACATAGCATTTCTCATTGGTGGTGGAAAAGG
This sequence comes from Sternarchorhynchus goeldii, assembly GCA_028565775.1. Classification (NCBI taxonomy): domain Eukaryota; kingdom Metazoa; phylum Chordata; class Actinopteri; order Gymnotiformes; family Apteronotidae; genus Sternarchorhynchus; species Sternarchorhynchus goeldii. Next base: position 17,026,312 of record JAOXYF010000027.1, on the reverse strand, counting down.
GGCCCAGGACATCCATGCTAACCCCTACCAAAGGAGTGCTGGAGTGGATAGACTGAATCAGGGCTTCAGTCTCAGCGGTGGTCAGCGTGGTGTCCACCCAGTTTACATTTTGCCCCATTTGGAGCCATCCACACACCCAAGAGAGTTCTTCATCCTCCTCCTGGGTGCAGCAAAAGTCCTCAGAGTTCACAGCACCCAGCCTCGTGTCGCTGTAGATAATGAGGAGTAGATAATGCGCTCCTCACAGCTGCCTCTTCTCTTTCCTCTGTGCACACAGTGCGAGAATTCTTTGGTGGCACATGAGCAGCGAAACAAGGCCTTGGTGTTACTGTGTAAGCAGATTGTGAAGCAGTGTTACTGTAGCATCCTGATCTAGTTCACTACCTGACCCTTGTGATCTCTTAACCGATAGGGACATCGCAGCAGTAAGGACCGAAACAATGCCCCCCCCCCAAAAAAAAAACTGCCAGCAGCCTTTTCTTTGTCACACAGTAGTTGTGTACTGGTTTGCTCGAACACCAGCTGTAGAATGAAGTGCTCTCTCAGTCCCATCCTGTACCTGTGAGAGGACAGTACTGATACCCTTATTGCTGGTGTCGGTATCCAAGAGAAACTTGCTTGCTCTGGGAAATGCCAGCACGGGTGCCTTACATAGCTCAGCGTGGACAACAGCAAATGCATGCTCAGCTTTCTTGTCACAGCTCACCCATGCTCTACAGTGTGGGGCACTGCTGCACTGTGTCCACCTTTGCCGGGTCTTTCTTTACTTCAGCTCCACTTGCAACAAGGAGCTGAAAAGCACAGAGCAAAAATCTAAAATGCTGCTGAAGAAGGTTGCATTTTCTGGGATGCAGTTTAAGGTACGCAAACTTAATAGTCTGGAAGTGTTTATGCCATCAAAGTTAGTCAAGTGGACAAGCATCTAGATAAATCCTTGGTCCCTGAGGACGACCATGAGCATTCACTCAAGCCCAAAAGCCATCACTGTGAACTGATACAGCCTGGTGCCTAGCGGGAATGCCATCTTCTATTTGCTATACGGAACGAGTGTTACTTAGCATTATTCAATCTGCAGATAATGCGAACTGAACCACGCTAAACCAGCAAGTTGATCTAAAGCGAGGTGTGGGAGTGGATACAAATCGAGATTAGTAAAAGTGTTGAGCTGACAATAGTCTATAGAGAAATGCCAGCTGTTATGCTTTTCTTTGCCAAGACCACCAGTTTTGCCTAGGGGCTTTGAAAACTTGATGATTCCTGCAACTGCCATTTCTTTCACTCTCTGTTCCACAGCTTCTTCCTCAACCAACCGGAGCTGGTGCTGATGGAGCTGAACTGCTGCAGCATCACTGGTCTTAAAGTTGTGCTGCACTAAGTCGGTCCATGTACGGTCTCTCTCTGCGGCCATGAAGATGTCACAAGAATGATAAATAATTTCCCACAGCCACTGTTTCTGCTTTTCGTTTAAGCTTCAGTCAAGTTCTTCTGCAACTATTTACGCACCACCTCCAGTATTGCGCAAAACCTCCTCTTTACTCGAAGCTGCTGTTCTCTGTGCTTTTCACTTTCTTCATTGTTGAGGGTGATGAGAGTAGTACTGTTTGGAAGTGCTGTCCATGGCCTTTGGGGATCTGCCAACCAGCACTGGTGACTTCACCCACCCAAAATTTGTGGTGCCTCTCACCCAGCAGTGAACTGCACAATCCATCAAACAACTCACCACTGCATGTTCAGTTCCTCCAGCGTCTGCCATTTCCTCTACAGAAAAAAAAAGAAAGCCACATTGCCAGGGATCTCTGACTCTCTCCCTTTGCTTCCTGGAAGGATGTGGTGAATACCGCTAGGTTGTCATGCGCACCAGCAATGCTTTCATCCCCAGATACAACTGTGTCCATGGTGACTGCCATGCCAACCATGATGCTGAGTCACCATTCGCAGGTATGTGTAGTAGAGCTCCCAGGCACCTTTGTCGTCGTAGCGCGGTGGGTGGAGTCTCTCGCTGGGCCCCTGTTGAGCTCCGCAGCTGAGCATTGCCACGTTTCCTCTTCCTGAGCCAGCTATCTTACTTTTGGCTGGCTGGAGACATCCAGAAGAGGGCACATATTACATGCTAGGTGTTCCGTTCTTTCAGGCCCCGTCTTTGCTGCCCACTTTCAAGCTTGTTGATACACTGCTTGATTACTTCAGGCTTGGCACCAACATCCTACTTCTGATACCAGTGTAGTGTCATTCGAGAAGAAAAGTCCCAGAATGCCAATTCACTCTTTTATTAAACTGAAGTAACAACAACAGAAAAAGAACTACTCTATGAATCACAATACCGAAAGAGACAACTATCTGAACTAAGCATGTACACACAATTTACCTATTTAACCACTTTAACAGAAATGTAAATTTAAACTGTATAAAACTAAAGGGAAGCACACAGCATCCTGGGAATCCCCACCATGCTCCTCTCTGCTCTCCCAGTATTTCAGTGTCTCAGCTGCTGAACATTTATCAAAGCCTTCCAGTTTTGCTTTGTGTCTTCTCACTTATTTTCTAACGTGACAGACTCATAAGACATGAAAACAAACACAGTTTGATTCATACTCACTGGGATAATTGTGGGCCATTTGAGAAAGACATTAAGAAAAAAAGCATACAGTGAGAATTAGTTATAATCCAATCCACTGCACTGCTAATTGTGCTCCTTATCCTTGAGCTTATTTGATTGTGCTTTTGTATTGTCATATCCCTGCCAGATATTTGAAGCAAATAAAGGCAGCGTACGTGTGCTCAGGAGGGCTCCCTGCAGGAGTGCTGGGGTGATGTTTAGCAGGTTGACGGAAGGTGCTAAGTGGTGATTGGCCTGATGTTCTGTTTTCTCAGTTTCCCCCAGTATGTTTGGGGAAGGGGGTGGTAAATGTGGAGAGAGAGAGAGAGAGAGCGAGAGAGAGAGAGAAACAGACAGACAAAGATTTTTCTAACAATCCCTGCTGGTGTATTAATTGTGGAGTTGACAGATGGGATCATGGTGTTACTGACTGTTTCTTGGAGATTTGTCAGTTCTTGTTAACTTCTTTGTTATAGGAACTGCATGATGCTTCAGAGTTTTGCTTTGCATAGGTGGATTTAACTCTGAAGTCACCTGTCTGTTGTAGTTCCTGCAGAACTGTGTTTCAGCTCTCACAACTTATCAGTGCTTATGAAGGGGCGTATGGTTTTCTTCAAGAACACACAACAAGCTATATCTTCTCAGCTCAGTTTCAATAAGAAAAGACCAAGGTCATCCAAGCATGGTCCTATAAGGCTAATGGAGCTTAACTGTTAACAATTCATTGATTTTGTAGCACTTCTCAAATCTTAACACATATGATATATGGCGTGCAGATGTTGCATTAAAAATCTAATAAAGATGGGTGCATGTTATTACGTGCATTGTTTTACTCTCCATGCCTTTCAACTTATGTGCCTTAAGCTGTTACAGACACCATATCAAAGCTGGTAATCAAGCCTAAGGAAATGTGATAGCCCTCTAATACAAACCGGCACTATACAAATGCTGTGGACTTTTTGTTTCCAGCTCACATGGTAAAACACCTCCAAAATAAATCAGGATTTTCATTACCTTCTGTTTTAATGGTCCAATCAGGATTTTCTAAAACACCATCGCAACCACGCCTGGAATAACTCTGTTATTACAGTATCCATATTGCCTGTCTGTTACAGTGACTCCTGGCAGTCAGCACTGAGCATTATTTGTGTTGTAGGATCCTTGCATTCGCAGGTTTATGCTTATCCTTCTGAAAACAACACAATACGCCTCTAACCACAGTGGTGAGCAGCAGGACCAGCTAAGCTCCATCTCTGTTTCTTATATTGTGTCATTTAGAACTGACAGAGTCTGCTTCCAGGGATAAAGCAGCCTAGGTCAGCCACTTTTCCCCAGGAAAATCTCCTCAACGGGGGCTCATTTCTGCTGAGCTGGGCCAGGCTGCTGAAAAATGTTGTTCTTGTGGCAGGCTGCTCTGTAAAGTTCCCTGATGGTTTCTCCCGGACACAGGCAGACCAGCCACAGCAGCAGAAGCTTCCACAAGCGCTCCTCTTCAAAGACACAGCCGAGCACAGCGGGACTGCGGCTTAGGGGGACTCATCCCATTTCTCCTGATCCATTGTGTGCGTGCGTGTGTGTGTGTGTGTGTGTGTGTGTGTGTGTGTGTGTGTGTGTGAGGAAAGAACGGAGAGTGTAAAAGAGAGAGAGAGATTTGATATCACATGTTCATGTTATCTGGAGATCTGGATGTTTGTGTTTCCAGGTGGAATAAACATTATGTATGTTGAGGTTGGCAGATTTGAGGCAGAGGGTGAATAACTGTGTGTGTGTGTGTGTGTGTGTGTGTGTGTGTGTGTGTGTGTGTGATAGAGAGAGAGAGAGAGAGAGAGAGAGAGAGAGTATTGTAGGTATTGAGTACAGTAAATTGATAAATCAGCTGTTTAACAGATGTTTAATAGATGATTGGTGTATTTCTAAGGTCCAGTGGAAGTCATTTAAATGCATCTGATAGTGAATACCTAGTGAGTTGCCTGCTTTTAGTGCACAAGAGCAATGGCAAATACTTCCAGGTCATCTCTACTCTCTGAGGACTATACTGTTAATGGAGTTTAATTCACAAAGTAATAAATTCAAATTAAATATATTCCAATAAATTAAACTGGGAAACTTTTTAAATTAGCTATTTGATTTGAGCGTTCTAGATGTTAAGATAACTTACAAAATTTCAACCAGTTTCAAGATTTTTATTCAGCAGAAACTTATTTATATAAATTATTCATACCTGGACACTTTGTCATATATTTGTCAGTTGTATTAGTGAAAGAAAAATGCAGTATATTGAACAAATTCATATGATCAACGAAGATAATAACAGAACAGAATCGTGTATATCTCACGCCTTCAAAAAGTGAATGAAACAAAATGCCTTAAATCTACCAGTACAGAAAAGTTCCCATCCAAGCCAAAGCCTTTTATTCCCAATGTATTTACTGTGTAATGAAAACAAACAAGAAGAATGAGAGGGTGTTGCTAGCATAAAGCCTGCAGACTGATAGTAGGTAATACACAGCACAGCTCATTACTATAGAGGATTTACTGTCAAAGTAAGTTATCACCAGCCAGTTACCATTTTCTGATAATTATCTCTCTCTGAGGTCTGTTTATTAATTTCCTAAAACACACACACACTCTCTCTCACACACGCGTGCGCACACACACACACACACACACACACACACACACACACACACACACACACACACACACATATATACATGTACAGAGTAAAAAGCATGCTCTTCAGTTCCCTTCTAATCTTCGTGCCAGGTTATTTTCTTATGCAAATTTTCCATCAGACACTGTACAAGCACGGGGAGCTCAGCAGCCAGACCCATATTAAAGCTGACTAACACAGGCAACATAAAATGGTGTTTTGACATTCACACAGAAAAATCAATCAGAAACTTAGCCAAACCCACACATCATGCAGATATCCATTCCTTTTCCTGTCACACCAGTCAGCTTCTTTACAGAAGAACACAGAACAAACCAAATAAAACCGGAATTGTGGTAACTGAGGCACTTCTCAATTTAGGATGTGTCAGCCAGTTTGTCTTATTATTGCAAATGTATTAATACAAAAATGTGGGAGAACAGATCAAGCTAAAGAGTTAAAAAACATCCATACTCTTTTGGAAATATTTGAGATATGGTGATAAGTCATTCACAGCTCAGAGCACGAGGCCCACAGCGAGCACCACTGAATCTATATCACAGTGAGCACCTCTGAATCTATATCACAGTGAGCACCACTGAATCTACATCACAGTGAGCACCACTGAATCTATATCACAGTGAGCACCACTGAATCTATATCACAGTGAGCACCACTGAATCTATATCACAATGATAGCACAATCAATGTGGTCCTTCTTTGAGTTACTTCAAGTGAATAGTTTTTCAAATCTTGTTGAAATTGTGGAATTTCTGACTTTAGATACTGGTTGGTAAAAATGATAAAAAATTAACTATAACCCAAAATACAGGGTAACTTATACATCTGTCTCATGTGTCTTATTTTTTCATCAGAGTGAAGGTCTTGCACTATAATTAAGTATATTGATTGTGAGAAATACATCATATAAACATATGGACATATCTAACATACACATATGTAACAGACTTTTCTAACAAACATGTATTTAACATACACAGCTCTAACACACACACATCTAACATACACATCTCTAACACACACATATTTTACTCTCTGCACTGCGGTGATTACTGGCTCTGACCAGAGAGGGCTGTTAAGAAGTGCTTCAGAACTGCAGCCCACAGCCAGAGTGAGTGATGAGAGAGAGGCCCCTGGATGGGCCTCCATGTACCTCATTTGTGAATTTCATTCAACACACACACACACACACACACACACACACACACACACACACACACACACACACACACACACACTGCAGCCAACGCTTGTTGTTTCATGAGTTAAGATTTCAAAATGTATTCAGGTGAACATGCTGATGCATTCGATGTGATTGGCACTGGTTTTATGGCTGTTGTGAGTGAACACTAATCTGATTTCAAACCTCTGATAAGTGGCCCAAATATTTCCTTTTACCAGTTTTACTCAGCCACGAACTTGTTAAAGATGTTGGTGTAGATGTTGGTGTAGATGCCTTGAATTATGCAAGAACATCTCTTTACCAGTAAAAATAGAGGTATATTGTTGGTTGTAACAGCAGTGCTATTTGTCTCTCAACAGAAAGTTCTTTATAATTTACAATTACACAGTTTCCTTTGCAGCTACCCAGATAGTATGAGCCTCAAATAAGCATAAGAACCATGTAAGGTACTGTAGGTCAGAGTTTAGCAGTCACAACAAAATACGGATAAATACGAATCTGTTAGTTCTTTTCTATGTATGACCAATTCATTCAAATGACTAAAAGTCATTCATGTTGCTGAAGGGGACAGATTCCACAGTTGTGAGTCGTGATATTCAATCTCTCAGAAATCAAGGTTAGATGTAACTAGAGTATGGCCTTTAAATTCTTTCTCTATAGAAAAACAAAAGCTTCTAAAGGTCATATTCTGTCATCTTGGCAACCACTGTATAGCCAAATATCATTAAAATATATTTTGGCATGTTAAGAACTGTGATTTAACTTGAATTCTTTTTGTTCATAGCCTGAGCTTAGTCAGACTCCATTGGAAACAAGCAAATGTGTGTATGGTTCACACTTTAATCATGGTGAGAGTGTGAACGGCATGTATCCTAGATAAGCAGCATCGGACCAACACCTCAGACATACTAACTTAGGCTGTTCAAGGGTAAATGAATTAGCATAAAGCACTAGCACAGTTGTCTGTATCCTATTAACTATCTCTGTATTTTTGATTATTTCGCACAAAGGTCAGCGCAACGAGCGTTTTATTTCCAAGGAAGAAAGGAACATAGACATAATCCCATGTTGTGCGGACGTTTTTAAACAAACACTGCTGCCTAATATTTATTCATGTCATTGTGTTGTATAATTACGGTGACAAATGCTTGACTGATTTTTTTATGCTGCATTTTCATTAAAATAAAGCTCATGAAGAGAGGAGGAAGATAAAGGGGTGGACAAAATGGTTCTGTTCTATCGTAGTCTGCACTCATAAATATTGTAATTTTCTATAGATGGAGTGAGAGCAAAAGATGTTGGATTATTTTAGATGATCACCTTTGGCATAACTAGAGGCTTGGAGTGTTTATAGGGGTGTGTGTTTAAAGGGTGCTGTGTGTTTCTGTGTGTGTGTGTGTGTTGGCAGTGCCTCTTGGGTATATTAGCACCCATAAACTAAGATGTTTAGTATTCTGTTGACTGGATACAATGTGTCCAGTCTGGATAGTTTATACATGCAGGATCCTTCATCCAGATGCTCAGCCTATCAGATAAAATGGCCGTAATTGAATAAATAAAAACTGAAAGGCACTGTAGTCTTGTGGCTAATCTCACAGCCCACACCACACACCCCACGTCCTGCTGCTGCAGTGAAGGTCAAACCGATTAATGCTGAGTCCTTTTGTATTGTGATGTAAGTAGCTGCTCAAAGGTTGTACTCACGCCTATGCAAGTCCACGGTTCATATACAGCAATCCATCACAATCATTCTTCATTGCATACCAGAGGGTTCCAGGCTCCTTACATCCCATTGTCAGCTATCACTATCTCCACATGCTTCATTATCAGAAGGTTTCTAATCTGAAAACACACACCACATAATTCTTTTAAGTGGACTTTATTGGTGTAGGCCTCAGATGAACAGAACCAGTGTAACAAGGAGATCGAGGCCCTTAATGACTCTAATTTGTCAATGACATCACCGACTGATCGCTAGTTTCACAGAAACAACGAATGGAATATAAAACAATCATTTTCCAAGTTGCGTCTTGTTTTCGCAAGCTAAGTGCTTTGATCATTCACAAGATTAATGTGTCTCGCGGAAATGAAAATGTGTTGAACTACCCACTGAATTCTGTCAATGCCATTTTGACAAATGATTTGTTAATCTAACTCTTGATCGTATATGGTATTGTTTGCTCATATGGCAAAAAGTTCTCTGAGCCATTGGTCAGATAAATAAAATTCTCTCTGTTTGATTCATTCTCTTCTCTTTGAATAAGAAATGAAATGTCGGACTTATGAATGAAATGAATCAACATTGTGAAAAACAGATCAAAGCACTGAGTGATGCATCGTTATGCTTAACTGTTTTTCTCATTTCCATATCTTCTCCCCTTTTGTAGTGGTTTCCTACAAGTGTTATCCAAACTTGTTTTAGTTATTCTTATTTATCCGGTTAAGACACTGCATTATATTCCCATGGGCCCTTTCCCATCTGAATTTACAGAAGGTATGTGAACAGCACATGTAGCCACTTGACTAACTGTAATACTGAAATATTACAGGTGCTGTAGAGATGCCTGCCAAAGATGCTAACTGTGAGCAGTTACAGGGAAAGCCTTGGGAATTCTCACTGCTGTCACATAATGCTTTATAGCTGTTCTTAAAAAGAACCTCCATCTGGAATGGTCAGAACTGTCATATTTCAGAAATGTGAAGTAAATAACTGAAAGGGACCTTGGTAGAGGGGCACTGAACCTCACAATTTCACCTAAAACCCTTTCCAGCCAAAATCTGTCTAATGTTTTGTGTTGTATTCATATCCCCTGACAAAACTAGAATACTACTATACAAAATAGGTATAAAAATACAAAGAATCACGAGCCCGTAAACATTGAAACCAAATGTTCAAATAACCTTAGGTGAAGAGACAGAGCTAAAGTATGGAAACAAACCTGAAGGCAGGTGTTAAATGTGATGTGGGATGTAGGACTTGCATTAGTAATAAATACAACAAAATCACATTTATTTGAGTAAAGAGAAAAAGGTTGGGCTAAAGGAGAAAGAAAGGCTGAAAAGAAAAGTTGGATCGAACATACAGCTTCATCTTAGTGCATCATCTGGTGCAACTATGTGTGTGTGTGTGTGTGTGTGTGTAGTCCTGATTGAGGTGATGAAGGGTGGAAGGCAGTAACAGCAGTAATCAGATACAGAGTTATCCCTCACCTTGCTGGGGGAAGGCCTTCTCTGAGCTAAACTCCTGCTCTGACTGCAGAACCAACCCCATGAATGTTTGATACCAGCCCTGGAGTGTAATAAATCACCATCCTAGACTGAGAGGGTAGTAGGTAGGAAGCAAAATGTAAGACCAACGGATGGAAAGAGTGGAGAGTAGTGAGGGAGAGAAAGAATGAGAGAGAGAGAGAGCTAGATCAGAACATATAAGAAAACAAACAAAAAATGGCTACTTTAAAGATATGCATGGAAGAATACAATTATTCTATTACATTAGTATATTAATTATATTAGTAATTTCACAAACAATTTAATGTACAGTTCCTGTTGGCAAAAGAAATATTCATTATTTCACACAAAAAGCTTTACACATAAAATTACAAAAAGTACATAGACTTACTGATACTTGTCCAACACATCTACATTTTGCAACATTTGCAACAATTTTCAGACCCCCCCTCCCCCCCACCCTCTCCCAAACGGCCAATGAGGCTGTGAGTCAGGAGTGAGTTACAACGGTGGCCCAGGCTGCAGGATGCAGGAGAGCACGGTCTCTGCAGAGATCAGGGCAGCATCTGTGCAGGTCTGTGCTGAGCGTCCTCTAAACCACTAACACACGGACACTCGCCCAAGCGCCCGGTTACACTTCTCCTTTCTAGTGGAGACAATTATCCTTTCGGTGACTCACACTCCTGCGAAAGAAAAGCAATGTACATTTGGATAAGGGTTTGTCAAGGTTTGTCACTGGAAATACTGTGGTTAATGCTGAGGGAATTTTGAGTAGGCCTACGTCTTTTTAATACATGCATGATTTTGAACTAGGTGCTCAGCAGCATGCAATAGAAAACGACTTCTATGGTACATAAAATCCTTCAAAACCATAGTGGCTTGCTGACATTCTAAGGTCATTATGGGTTGCCAGCCCTTTCTTGTTGGAGGGATATTAAAGAGCTTCGCTGAGTGGATGGAAACTGTTATTGATGCATCTGCTCTCACACCAGATCTCTTGAAAAAAGCGCTGGAGTCAATTTTGCTTTTTGCTTTTCCTTCCCAGAGGAGCTCGAAGCAGAATTACTCACTTAATTAACCCAGCTGCTGAAAGAGGTGGAAGAGAGAGGGAAAGATATGGAGAGAGAGAGAGAGAGAGAGAGAGAGAGAGAGAGAGAGAGAGAGAGAGAAAAAAGAACTGGCAGCTAATGCTAAATTACAATCTGAACTATTACCAAACATAGACTGCACCATCACTATAAATGGCACTTTCTGCAAGTGGACATCGTTGTGCTTCGGTGAATCGATCTGCATTGTTCCACAAGCCTCACGCCTTAGGTCCCAGTTCATTAGCAAGTTTGGACATCCTGAGCTTCGCCTTTGTTCAGTGTATCTATCCTGGGAACTGCCAGAAACTAGGACATGTGAAAAATTAAAGCTCCTCTCCTAACAACATATGTTTTCTCCCAGTCAACAGAAGTCCACAGCAAAAAATGAAGGACAGAATATGTTAATGACTGGGCGAGCTGGAGATTTTATTTATTTATTTTCCAACTCTCCCTTCATTGGCATGTATTTTGTCTGCTGTAATTACTGGCCTTTCCTAGTGACCAGCGCCATTGAATATGCTTGTTCGGTTTATAATTAGCTGCTTAATTCAAGACAAAAGACATTTCTGTCACTCTTTTTGCTGCCCTGGTCAGCGGATAATTGCATACCCAGCAAATACTTTTCAAGAAAGTTTGATGGAAAAAGTACAATACAGGGAAGAAAGTCTGAAGCTCAGTGCTTTCTCTGAAAGGCCACCTCTTCTGACAGGAACTCGACAAATGCAGCCCCTGCTCACCCAGCCATTAGACCTAGATCATTAAAACAGGACAGACTCGCGGCTCAGAACCCCCCCTCCAGGGTTGCACTCCAGGCCTTTTCTCCCTACGTGTCAATCAGAGAGGGAAGGCAGGTCAAAGGTAAGATTGGTGGTAAATTTCCTGTTCTCTCTCTATTGTTTGAAGTGAACACCAGCGAGTTGCACTAACGCAGACCTCTTACTGAGTGCAGGATGGATTTACGGCAGGAACGAGTGAGGAACGAGTGAGCGTGTGACATCAGCACACCTGGAAAAGACAAACGGCACATGCGAATTGTGTCAGTGTGATCCATACGCAAGCAGGGTTGTTAACAGAAATCAACCTGCTGAGCTGGTGACTAATTCAGAATGAAGTGGAGGGCCTAAATATTCTCTCCACTGGGTCCTGGAAGTTTTTATCTTAATCATACTGCCACTGTAGGGTTGAGGCAGAGGGAGGTAGAAGATATTAGCATAGCTTATGTGCTTCACTCACGAATTAGAGGTCTTCCTGTTTAACCCGAGCGGCGGGAATCAAGGTAGCATTGTAACTTCAAGGGGCACGGACTGGCAAATGTGTGAAGTCCCAGGAAACATGACCTAAATTTCTTGGCCCTCCGCTGTTCTCTTGATATGCTAATTTGTGTGAGTTATTGTTTATAGATGGTGAGCAGCCTGAGAAATGCCTACTGATGCAAGGTGCAAAACGTCCCTGAGGAGTTTCCTGGAAAACAATAAAAAGAGAAAGAAGAGTCCATTAATGCTGTGTGAGAGACAGACTGGGAAAAGAGCCAGTGCTTTGTAAATGGATGTTTAGTGGGAAACAACATCACAATCTCACTCTCACTTTCTCTCTCTCTCTCCCTGTGTCTCCCGCTGATCTATAGGACGATAGTTAGAAAATGTTACATGCAAAAAAAAAAAAAAAAAATTCCTTGCTCAGGAATTTTTCTCTGGTCTCCAGCTGAGTTGTAGATGACAGGGTGATGGTTTATATGAACTGCCAAACTCAAGGAAAAATAACGAGTGTGACACTGTGTGCAAGCACAAACAGTCATGTGACTGGCACGAGAGCTCCAATTTTGTCTTATCATTCAAACATTTTAAAATAGCTTTACACACATTTTTTTTACTTGCGATGGATCTAAAACAACATGACAAGCTTGTTTTACAAACATCAGTCCTTAAAGAGGATATATGAAAAATTCACTTTTTCTCTTCTGGGGCAGATACACTATACTGCTAAAAGTATTCGCTCACCCATCCAAATGACTGTGCACCAGTGCACAAAGCAAGGTCCATAAAGATATGGATGGCAGAGTCTGATGTGGATGAACTTGACTGGCCTGCACAGAGTCCTGACCTCAACCCGATAGAACACCTTT
>JAOXYF010000027.1:16999509-17013321 GCA_028565775.1 Sternarchorhynchus goeldii | reverse complement strand
GGATTAGGAATGGGATGTCACTTAAGATCATATGTGAGTCAAGGAAGGTGAGCGAATACTTTTGGCAATATAGTGTACATTTGGGTATCTGGACCAACCCATAAACTGTAAAATAAAACCTGAGTCACTTTATGTTGGCTGCCTAGGTAAGAAAACTGGGTCCACCAAGAGGTTCAGATTTGGTTCCCTTCCTATGTCAGGTGCAGGTTCAGCTAATCCAAATTAGAACAACCCACCCAAGGCCCATCTGAGTATCTCCACCCATGGTTTGAGAACTACCTTTTGTTCAGGTGCACCACATGTGTCAGATCCATTTGCATTGTGTCAGAGCTAAAATCACAAGAACTGCTCTGTTCTTGGCCTGCACACATTGCTACACACCAGCCCTCAGGCGCAGATCTGAATGGCTCATGTTTATTTTGGATGTCAACGTCCCAGCTACAGTCCCAGCTACAGTCCTGCAAAAACCTGTACATTTTCCAGTCCGGGAATCAACTGTCCATAGCAAATATACAGATTCTGTGTTTTAAAAATCATTATGCTATGTGTTTCTTTGGTGAATGACCACTAGTGAATGCCTGGGCTGTCATTCGAATGCCTGTGTTAGCTGTAATTTTGATGCCAACCTTGAATTCTTTTTTTTCCCATCTCAGGTATATTGAACCAGCGCACTGTTGCATTGCTAAGACTTTAAAAGATAAGCAACGGTATTTATCAGGCCCGAACCCTTCCTCTTAACCCCACTCCACACGCACGAAGAAAGAACATAGACAACACGGACGTTCAGGCTTTCTGGTACATAAATGCTAAAAAAGAGGATGTGGTGGAGATTTTACACGTTAGTGAATGCAAACATATGAACCCATAATGTCACCATGGGCATTAAAAATGCTGAGTACTTCTCTATGGACTTTATATATTTATTTATATTTAATGACGCTGTTAGAAATGTTGTTTTGTGTATATGCGTTAGTTCAGTCCATTGGTGTCCTTTTAGACTGATTAGTGTATTTTGAAGGTGTCTAACATCTCTGTAGTGTGCACACCTATTTATTACCCTCCCCCCAGTTTCCCCCAATTTGATCGTTTTCTATGGAGTGAGACTCGTTTATTTATAAATAAATAACACGCGATCCACACAACACGATTCATAAATAAATATTGTAATTTCCAAACTAAAACGAGATGCCCACATTTTTACAATTCACAAATAAAAAATTCATGCTTTTTTTTTGGACCTTCACAAACATGCTTTTCTGCACATTTATTTGTGGAATCTGTCACATTTATTTGTGGATTATTCTTGGTGCTTTTATGCCTGCTGTAGAACGTGAGCATGAGTGCATTCAGTGGTGGATTTTTTAAAAACATTTTTATGGGGATACATTTAAGCCAAAAACATTTTTTCAGGCTAACGTGTGTGTATTCTGCTGAAGTGATCTTCACAGCAAATGTGAGCACGGAGTCCAGAGTGACTTAAAAATGTAAGCACAGTTGTTAGATATGTATTTGTGTAGTTGGTTGTTATCAAGTTAGTTTACAACACAATTGGTTTAGCAAACAAGCAATGTCTATCTATCTATCTATCTATCTATCTATCTATCTATCTATCTATCTGTCTGTCTGTCTGTCTGTCTGTCTGTCTGTCTGTAATGCAATGTAATTTCTTTGCTGGATTATGAAAATAAATTCTTTAAAGGAGTCTGTAACATGATGAAATATATGCTTCTATACCTCAGTGATTGCTAACCAGCTAGCAAGATTTTAAACAACAGCTAGCACCGCCACCAGAGATTCACCAGAGACAGTGAGACAGTGAGCAGCAAGTCAGATGAGGGAAGTTGTTGAGGCAGTCTAAACTTGTTTAAACAAATTTTGAAGTAACCATGGACTGTGACATGCCAGGATAATGTAGCCATACATGGTGTGCACAAGATAATGTGTTCTTGAAAACTATGAACATGGCACCACAATGTTCCTTTGGACACGTCTGTTATTCCGCACACGATCAACACATCGTTGTCACGTAATGGTTTTTATGCGGCATCTCCTTCTGAACTGGAATAGAATGTTCACAGTATGTTCCTCTTTAGATTTGTTTGATAATGAACCAAAGCACTCAGTCGAGTAGGCTGTGTTCTTTAATTAAATTTTTAACCAACTTGAAAAAGGGAGTCTTTGAGCTGCCTTTAAAACAACATTCTTCTATCAGATATTCTGTTTCGTGTGCTGTAAGAAATGTACAGATCTTGAAAACAGTAAAGTTGTAAAGCATGTAATTGAAATCACTTAATCTTTCTACTGAGCTTGTGCTCAGTAGTTTTGTACATTTTCCGCATGTTTCATATGTTTTGCATTATGCTGTTATATCATATGCTAATATGCTGTACCTGTAAAATTGGAATTCATTCATTTCCTTATTAATTCTCTTTGATGGAATCTAAGGAAAGAAGTAGGCAGGACAAACCTGATCTTGCAGATTAAATGCAGAGCCAGATTGCACAGATGGTAATATTATTCCAAGAACAATGCACTAGTTCTCAAATGAATTGGTTTAAAGTTTGTCATAATGTAACTCTCTACCACAGTGGTTTCAATGTTAGTCCTGAACTACTTTATGTTTTAATGTGTTCTCTGCTTCAAACAAACCTGACCCAATTAATAATCAAAACTAATGTGCATGGAAGAGATATTATTATTATTATTATTATTATTAAGTAACATACAGACCACTTTTGTATCACATAGCAGGCACAGTCTATAGTGTGCATATTTTCAAGTACTACGAAAATTGTTGATGCTCTTTTAAGAGGTTTTAGCTAATCATATAAAATATAATCAAAAATCTACTCCTCAAATGACAAAAAAATGTATAAATAACCATAGTTCAATAGGGAATTTAAATCCAGTGCATGACCTCTGAACTCTGTATTGTTGTCCTTGTGGACAGTCACAACTTGTCTGTTCAAAACACTGATGCTGCACATGAAGACCATGATAAAGTTAAATGAGCAGGTGCAACAGGTTATACTCAGTGGGACTTTTACCTGATAAACTAGCAAATCAGTGCATGACATACAATCGCACAGATAGAGAATAGCAATACACGGTGAGGGTGATGGGTACTAGGCTCTGATTGACCCTAAACACTTAACAACAGTTACAGCAGTACTGTCCTTGTGTTGAGCTCCGTCAAAGCTGCACAGCATGTCCTCCTTTGGTGTGATCAAGGTGGAGAGAATAATGCAGTATGTTTATTTATGGAGACTTTCTGTGGCTCTGACTGAGGAAGTGCCCACAACCAGATAATTGAGAGACTCCCTCTGGAAAGGACTTACAAATACTTTATGCTCTCTCTTTTTTTTTTTTTACATTTTTTTAGACAGTGAAGGCGTCCTTGACTTCAACGAGGACGTGAAATGCAATTATGGGCATTAAGTGTATTTGCCAAGATTTTTTTCTTCTTTCTTTTTTTTTGTCAAGGATCGATTATGCCTTCATTCTCTAAACAGGGCCACACCTCAAAAGATCTACATCAGCCCTTTACGATTACCACTGTTTTAAATCAAACTACTGGTTGTAATGTAATTCATTTAGACCCCCTTTATGCATTTGTGTACCTTTTGCTTCCTATATAGGTTTTTTTGCATCATGCATTCTGGGGTTTAACTAAATTACTTGATGCAAACAATCAAGGCTTCAAATTTCAGGCACAAATGCGTTAGATTCATCCTATATAAATTCTATTGCTTAATAAATATATTATATACAGCAAGTACTGTGTATTAAATACTTAAATAATAGTTATCTTCGTATAATCTATTATCGCCAGACATAAAAGATGAAACTGACCTCTAATCCTTCTTCAGAGGGACTAAAGCAAAGAAAAGTCTAAAATGTGCAATCCAGGGATAATCCAGGACCAGGTTTGGAAACCACTACTCTATACAGGTAGAAAGAGCTATGAGCTCTCACACCGTAGACAGATATGAACGTGAGTAGTGGGCTGAGGAAGTTCAGTTTGAGAGTTTTTTTTTATTTTTTATTGAGTTATACAAACTGTCAGACTGAACTGCCTCTGCCTACTCACTTTCACCTGCTGCAACACACACTCTCCACTTTACATGTAGAACGTTAAACCCCTTTCACTTTATATGGTTGGGAACGTTAAGCTTTAATCACTGTCCACGGTTCTGGCATTGTTTACCACTATTCTGTTTAAGGGTATTACTGCTTATCAGAGAGCACTGATAAAAATGTATAACTACCGCTGAGGAATGACAATGGTCATTTCTCCTCTAAAACAATGTCTAGTCTTTTGTCTGCGTTAAAGATACAGTTTATTTTATACTTCTATACTTCTAAATTTATTGTTTAGTACAGTTTACCGCACAGCCTGTGTATATTTTTGCAGTCTGTGTTTATTTCGCTCGCTCTGTCCTGTCTGCTGCTGTTCTGTGTTAAATGTAGCACTGTGTCCTGGATAAACTATATTTGTTCCTTTCTCAATGCCTTAATACCCACAAAGGAATGGGAATAAAGCTTATTTTGACTTTGTATACTTTGTATACTCCAAGGCCTTGGTGCACCATGCAATAAATAAACAACTGCACACCAAGCAACTGTTTACAAGGCAACGTGTTTTAGAGATTTAGCTCAAACGGTAAATTAGTGTTAATAACATCAAAAGAAAATATATTACAGTGATTACTGCAAAGTTGAACAGTACAATAAATATTTCAAAACAAAACATGCAAAGCCTGTGGCAAACCGAACAGTGTGAAACAGCGTGAATGTGTATTTGGACATTACCCAGAACCCTCAACAAACAAGCTCCTATATTCATCCGCATCCCTTCTCATGAGACAGAAATTTCCCACATACTTTCATCTACTTCAGAGTACCGGCATCTGCTGGTGACATTACCAATTTGGCTTTTGCTGATAGCAATAAAATTTGATCAGCAGACGCGATGTGACGTGTGTATGTAATTTTCTATCTGCAGACGAGGGTGGACATGGAAAAAAAAAAATGCATCTTTATCTGCCAATAAATAAATTATGTGTGAACATGTGATACTTTTACGTGTGCAGGAGATTGCTTTTCACGTCACGTGGGGTTTTGACGTTTCAGCCCAAATGGTCTTCCATAGCTCTGCAAGTTTTGTCCAAACATTTGCTAAACTACTTACTATGTGTTTTATTTGAAATAATTAAATCTGAGTGTGTATGGCAGGGGAGGAGAAGGATCCCCTCCACCAGGGGAGGGCTCTCCCCTTGAATTATTTTTTTTGGGGGGGATTAGGAAGCCCCTGGGATGCGGGCCCTACGGGCCGACTGGAGTGTTTTGTGTTCTGCCTTGGCAGGTAGAATCTGGTGCCAGTCGCCCAGTTGGCAATGGAGCCCTGCCGATGCACAGGAGCTGGGAGCACTGCGGAGAGTCGGTAGGGGAGAGAGGCTCATGGTGGTGGATGCCCTACATGACTGGAGCCCCACTGGCACACAGGAGAAGTCAGCCTTGTGATACTGCTGCCAGGAAAGGGGCTCCAATGCTGTGGGCACACTGCCAAAGCCTAGCCAACCATGAGGGCAACTCTTCCTGAAGAAGACTCCTCCGAGGGTGTGTCCTAGTCTCCTGATGGGTGACTATGTCCCATTCCACTGTAGTGCCCCCCAATTCCAGAGAGGAGCCCCATCGGGAGGACCCGGATGGACTCTGAGGAGAACGTGGTCACCCAGCTTCAGGGATGCGAGACTCGAGGTGCCAGGAGCCAGCAGAGGACTTTGACCCTGGGCAGGAGCCCACGGCAGCACAGCCACCATTGCTACTGCCATGTTATGCGTGAGCTTGGGGTGAGGGTGGGGTTCTGTCACAATGCTGAGATTCCCCATACTGGTGTTCTTTGGTAGTGACAGCAGCAAAGCACATGGACGTTTGCATCATTGTTTATTAGCTTTGTTTATGTTGTCCATGTCTTTAAAGTCACTGGGCCTCTTTCTTGTTATAGTTGTGCCTTTTCGGTTTTGTTACATATATTAAACACTTCATTTGGAGACATGAGTGGAGCTTCCCTTTCTTTTTCGTCACCAGTGACAATTGTTGCTGTCATATATCTGAAAATATTGTTTAATTTCAATGTACATTATTGCAACATGCATTTATTTACATAAAGTAGTGTTAAAAATAAAAAGGGAGAAATATATGACAGTGATGTTTTACATTTATACACACAAATAATATTTTATGTGTTTGATTTTAAAGTATTAAAATGTATATGTATATATATATACACCTTGGAGATCAAAATTAGAGAACCATGTATGAAAACTTGATTTTTTTCAGATGTAATCTACATTGATCAACATGTGAAAGATTTTTATAAGGGGTAAACCATGTCACTAGAACAGTGTTTTACAAAATAACCAAAGTACAGTATATCAACACGAAACCTTTACTTTGCAAAAAACGTGATGATCAATGACTGTAGCACAGAGAAAGATTACAACTAAATTTTCTGAAGGTTACAACAGTCAGTATTCAGTAGGAAGTGTACAGGCCTTTGCTTTGAATGACTTCAGTCCATCTGTGGCCACAGGACATCACTAGTCTCTCACACCGCTCTGGTGTGATTTTGGTCCACTCTTCTTCCAGTCTCTTCCACAGTTCTGTGACTGTTGTGAGTTTCTTGGCCATAACTTTGTCACTACGGTTTTTCTATTGGGTTTAGATTAGGACTCTGGACTGGCCATTTCATTGTTTCAACATGCAAAAGTAAGTCTAGCTTTCTGATTCTTTCTGCTAATGAGAGGTTTGGTCACTGCAGAGTGGGCTTTCAGTCCAAATGTTCTTAAACGTCGAGACACTATATGATGAGACAGATCCTTACCCTGTTCAGTGCTGAACTGGCAAGCGATTCCAGCTGCAGTGTTGAACCGATTACCCATGGAGATTCTCCACATTATCCTGTCCTCTCTTGCATTTGTCTTTCGTGGGCGACCAGCCTTCTTGGGGGACTTGAATGAGTTTGAGATGTTGTAAAGGTGCAATATTCTAGAAATCACAGACTTGGAACAACGAACTTCTCATGTTATGGCTGATAAGGTCACCCCTATGGCCTTCATCTGGACAACCTGCTGCTGGAGGGATTCAGTCACTTTGGAACGGCTCACCATTGCTGCAGAGTCAGTGAAAACTGGAAAGTTAGGCTGCCAGTTAAATAGGGTGTGTCAGATAATTAAGGAAATTAGCACCAGGTGCCAGATTAACACCAATAACTTGCAGGTATCTGAAAGTGTTCTCTAGTTTTGATCAGTATTTTTTTTTCCAATTATATCATTTAAGTTTTTTATGCTGTGCTTTAGAATATATACAGTTTATGAAATAAGCTTAAAATACTGCTATTTCACTCCTGTTAGGATAATTTCACATAGGACTACGCAATGACCTTGACATTTATGGAATTGTGTGATCTTTCGCCTTTGTGATCAGTATTGCTTTGAAGTGTGTGATAAAAATAACTGTTTTGAACACAAACAAAAATGATAAGAGTATACATATATGTGCAATTTTATTTATGGCTTAGATTTGTCCACATGTCAGGTGCAGAATTCTTGGATTTACAAACTTTTTCTCACAGCTGTATGACTTCCAGAATTGATCATGAACAGCTGTGCCATGTCCTCCTGTAGAGTACACTGTAGAGTCTCACACACTCTGCATACACCTGTCTCCATACTGCTGGGTCAGAACTGATATCCTGTGGTCTAAACTGTGCTGAATCACGTCTCATTACATTACATCACAATAGATTTAATTAACTAAATTGAATGTAACCCACCTTGTCTGAATAGAAGCACCAGGGCCGTCGGTCTACGGAAACAGTTTGTGTTCCCTGGCAGCTTTCACAGGGTGAGTGAGCGCTAGTCTGGAAGATTTAGCACATCAGAGTCCAGCTGTGTGCCACAATTTTTCAAAGACCAGCATTGCTATAAACTGACCTTTGATAATATCTGCGACAGGCGGACACTGTTAATACTGCTTCACTCTGTACACGACAAACATTAATGCTACAAGAATGTAAAACGGCAAATGCAATGCTAATGTTCTGTTTTTTGCTTTTTTTTCGGAATTGTGCCGCCTTTGTTCAAATGTTTTTCTTGTTCGTACAAAAACAGACAAAATGTCTCGATGATATCCTGATATAGCAGATATCAGCTACATCCAGTTTGGAAAAAATATAAGACAATTAATGCTTTATTAACACGCGTGTCGCTACGGTTTTTCTTTTTTTTTTTCATTTCAACTGGAAATTAATGAAGTTCAAAACAAAATATTAGATATTCTGTATCTTTTAATAAGATTTGGCTTTCTTTTAATTTAATAACATCATTTAAGTTTAGTTTCTGTAAACTACAGTCAAATACGACAGAGGCATACGTCTCTACAGCCAAACTAATTTGTGCATCTTTCCAAATTGTCTTTCACAGTGTTTATTTTTTTTATGTTTTTCCAAAAAGTATGGGATGCTGAGACACAAACACAAACCTTGTTTTTGTGCCACAGCCATCTGCCATCGACCAATCACATCTGTTTATGATTCTACGCCAACATCAGAAACAACTGTGATTGGTTGATAGAGTTTCTGTCGCTTGAGAAAAATTCTCAGAAATCGAACAGGTTACAAAAACAAATAAATAAATAGATAATGTCACATTTTTTTCCCCCATCTGGAATCATGCATTGGTCTGCATGAAGCCATCTGTTAAACAGGTGCTCAAAATAATTTAGTGTTGTCCGAATAAATTGTGTGAATAAATTGCGTTCAACGTGTAACGTTCAGTGTGTAGAATCATGACCCAAACCTGCACTAGAACTGGGCCTAATCCATTAAACAGATGTGAATCCATTAAACAGATGTGGTGGTTACAGAGATGAAAGGAACGAATACTGAATTGGATCAGAGTCATCTGCAGCTTATTTTATAGAGATTTCAACCCCACCCCCGCCCAACCACATATAGTAGTCTAAATTAATCAGGTAATCAGGGGTTAGCAATTTTAGCATTTTGTGCTATGGGAAAAAATGCTTTTCCATCCAGCTGTTTCGCTCAACAGTTACCATGGTAACACGAAGCCATACGTGGAATATGTGGGGTAAAGGGGTAAACAGTCGCTCATTATCATTTAAAGGAGCAGGCTCACAAATGACTGTGAACTGTTTGGATTGTTTACCCTCGTTTAGACAGGGTGCTGTGGTGCTGATCCTTCAGGTGTTTTAGCCAAACCCTGTCACTGACACTTCATAAATACCCCCAGACGCTGTGCAAATTTGTGCAAAAGAGGTGCAATAAGTCACCTTTAATTTAGCATACCTAAGAAAAGCTGCTATTTATGAGTAACTAAATGGCATAAATTATGAGTTTTAATAGCTACAGTTCCACAAAGCTTGACAAACCTAAGCCTTTTCTCTCTCACTCCTTTCTCCACAATTTGACAAATGTGTTTTAATGTTTCTCAGGTAGTGCTTATAGATATTGGTACTTAGCTCCATTTTTTCATTCAGACTTGACTTTGAAGTTTTATAATACATTCTAATGCCTTGAGCTTGTGAAAACATTTCAAAGGATGAAAAATATATTAGCGGAGTGACACCTTTTAGATCTCCAACATTCCAACATCAAAAACAACTACGAGTCACATATTTCAGGGCCCCACCCCCACCCCACCCCCACCCTTCTCTGTGCTAGAGTGAATTGATTTGAGTTGTGGTATTGTCAGTGTCCTGACTGGGACCCAGAGGCCTGGCCCCTCCCCGCTGAGACAGGCCATCCATCTGGTCCTGCTCCAGGGACGCCCATCGCACCAAGCCTCCACAGCCTTGGGGCTTTCTTCCCTCTCGCTACGTACCGACACTGGCTAACTAACCATATCCTGTCTGACAGTCATGCTCTCTTCCTCCGCTCCTCTTTCCCTGCTTTTCCTTCACACTCCGTTTGGCCCTCGGTCCCCGGTGAAGCTCGGCTCGAGCGAGGGCCGGCAACGGCCGCTCGGCTGCCTGCGCTGCCTTCGCACATTAGTAATGACGGCGCCAAAGGAGCTCCGGGTAGATTCGCTTGATGGGGTAAGTGGGGAAGGCTTTGCAGCACATACACCTGTGCGTGCTGGTGTGCACCGGTGCTTTCTCTGCAGCTTCTTCTCTCATTCCATTGGCTGTTTGATGGTGATTAAAGGAGGCTAACCTTTAATGCCATGTAATTAAACATGCCACAGTATGTAGTCAGCCAGGCTGGTGTTTCTTCCTGACAGCGTAACTGAACCCGAGCTGCACAACAAACAGGTTTTATCTTCGTTTTTGTGCCGCGTTGGACGCCGCAGGGGTTGTTGCATCTGGAAGGGGAGAGCAGGTCTGCCCTAATGGGGGAAGAGGGGCACAGGCTGTGCCCGCTGTGACTTCCTTTGCTGTCAGAAATGCGCTGATTTAAGGCATCTCTGGCATCAAAACACTTTATCTCATTAGTCAGAGGCACAGATAAATGTCAGGTGTTTGGCAGCCTGGATAATGCTTATTTCTTTTCAGCTGTCCTGTGAATCTGAGACAAGGACACCATTGCTGAAACCTCGAATCTGGGTCTCTCACCAGCAAGATGAAAGGAAAGAATAACTGTCATGCAACGATTACATCAGACGAGCGTTTGCGTGGATTTATAGCGGACCGGTGTCTGTAAGACATCGACGGGGCGCTGGCTAAGGCAGGGAGCTGATTGCCACTTAGGTAGAAGTGAAGAACAGCTCCTTCTGCTTCACAGGACTCGAATCTTTAATTGTTTGAATGCTAAGTGCTAAGCTATTCTGACATTTACCGCGTATAAAAGGAAGGTTTTAAACCGCAAGCTACGGTGTCTTTGAGGCAGCAGTACACAGCATTAGTGACATGCTAGACACAGTCATTGTTTAAACTGCCAGTCTTCAGGCAAGGTAACCAGGAGACAAACTCAATGACTGGACCTCTAAGTACCTCACTCTGAGCCGGGCTGACACTGCACCACTGAGAATGTTGTGAAATTAAAATCGTGAGCCCTTGGCCCTGACACGGTTGGTCAGCAGAGACCCTCCACTGCTGCAATATGAGTTTCTGGGAGTCAGGCTGGAAGTTCTGTGTGCTGAAGTGTGTGTGCTGTCAGAGAAAAAGTGCTGACTATTTGGGGGGTGGGGGGTGGGTAGTGTTGACAATGTTTTTTGTAGTGTTAAGCTCAGACTCAGAGGATCTTACACCTGAGGTGTACGTGCCGAGCACGTGCCGTTCTCACTGTTACACTTCTGCATTGGGGGAGGTTTCAGTCTGCTGCTGTCAGCTCGGTTACAGGCCTGACAAAAATGGGATGGCATCCATCGCACGATGACACACACACACACACACACACACACACACACACACACACACACACACACACACACACACACATTAACTCACACACACACACATATGTTCGTGCCTCACTACTGCTCCGTTCCACAAATATTTATTCTCCAGATACATCAGGAAGACGATGCAGTGAAGGTGTATCCCCCCCCCCACACACACACACACACACACTCACACTCCCCACAGTGAAATGGTCCAAGAGCAATCGGAAGCAATCATGCAACAACACACCCTCACACAATTAGGAAACGTTTTGTTTGATCATTCGGAGGGGCCTGTCCATATGCCAGGCCATATGTTAAATTTAATGCATCAAGCACAATGACATCAAGGAAAAAATAACGAGAAAACTAAAACTCAATAGGAATTTATTTGTTTGCGTATCAGAATGCAAATGGCCGTAATCATTTAGAACAGAATGTGTCTATCAAAGTCTTACTGTCAGCAATGTTTTCTCCTTTTTCCCTCCTCCTTTCCTTGCATTTCTTGGTACTGCCTCTGCATACTGCAAGGAGAGCATCTTTTCTCCAGTGGGGTTGCTGCCACGCCCAGCCCACTCCTGTGCATATTTTCTTAATAACAGAGGTGTGTCGCAGGATTAGCCGGGTCCCTTCTGAAGACAGTGGTGCTGTTAACACACAAGTAATTATGGGTAGTGGTAATGCAGGCTGTGTGAGCGCAGGGTGAGATCGATGCCCCTCTGATCAGAGATCAGCCTTTAGCGCTTCGCCCCATGGGAGATTTGGGCGATGGAGGCTGGCAAAGCACACATTCATCATCCATTCAGCATGCAGGCATCAGGGAGAAGAGCACAGGGAAGGTGGCAGTTACTACAAAGGGTTTGTGTGTACACACACACACACACACACACACACACACTCAAACAAAGCACACTGGAGGTCGGAAGCTTACACTCATTATGCAAATAGAGGAAGTAGGGCAGACCCACTGCTCCCTATAGAGATTACAGGCTGAGCACGATACATATACACATACATTATCCTCCCGTCTTTCGCTCCTCTTTTCTCTCCCTTCTGCTTTTCTATCTTAACCCTCTTGCTCCAACAAAATGGCAGCTGTCAGCACAGGACTCAGGGATCAGCGCATCACTGAAGTCTGGAAAAGATGCTGAATGTGTGTGTCTCTGTGTGTTTGTCTGTGTTTACGTGGGAGAAATAGAGAGAGAGAGAGAGAGAGGAGAGAGAGAGAGAGAGAGAGAGAGAGAGAGAGGCAGAGAGAAATTTAGATAAATAACCGAGGCTATTTTTTTCCATTTGCCCTGCTAAGCACTTCCAGAACAAAGAAAAAATACCCTCAGAAGGACTTCAGAGATAAAAATACCAGTGGCCAGACCCCCATGTGAAATACAACATTTATTATTTGTTTTCAATTAGCTGTGGTTACAGGGTCGTTGAATTTTGACATCGTTTGTTTTTACAACTACACCTACACTCCATTTCCTATATATAAATATATATTATAAAATATATATATTAAAGCTGTTTTTTGTCAGAATGTTTTGGAAACATTAGTCTTATAAAAATTGCACTCTGCATTTTATCCTTTGTAAAGCCTCTGTGAGCACTGGTGAGAGTGGTGTTGCTTTTAGAGCTAGCTTCAAAATGTTTTCCTTCTCTTTGCCAATTTCCCTACACAACTCTATCTAGGCCACCCTTCACTCTGTCAAACAAACATTTGGAGGGTGCTAAATTTAACCCAGCATAATTTACAGCTTGTCCTCTGAGAAACTCTTAGTTTAGTGGAGTCACACAGAAGTGAACTCATCTCCTGTTCACGACTGAGAGCTTGTGCCCTGTTTATTCAAAGTCACTTCGGTGCTCCATTTCCGTTTCACCATTACGTGGATTTGGTCTCACTCTTAACTATAAGGCCAATCCCCGTGGCTTCTGACTGTCCAGAAGGAAATCACAAGAATCACTGGTGGAAGCTCACGGCTTATTCACTATGGTCATCAGGCCTTTGGCAAAGAGTAAAAATCAATACAGATGAAACACAGTGTTCACTGGCCTAGATCAATAGCCTTTACAGCCCACACACGTCACACGCTGCAGCCAGGTGACAGGGTAGAAACTCATCGGTGTGTGTCTGTGTGTATCATTTCTTAACGAGACAGTTTATTCTGAGAGGCAGTGTAGAATTCAGCTGTACCCTATTTCATATCTAAAATCAGGAGTGTGATTTAATTCTGAACAATGCATCCAGTGTATACAGTATATCATAATGATGTGGTGACATACACCTGTGTCCCTGTATTTTCTGAAATATATTTCTCTCTCTCTCTCTCTCTTCCTCTGTCTCTCTCTCTCTCTCTTACACACACACACACACACACACACACACACACACACACACACACACACACACACACAC
>JAOXYF010000027.1:16924649-16962378 GCA_028565775.1 Sternarchorhynchus goeldii | reverse complement strand
ACACACACACACACACACACACACACACACACACACACACACACACACACACACACACACACACAAACACACATACACACAATTCCAATCCTGACCACAGACGACTGAAAGCTTCACCAATACAGAATGTGGAACAGCTCTTTTCCACACACACACACACACACAAAAAATCTGAACAATTTGACCCAATAAAGTCACAGAGTAGCTCGGGCAATGTCTGTAAATGTAAAAGTGCATCTTTACTGAGCTCTTCCACTGGATATAATAAGAGCACAAGTATTTCATTTGTTTAATCAGTCTGACAGTCAGCTGATCTCTGCTCTTTAAGTCAGCCCAGTAAGCACTGAAGGAATATTTCCCACTTCTTTCATGTGAAACAGCTGTGTGTGAGCTTTCCTAAGCTGTTCCATACCTCAATATAGTCCTGCGGCACGTTCGTTTGAGGACTTGCGATATGCTTTGAGTGTAAGGTCTTGACATTTAGAGATAGTCAAAGATAATTGGAAATGGGAAGGATGCTCTGAATTGTGTTCTTGCTCTGCGTGCATCTGTTCCAGCCTGCCTTTACTGACAAAGCAATTAAACTCTAATGATTCATGTCACAGTGCTGTTTAACAGTACCTTTCTGCTCCAGCAGCCTGAACTCATAGACCCCAGGACAGGGTAATAGCCTCTGGCTGCTCACTGGATGTTGTGGTACTGAAACAGTTAAGTTTGTGAAACAAAGATACTGGCTGAAGAAGCATTGCCCTATTGATTATGCAGTTTGCACCTTTCTTGCTGGAACACAACAGTGTAATGTCAAAATCATTACGTAACTTACATGCATAATGTCAAGATCATTACGTAACTTACATGCATAATGTCAAGATCGTTACATAACTTACATGCATAACCAAGACGATAGCAGGTGCAGAAGAACGCAAGGTTTCTCAATAATTAACCATGACGACTGACATGATTGTGCTGTAACACTATGGCAGAACCACAAGGAACATGACTATGTTGAAGTTATAAAACCAGGTAATGGGCCTTGCTGCGGACAGAAGGACTCTTTAGAAGTAAATTATGCATTAAAAACTGCACAGGTGGTGAAATGGATGAAAAGGAACAGCTGGGAATTTCTGCACTGTTGTCTGTACTGCGCTGTCCCCTAGACTGCTCCCTCAGCCAACAGATGTTTCTCCAGCTCAACATTTGTCTCTCAGCTTTGTCGGAGATGTTGAGGAGTCTCTGCTAAAAACTCCAACGGCTCAATCAGACGTGCCGCTTGCACTGAACACAAGCGTTCTGGGAGTGATCTGGTGAAATGACACGGCAGCTGGCCTGTCAGAAGAGCCGGTTCTACGTTCGAACCCCGACTCAGGTGCCCCACTCGGGAAAAAAAAAAACAGCACTGGAGCAGAATATCCTGCGGACGTCATTCCCGGGGAGGCGATATCCAGCATTTGCTGACAGCATGACTGAGACATCAGGATCCACCCACTGGGCACAGAGCAACTTGCACGACTCCCTCACTTAAGCCTGTGCCTCATTATGACCCTCATGGAGTGTCACAGTGACAAGTGATGGTTTAATTCATCCTTGGTAATGCAAGTGGATGGGGATGTGTGTGCATGTGGAGAAAGGATCGAAAAGAAGCATTTCATGTCTTATTTCCAGTCATACTGAACTGTAACGCACCACGGTGGAGAGAGCTGGGGCTCCATTCGTGCTGATCTACGGTGCAGAGGAACTTCTGTACCAGACGTCTACACCCTGCACTCTCCACAACAGCCTAGCACAATATATATGCACTATGACCCGCGTGACTGTGCATGCTGACATACAGAGAGACTGCCCACATGAAAACACCTCTCGTTTATGCACATGTGAGTGGTTTTAAAAAAACCAAACACTTTGGCATCCAATCACTCCAAAGGGGAAGAACAGTAATGACCCCTTGAATCAGTGTAGACCACAATTTGGCCAGAGCGCATATATACATATATATATGTACATAGAGTGAGGTAGACATCAGAGCTTCTCTATAGCCACTTTTTTCCCCTGACTAGTTCAGTCTGTCACTCAGAGAGGAAAACAAGCCTTTAATACTTTTTAATGCATATTTTATGCTCATACAAGGTGAGCCAGCGATCTGTATTTGCAATTTTACCACTGCGCGGTATGTTGTAGTCCATCACGATCTGGAGAGAACATGCTGACCAAAACCACACTGGGATTTAGGAGGTGCCAAAAGACAGGGAGGGAACGATCACTTACTCCATTAGGTGTTTCAGAGCTTTACAAACTGAGGCAACCCAGATATTTCTCCAGATTTGGACAGGAATATGTTGTCTCTCATCTGTCAAACATTTCATTTTTTTCAATTTAAGAAAAGAACTGAGATTGGATATATCTCACTGCTCTGCTAGGTTTTCAATATAGTCACTGCAGTTCCAATAAATAAAGAAAGAAAGACACAGAAGAAATATATACACAGAAGAAGACAGATGTAGAGACTGCGTATATTTCACTTTTCAGAATTAAAACACATCGAAATATTCCCTGTTTTCAGTTTAGTGACGATAGGACGGGAATTGGCGTGGAAATGAAGCATCTTTGTATGTTGCATGAGATGTAAGTGAAGCTGTAAATGACAATCTCTTCGTGCTTGAATTCCATTAAAAGTTTGGGAGAGGGGAGCTAGGAAGAGTGAGGAATTAGTCATTGGGAATGGGGGTTAGGACCTACAGAGAGTGAATATTATGGACATTTGGAATGTCTTTTGTCAGTACATTGATCAGCTGATCAATATACTGACAAGAGAGATATATAATGAACTTAATGTTCTCCATGTGCTTCTTGAAACTAAAGGCAGGAATGGATGAGCTGTCGACAGACAGGGCACTGGTCTCTGTCCATCAGATCTGTCTATTGAACAGGTCTTCGCAATCACCTTCATGTGAAGGACACTGAGTCAGTAACCTTTGAAGATTTATTGTCTGGCTGGGCACACATGTTTAGAAGCTACTAAGGAACTACTGGGTGACTAAAGCTGTTAGAACAGGAAAAGCTTGCACAGAGAACAAGTAGTGAAGCATTCTAGGAAATAAAGCGTCCACACAAAAGAAGAGAGTTAAGAAAAACTGTGCAAAAGTACATTAATATAGGACACAAGACAGAGAGGAAGAGATAAACTCTAGGAGATAAGGAAATGGAGAGAAAGAGAGAGAGAGAGAGCAACAGAGAGAGAGAGAGAGAGAGAGAGCAACAGAGAGAGCTTTACAGTTTGAGGAGAAGGTCTAATATAGTTGTTTTGTGTGGCATACATTTAAGAAAGAGCTCTAATGTGACATAATTCTTTCCTGTTTTTTTTCAGCTCTAAATCATTATACTAAACCTTCTTGGACCTGTGGTGCAACCACACACGCACACACACACACACAAGCACACATACACACACATATACACACATGCACAAATGGGTCTTTACAAACATGAGCCTGTACTGATGAAGGACTAGCAGATGGCTAACACAAATTGAGCATGGCAACAGATGGGCTATAATGGTCTAAACATACAGCTACAAGGTCTATGAGGTGGGTGTTTCTAATAAAGTGGCTGTATTGTTTGCACACAGAGATGAATGCACTTGACTGGCTATGCCCAGACACCTACATGCTTTCAACAATACTGTATATATATACAGGCTCATGTTTGTACAGACCCATTTGCATGCGAGTATATGTATGTATGTATGTATGTGTGTGTGCACCGCAGGTCCAAGAAGGTTTAGTACAGACAGTGATTCAGAGCTGAAAAAAGCACTCATACTTCTTCATGCCATCATTCAATAGTATATACAGTACCAGTCAAAAGTTTAGACACACCTACACCTTGTCACATGTGCAGAGCACTTGAAGGGAGAGGGACTAAAAGCCCTTCATTAAAGAGAGTTCTGAAAGAAAACTTTGCTGAAGGTGCATGTACAATGAATTGTTTGTGCATATGTGTCTTTTGAAAATCAGTTTATATATAGGTTAATACCTTTACCAATATATACTTGTCTTAGAAACAAATCTAAGCATAATCCATCATATTAAAATGTCTTTGTTACTATTAAAAACATATTCAGTCAGGTGTGTCGAAGGTTTTGACTGGTACTGTATATCCACTATTAAATGACTGCATAAGCATTTGGATGTCTGTGCATATCCAGCCCTTATATTGCATTCTTACTGTATAAGTATGTGTGTGTTTGTGTGTATGTTCACGATTGTGTGTTCGGGAGAACGCTGGACAGTGTGTGGCAGTTTGATTCCTAGTGTGGCAGCCCAGGCGGGCATGATGACGTGCCAAGGCTCCATCAGGACAGGCAGGCTGTGGTTATGCCCTGATTGCAGGTAATTCGTATGCCAATCTCAGTGCCCACCCACAGAGACCTGGGAGGAGGACAGCACTCCATCTTCACCGCCGCCATGACGATGACGGCAGGCTTTAATTAGAGCAGGTGCAAATTAGCTTCAAAGTGGCACTGGACTGGTAGCTCCAGGCCAATAGTAATTTTATCTCGAGCTAAAATCCAGAGAGACGGTCCTGTGGTCAGATGGGCAGGATATGCTTTGAGAACCAGATTGAAAGAGCTGTCTAAAACCAGACTGGTATAGGTATATTTCATGTATATATTAATATTGCTTTGCTACATGGATCTATGCACAATGAAGCACATGCTCATGCATACATGATCAGTGCTATGAACCACATTTCATACTTTGTTTGCTAACAAAGAAATGCAGACTCCATCATGTAAATCCAAATGGATGTGCCATAACTTTATATCAGATGCTACAATCAGAATGGTGGACTGTAGTACAGATATTAATAAAGTGTGAATTACTACAAAACACAACAACAACAACAAACAAAACCAAAAAAACCCCCAAAAAACCCACACACACAGGAAACCACAACCACCAACCAATCAAAAACCCAATTTGTCGAATTAGGAAGAATACAGTGAAAACACAAATATAAAACCTTAACATATAAATGAACAACACAATATCTGAATATGCTTCCAGCTAAAAGTAATCAGGCATTTCCCACGGATCGATGAATGGAAACAATAAAATACAATGGTATGTAGTTGGCAGCAAGCTTTCACTAAAACTTAAAAAGTTGTTTTGAAGGTGATGGGTTTTTAGTTCCTTACAGGACAATTAGAGCTGTGCAGGTAGTAATAACAATGTGAAAGATAACCTCCTTAGACAGAAAACGCATACAAACAGAGAGAGAGAGACAGACAGAAAAACAGAGACACACACAAGTAAAGGGAGAAAGAATAAAAGGGAGAGGAGAGAGAGAGAGAGAGAGAGAGAGAGAGAGAGAGAGAGAGATTGGGAGAGAGTGCAGATGCATAGGGGATGGGTTAGTGGGTGTAGAGGGAGACCCTACACCCTGTTACTGGAGTACTGGAGTAATGAGAAACACAGTGAAGCATAAAAAACAGCCTATACTGAATCTCACTGCGTGAAATGATCACCATGAACATGTGGGAATTTCTCCTAGAGTAACACAGTGACTGAGCTTCCCCCACAATGCGTATCTGCAGGATAGACACACTCTCAAACCTAATCATGTTTCTCCTCTCATATGATACACAACATGAGAGAGAGAGAGAGAGAGAGAGAGAGAGAGAGAGAGAGAGAGAGAGATAGGGAGAGAGAGAGAGAAACAGATAGAGAGAGAGAGAGAGAGAGAGAGAGAGAGAGAGAATAATGCAATATACAGGCAAGTAAAGTGAGTACACCTCATTATGGAACACCTCTTTTGGAATGTCACATGCACAGCTTCTTTTCATGCAGGTTTCTAAAGATTTTCATCCATCAATCAATTATTTTGGCTAATAAGACATATTCAGAAATCCTTATATTATACAGAAGATAAATAGATTATCAATGTATTAAGTGTATGTCTCTCTGCTAGACTGGACTACAGGAATTTAGTACTCACTGTGCTTTTAATAGGGATAGTTGAAAGGCAGGGTGGGGGAAACACAGAGACTAAGAGAGCAGCCGCGAAATGTCAAACCTGATTCCTGCCAACTTAACCTGACCCCACGCTGCCATGGTGCTCGTTCTCTCAGCAGACACCGCTGTATGGATTATTTATCCTGATAACCACACGCGCTCTTGTGTCCTGATCTCTAAAACAAGTAGCAACATGTGGGGACAGCGGGGAGCTGAGTGTCAGACGCGGAGACGTACTGAGCTGCCACAAAGCTCTCGCAGAGGAATGTAGATCCAAACAAGTTTTGGAGACGGCTCTTCCTTCCCTGCTTTGCACATCTTAACTTGCCAGATGAGGCCTGGTGGACACAGCGGTTGCATCAGCCTGACTTCCTCGAAACACCGCACGGAGCGTAGCAGCCAGCAGGGAGATATTGCGAAGACGTATCTGAGAAGCTCCGAGAGATTACTGGGTGACAAAGTCCTAGTGAGTGGCCTCATGAGCTTCGTGGGCCTCTGCACAACATGGCCTTGCATTAGGATCAGTTCACCTCCATGAACAGGGAACTTTTTCTTCTGCTGTCATGGGCATGGAAACCTCTGCGGCCAGCATAATGTAAGATAAACTACGCTGATATTATGGCCCTGCAAGTAGCAGATCTATCTATTTGACTTCACAGGCACTCCAGGTTAGGTGTGGAGTCTGGCACTGCAGCATGGACGCATGCAGAATGCTGAGAAGTGGGTGGAAGATACCACAAACTGCACGGCATGAGACCAGCGTGGGGACAACCTGCACAAACCGATCAATACGAAAAATGACATATGATTAAGATAAGGGTTAGAATTGGCTGTTGTTTTAATACGTTTCCTTATGACTTCAGAAGTACAGAATCCAACAGGTAATTGGTAGAAAATTATGGTGAGATCACAGTGATGTCACAAAATAAGATTTGATCAAAAACAGCATTATCCGACCAGTGCAAAGTATGCAAATTTGTGTATTAGGAAACTTCCTACCACAGCCAAAAGGTATTAGGCAATTAGGAGTGGACATTATAGACATTATAGACAAATATGGACATTTTTGTTAATGACAGATGCAAAGATAGGATTAAGTTATCATGGAAACGTTAATTTTGTGTCTACATTATGAAGATGGATTCTATAAAGATGGATACTCATACTGATCACAAACATGAGTAAAACAGAGTTCAACAACAAGCTTAACGTGGTGTTTGCTGGACAAAAGACGTTCGTTGCTGTTTTGTGCAGGGCTGAGTAGGGTCTAGCCAGAGATGGTCATCAGGGAATAAAAACAGCTTGGAATGAAAATGCTCAAGGCAATGTGAATGGTTTCACTCATCTAATACATTATACAATTTGTGCAGTCTACAGGCTTTTTCCCCCAGATTTCATTGTGAAAGAAAGTTTATTACCCTTTTTGAAACCTCAAGGGACGATTTCAATGCACAAGAAAAGGGGGGGGGGGCTTCTCTATTTCACATGTCTTTAAGGAAGGAAAGGAAATACTCAGCGTTAAAGGTCCAGTGGGATAAGAAGAGGTCAGTGAAGAGAACACTGTAAAAAAAAAAGCTAAGTAATCTACAATAAAGACGTTCCTTGGGAAGAGAGAGAAACAGAATATCTGTTTGCTTTTTGTCTTGAATTTGCTTGACTTCATGCTTGTGACTGGTGATCAAATTCTGTAACAGGATTGCTCTGCTCATCTGTCCAGATCCAACATCTCCAGCTTCCCATAATGTAACACTTTTGCCATGTGCTTTTGACACCGATTTTACCTTCCAAATCCTGGAACGTTAGAAAGTAAGCCGGCTGTTCTAGGCATTTATTTAAACAAAGAAGCCATCACTGCAAAGCCTTAAAAGGCCACATGCAACAGGACCTAAAACCTCAGTCAGATCCTCAGTCAAACACAGAACTTCAAATAAAGTCACCTGAAGGTCACTGGCTTTTATTTTGTAAAACGTGTCCTGTGCCGAGTAGACTGACATGTCTTATTCTGCTGTCTTTGTCTACTAAATTAGCATATGAATGCATTTTGATTGCTTTGAATAAACATTTGCCCGTTGATTAAGTTTCATGCAAACACTGTTCTTGAATACCCCAAATACATGTATTTATGTCCAATCACATTAATACCTACTTTCCAGTTCGCAGATGTTGGTTTCCTGTATTGTTCCACGGTTGAATGCTTTCTCGCTGGTTTTTTTTGTATTTTTTCTGGTCATGACCTCCCCTGACACACATATGTGAGCACAAACATTACTAATGTTTGTCTATTCGTTTGTTAAAACGGCTCTCCTTGATCATCGCAATGCATTTTGTAATGGTATCGGATTTGAAATGTAATAGATTTTAATGACGGCTCATACTAGCAACCTCCTGCTGGCAGGTCTGACAATGGTAGATATTGAAGTCTGAGTGCCCTGGGGAATGAGGAGTGAGAGTGGTTCAATGTCTCTGATATAGTTCAGACTGGACAGGGTAAAACTGATAGACTTAAGAACACTACAATACTATATCAAAGGGACTGATTGACTTAGTGAGAGACATGATCAATAGTGGAGTCAGAGGAGAAATTCGCATGCCTCCAATCAGGAGGCCAGACTTCCCGCCGTAACTAGGCAACAGCACATCAAAGACTTAGAGCGGAGGAACGCAAGCAGCATCATCAGATCCGGCTGCACAGGACGATGGAAAAAGGGGTTTGTTTGTGTTTTAGAAATGTCATTAGATGACCTAAGATCGGCCCCTCTCTGTCTCTCTGCTCCACTGATGTTGAGACTGTCAGAATGACAGATTGGTGTGTAGATAAGGGAGAGGACAACAGGGACAAGAAAGTGCAGCTGTTTTACAAGTTAGCAGTTATTTGATGAACATAGAGGATCAATCACTGACGCAAAAACCTCTAATGCCACTGAAGGCTTCTGACACTGTAGGAGAGACTAGTAAAATATAGTAATATATTTGAACAGTAAAATATTACTATTAATTCAGATGTTTAAATTATTATAAGTGAGAGAGTGAGAGGTACAGTAGTAATACTACTACTACTACTACTACTACTAATAATAATATACTTAGCATTATTAGTCAACTTAATAGAAATGGCAAAAATTTGTGCTAATTTAAACGAATGGCAAAAGGAACTGACTGGTCTACTGACAGATATAATGAAAGGTATACTGACTGGTATACTGAAAGGTGACTGGTATAGTGCCACAGGCTGAGAGAGCCATACAAAAAGTTCAGCAAACAGAAATATATAATGGAAGTATTAAAATGTGCAAACAACATGAACAAACTCTACTCAGAAAACACAAGCAAACAATAAACAGTTTTTTTAAAGGCTACCACGACTGTTCACATTTATAACTGCAATATGTAACTGTTACATGTATATGAATACATCTGTCCTCTAAAATAGCAGTGCATTTACACATTTATATGTCGTCACCTGCATCACCACCAAGAGAAAAAAATAAATCCTATTTGTGAGGTTCATTGTATTAAAATCGTCAAAAAGATTTTAAAAAGGTTTTGCATTTTGCTCTGGAGAAGTGCGACCAGTTTGTCAGCTGCACATGATCACGTAAAGAACACAAAACAAGGTCCGTGCAGCAGAGCTCTTGGTGTGTTCAGCTTCTCTACTGCTCTCCTGCATTTCTGTTTATGTAACAAAAGTTTTGTTAAAAAGTTACATGGGCTCTGATCTGACCATTCTTGTTCCAGTCTTGAATTGAATACAAAAACCGTGTACGGCCATAAATTAAATACAAAATCGTTTCCAGTGACTCTGATAAGATTGAAACAATTAGATTTGTGTGTCCACACAGGCCTGAAGTCAGATCTGTGTCACATTAAACCAAAAAATACAAGACTGAAGTCAATTCAGGTTGATAGTGTGAACGCAGCCTTAATGACTGAGCGTTTATAGATTCTCGATGGAGACTGAGATGAAAGTGCAGAAGTTTTACACTTGTCCTCATCTTGTGATGGTAATGACTGATAGAGATTCACAAAAGATCAGTCATAGTTTTAAGTCCAAAAGCACATTCAGAAATTCATGATCACAGACCACTGCAACAGGCCAAAGCTGCTCTTTTGAGGAGGTGTCCATAGATTATATTACCTAAGACCATAAACTGGTTATGTTTATTTCCATTGCTTGTATCATTGGTGCAACCTGCTATATAAAACAATACTTTGCAAATGCATTGTTGGACCCAGGCTGTCCACTGAGGATGAGTGCCATAGTGGATCTTATTTGAATAAGATTTCAGACCTGTAATGACAATAAAGCTATTTAGAATATAGTTTAAATTAGGCTATATAATAATGAGAGAACATAATCATAGTTTTAAATAGGCTATATTTAATTATAACAATCATTATCTTTGGACACTGTATGTGTGTATGATCATTATTTCAGTATTGGACAGTTAGATAGTTGGTGAATTGCTCTTGCTCTCAGGCAGTAGCTGGTGTAAATCTTGGGGGTTCCTGCTTCTTTGCATAAACATGGAAGCACTGTGTCAAGGAGATTCACCCCCAGTGAACTCATAGTGTACTAGGGTCTGCTGCAGAGTCTTTTTGGGATGTATATAAAAATACAGGTGCCAAATGTGTGTTCAGAGCTCTCTGTTTCCCACGTTATCGTTTCTATCCGCCTCCTCAGAATTTAATCTAAATGTTGAACTATAGTTCAGACAAAAGAACATTATTATGCATGAGATTTTCACTTCCTGATTTCGCGAAGTCATTCTTTTCCTGAGGTCATCACCTTTGATGAGGTCCCAGGACCACCATAAAACCAAGGCAACTTTGATGGAGCTTCATCAAAATTGAAGATCAGGACAAGGACTACTTGGAAAAGGGTGTAAATAAAGTTTGATTTGATATTGGGAAGCGCCATGATCAGGTGTAATAAGGAAAGGCAGCAAAATCAAGGAAACACCCTGATGATATACATACATCTGTGTTGGAAATTTCAATACTTTGTATTGAAAGGGTAGGTGGTAGCTCACTGGTTAAGGTCTTTAATTAGATACCAGGAATGTCTTTGTTGAACCACATTGCATGGTGCATTATATTTACCGGTCCTGTAAGGCTCAGCTATCTTTCTCAGTTT
Organism: Sternarchorhynchus goeldii; assembly: GCA_028565775.1. Lineage (NCBI taxonomy): Eukaryota > Metazoa > Chordata > Actinopteri > Gymnotiformes > Apteronotidae > Sternarchorhynchus > Sternarchorhynchus goeldii. The sequence continues at coordinate 16,951,233 of JAOXYF010000027.1, read as the reverse complement.
TGTTCAGGCTAGTCTGTAAACACTTCACAGCCGACCTATTTCACCTTGTTTGCTATTTCAGCCTCAAATGATTGTAGCAATGATTGTTAAACGAGTCTAGACTAACACACAAAGGTTCATAAAGTATATAATATATGAATGTTGTATTATAAGGTGAGTCAGTATGTACCTTATGCATTTTCTTAACAAACATAAAATTTAAGTCCTTAAGTTACATATTTTCAATTGATCTTATAGTGAAACAGGATACATTTGGAGGGCATAAGGTATGGTTGTTCCCAGGTTTGTGTTCCAAAGATTTAGCATTATACGATTTTGTGATTTTAGTGAATTCTTTTCAGAAGAACACCTAGCAACAAATCTAGTGACTTTTTTGTAGTCTTGGATACTTTCCACATGGGAGAGTCTCAGGTATGCACAAAAGGGAAAGCACATGTAAGTTTCAAATTAAAGATTGTAATAGAATGAAGGAAAACTCGTTCAAACGATATAAACAGAAACCCATAGAAATATCAGTAATTGACACAGGGGTTAAAACAAAAAAGGGTCATAAAGGATAGAAATAAACACATAATGACACAGGTGGCACAGTGAATAAGATGGAAATGCACCACCTGTGTGGGACCTGGCACAGAAACCAAAGCAGAACATACTTGAAAACAAGATATAACAGAAACAAAAGCCTCGTGTTTGACACTGCTGCCAAGTGGAGACTGGTGATGGTGGTGGTGGGGGGGGGTCACTGTTGTGAGCAAGAAACACACCTCTGTGTGTCTCTAATCTGTTCAGCAAATGGCAGAGAAGCACAGGAACACACTGAGTCCAGAGTTGGGAAGAACCAGCCATGAATCTAGATGGATTGCTCCATGTTTAAATTTTCAATTATTTTGATCATTTTGTCCATGATCATTTTGTGAGCTGTGTGAGAGAAAGAAAAATACTGTTACGTCTAACTTTCTCTGACATCTAATTTTAGGTGTAAATAACTAAAATTACAGCATCTCCGTTGTCTTTAAATTGTATGTATGGTTATTTTGTCACATGACATTGAAGTTTTAACATATTTTTGGAGTGCAGAGCAGACAAAACCAACTGTTAATTTTCATGTGGCTTGGAAGTGACTGCTAGTTAACACGTAGCATTAACGTACCACGTTTCAACCATCATTTCATATTAGTCCTATTGTCTGACAACAGAACCAGAAAACTATGTAAATTAGAACAGCTTTATTGGAAATTTAGCTACGATAAAACACACCACATAAGTAGTAAAAAGGCAACCAGATGTAAAGGAGCTGCCACCATCTGACACCAGATAGCATGCAAATATTGTGCATCGATTACCACACGATGTCATCTAACAACGTTTAGCTTCATGATTTTTCAAGCAGCCTTAAGCTACTTTGTATTGAAAGTAGTTGGCAGGAGTTAAAGGCTTTTGATGCATGGCTGCAATGTGTAGGGTGGTTGCCTCTGTGTAGTGAATTAATTTCTTTTTACCATGTTTGCCAGCCATAATTAATACATTGCTATAAACAGCTGGCTAACTTAAGATAGCTAGCTTGATAAAATCCATATATTAGATAGAAAATGGTGGATATATTTATCTACACTATAACACAGCATACGTTGTTTAGCTAACTTTTTATGGTCAGTGTATGAATGTAAATACTGCAGTGTTGGCATAGCTTTGAGGCAATTCTGAATATTACCCTAGAGAGTTAAGATGTTATCAACCATTTATCCAGCTTGCTAATTTAATATGCACAGATATTATATAAAATAAATAACAAATATATAAAATTATACATTTAAAATAAAGAGAGATTTTATTATTATTTTATATTATACAATATTTTATTATTGTGGCAAGCATATTCATATATCCAAAGTTGCAGTCTATTGATCTTTTAATGGTTTATTGATATAACCTTTGGCCACTGAATGAATATAGAATTCAGAATAATGAGCTACCTGAGCATCTGTTCATGATATAATTTTAATGCACAATTACCACCCAGTCAGAACTGGGTGGTCGTATACACCATGCTATGAAATGCAACACCCGCTTGTGAGCAAGCAGCAAAGGGAATCCCGTTTTCATTTCTAAAACCACTGAAGGATATCATTCTTGATGTAAAATAAAGATATTAATGACTCACGACCCTATTTAAAACTGCCATTGATCACAAACAGTTCAATAGTGGTTTGCTTAACTTCACTTTTCTCACGCTAGTCCTTGTAGCATTAGAACAACTGAGAGGAGTCCGGTGTTCGAGGTGCATGTAATCTGACCCACATCTAAGAGTGGGATTAGAGAATATTTAGTACCATGTGCAGCCACTTTGAGTGTTTTGTTATGTCATATTGGTTTTCTCCTGCGCCTTTGAAATTCTAAGCATTCATTAATGACATCTTCATAGAGTTCATCAGCAGATTTATCAAAGTTTATATTGATAAAAAAATAAAAAATAAATAGTTTATTCCCCTTCTCTTCCTGAATGAGTGGACACAGTTTGATCATGGCCTCCCAATCCAGTTTGAGAGAACTCTACTGCTTCCTGGGCATATTTTCTATATTCATTAATATGTGGGGTAATCTCCACTGTAGCTCCAATGAATGCTCAACTGAAAGGGAAAGCCCATAAGTTACTCTGGACATTAGAGGCTAAGGGGGCATTTTCCACCCTTAAAAGAGAGATTTACTTTCCCCTCTCCACTGACCTATCTAAGCAGTTTATCATGGAGGTTGATGCTTATGAAGTGAGAGTTGAGTCCTTTCACAGAGACATGGTAAGGCCCCTTAACTGTTGTCCTGTATGTCTCTCACTGTCACTCGTTATCTGAACTGCTTAAACCAATTCAGGGTCACTGGGAGGGCCCCCATCCAGGGGAGTACATTGGGCGCTGGGCAGATACACCCAGGGTGCCAATCCATCACTGGGCACACACTTTTAGAGTAACCAGTTCACCTGACCTCCATGTTTTTGGAGTGTGGAAGGAAACCAGAGCTCCCAGATGAAGCCCATGCAGACACAGGGAGAACGTGGAAACTCCACCCAGATGGGAACCCAAAGCCCAGCACTGAAAGGCAAACATGCTAGCCACCAAGCCACTATATCACCCTCCCCTGTATGTATTTCTCTTAAAGGTTAACCCCAGCACAGAGAACCCAGTGAAAATCCAGAATTACTTCACAGTGTACTTTAGAGTGCTTTAGAGTGACATCATTAGTTACAAGGTTCTCCTGAGCTGGTCATCAACAGAAACCCATAATACATGAGGACAGCTAGGAAACTAAACTCCCAGAAAGCAATGTGGGCCCTTTAATTCTATTGTTTTTTTTTTTTTAGTTTTTGCCACACAATCCCTGGGTCATAGGGAAGTGAAGGCAAAAATGCTCTCCTGAGTAGGAGGTGACTACAAAGCAGGTTACAGTAATACTTCCATCTATGTTTGCTGCCCAGATTGTGTGGGAGATGGATGAAATCATCCATTAGTCAGCTGCTGGAGACCACATTTCACCTGGGTACCCCTCCTATGTGCCTGAGCAGCACAGTTTTTACCCCTCCTATGTGCCTGAGCAGCACAGTTTGTAGCTCATGCACTGCTTGTAGCAGCGCTGTTTGTACCCCATACACATAGCACACACCGCTGTGGGTATGGATTATCCAGAAATAAAGAGAGCACTGCAATAGTTGAAGTAGTGGTTTTCCCAGTATGGGAAAGAAAACCCAAGAATTCATTTGTTCTTGCTCCATTTGTGCCATGGTGTTTAATATACCACACACAGTCCAGTAAAATGTTGATTGCTCTGCTACGATACACCTATTAAACCTGGCAATTAATTGATTAGTTGAATTAAGTGTGTTTAATATTAGTTAATGTAGCACTGCAGTGTCAAATTCTGGTCAAAGAGGGCCAGTGTCCAGTGTGATTGGGCTACTTAAATGCACCTGATTCAATGTATCGATCAGTTGCCTGGTTGAGTAGGTGTGTCTGAGCAGAGTGGTCACCAACTTTTGCTGGGCTCCGGCCCTCCAGTACCGGATTTTGACACCCCCTGCCCTATGTGCTCTACACTCTCCAGAACCCAAGGGCTGAACTACAATGTTAGAGAAGGTTGATCATTTCTCTAAGGGTTGTAAACTAATCCCAATCCCCAGCCTGCCTTTCTGTTGAAGAGACCCTTTTTAACAAGGTATTTTGCTATTACAATATTTGTGAGGATGTTGCTCACAATATCATCCAGTCTAATATCATCCAGTCAACACACTTGGTCAACAACGTCCATTACACTGGTACCAATGAGCAGAAGCCACCTGGGAGGTAATCCAGGTTCATGTAGGTTCAGGTACAACAGTGAATTTCATCTCACTATTTTCAGGCTTGTATTTAGGTCCAATTAAAACCCACTTTAAACTACATTTGCCCTTCAGTTTCACTCTCTTTCCTTCTTAGGCTGGTGAATCATGTTTCATTGGTGAAGTGAGTTCTCCCTGCAACCCTCCTCTACCAGTGGATGTCAGAGTATCCTGAACCTACTCTGTTCATGCCTTCATAAACTCCCTCCATAAAAGGTAGGGTTGCCTTCTGAACTTGGTGGGTTACTGTCCTAAGGAACAGCATTGGGTCATGTCCTGGATTCTGAGCTCAGCATGAGCACCACTCTGATCAACCCACACCGCGCCCAAGTGCTCATCCTCCAAGAAGGGGCATATCAAAGCTGGACTTGCTGGGGTGTGGGGTAACCATCAAACATCCTGCTTCAAATCCTCCCCCGCCATCTTACTCAACACCATCCCTCTCACCTGTTTCTCCATCCCTCTCACCTGTTTCTCCATCCCTCTCACCTGTTTCTCAGTTCCTTGTCTCATATAGGTTCTCATTCCCCAATCATCCTTAGCAAACCCTCTTTAAACATATTTCTGAGCACCAAACGGCTGCTCCAGTGTTTGTTTTTCCATTTTCTGTGTTTTTGTCTTTTCTTTTTGGATCTTCCCTTGGATTAATGTTTGCCAATTGCCTTTACCCACTAAGTGTCTCTCTGTCCCATTTACTATTGGACTGTTTTGCAATTACATCCTGTCTAGCCATCATTTGTAACACATCACTGAATTTCTCTTGGGACAGAACAGTCTTGATTTTTATTACCTAAAAAAGCAGTTTGAACATGTTTCCAGTGGCATAAAATCTGGTATGTTTCTGTCACTTCTCTCTAGTCGAAGCCTAGGGCTCTTTTATATCATGTATTTTTGTGTTTATTTTAGTGTCACTGTTTATCACATTTATCTAGTTCATTGTTTGGGACTTTTTATTTTTCTGAAGAAAACAGCCCATAGGGTGAATTGTCATCAAAATATCACCTCTTCTCTCAAACAATTGTAAATGAAAAAAGAGTCAACACTTTCTTTATTGCATTCTGTTCTGTTGCCTACCACATGGACTAAAGACACAGTAGATGACTGGACAAGTCAAAATGGATCTAACATTTCCTGGGAGACACTGTTCTACTACTCACCTGTCCCCATTGTACATTGGACGAGCATGAGCCCTCACTGCCCTGATTCATCGGCTCAGCTTCACTTAAGCCAGACATATAGAGCTTTTGGTCACTAGGGTTTTGTATCAGAAAGGTTTTTTTTTTTTTTTTTTTACTACTTTCTTCACTTCCTGCTGAGTGTTATAGAGTTTCAAGGTATCTGGCTAGAGTGGCATAACCTGATCATTTTCTCCAAATGGGGAAATAAAGATGTCTTCCTCAGCCTTTATCTGGTCATTTTAGCCGTTTCCCACATACCTTTTAGGACGTCTCCACTAAGGATGTGCAGAGAGATTTGTATTTGTTGAGGCAGCAAAATTATTTGTACACAAGTTTGTATGCAAATTCAAATTTGAATAAAAGGACATCCGTGGGATAGGAGTTGAGGGACAGGCAAATGAGTGATCAAAATACATTGTTAACCATGCAGGTACCTTAACTAGTAAACAATATTTTCAGTTGAGCTGATTAGCTATGGATCTTGTATGCAAAAAGGATAGTAGACTAACAGGCTATGTAAATCTCAGTCTTTATCAGTTCAAAAGAATCAGAGTTCTACGCAGATCTGGAAACAATTCCTTATTGTGGATATAAACGTCATGGATATCAGAAACTATGAACTGCATCCCATCTCTGTGGTGCCGTGGACCAAACATTCGTTGGTAAACTAGATTAAAATTTTTGTCAGACTTAGGAATTATGTTGTTGCTTAAATACATACATAACTAAGTAATATATATATAGTTATATATATATAGTACATACATATGTTTTCTATATATAATTCAAAATGGATCAAAATTATGGGAAATACAATTGATCATATGCTTTTATGAAACTTATGCCCACAGGAGAGGGTGCATTAAAGCAGAATGAAAATGGAAACAGACAATATGATCCCTTTAACCCTTTAAGTTAATTATATACCTTCTTGTTTGTCTTCTTTTGCTGTTAGACACCATCTCTCACACGAAGCTCAACACTTATTCCCTGGATGTCAGTCCTGCACATCTACTCAAAGTGGTGCTGTACACTCTTGATCCCCATCTCTAATCATAAATGGGGGCTTAGTCATTGGTTCCATTAAACATGGAGAAGTCCAGCTTTTGTTCCAAAAGGTAGATCGTGACCCGACAGTCATTAATAATTTCAGACCTGCCATTTCAAAACTGCCATTTTTAAGGTTCTATCAAGTAATCTTTCTATAATAACTAATAACATCCTGGAGGTTATATTAAGTTATATTGTATACTAACTATACTAATATAGTGTATTTTCTATACTGAGTAATATAGTAATAACAATAATAATAGTAATAACCTCCTAGTGGAATTTAATTCAGGCTTCAATATACACTACAGTGTTTGGCCTCAAGTTGGTCAAATAAGCTTTCTAGTACATTCTGGAAACTTCTAATATTGTTAAACCTAACTGCTGTCATTGACATATATCTCATTCTTCTAGAGCTGAGGTGTCCAAAGTATGGCCACAGGCCTTTTGTGGACTGTTAGCATTTCTGAAATGGACTGCGCGGTATTTTAGAAATAAAATGAAAGCTTGCAGGGTAGCAGCTTTTTAAAAGGTGAGTTTTCTAGTTTGAACACTGGGTGTTGCTATCATGTATCTAGTTTAAATAGACAGGGAATGCAGAAGATTTTAAGCCTGTTGGGAAAATGAATGTTTTTTCACTGAGTTTAGAGGGAAACGTGTTTGTTGAGTCTGCCAGCCCAACAAACCCATTTTTTTCGCACTTACCAAGTGCTACCTAAAAACATGCTACAAGGGTTTAGCTACAAGGCAGCTCAACTTATAACCTGATGCAACAAAACTCTTTTCAGAGGATAACTTTATGAAAGAACGACTCGCTAAAGCTATGGGTATAATGTGCCCAGGAGTGACTTTAACAACATTACTCAGTTGATGAATTGAAAACTTGTTGACCAACATAAAGCAACAAGTATCAGGCAAGGCAATCTGTACCAGAGCCACCCACTGGGTAATGAAATAAATACTGTGGTGACAACCATCATCCCGATACGATCGAAAGCGATCAATCACAGAGAGGTTTGGACTATCCTGTCTAAAATTGATGCGGAATATGGTGGCGTTGTCTATCATAGTGATGTGCGTTGGCTCAGTTGAGGTTCTGTTCTACAGCAGTTCTTTTCACTGAAATCTGAAATTGACTGATTTCTGAAAGAAAAAGAACTGAGGACCCGGTATGGCTAGCAGACCTGATGTTTTTAGTTGACCTCACTGACCAGCTGAACACACTGAATGAAAGCATGCAAGAGAAAGACACACTCCTGTCTCACATGTACGCACACATGAAATCATTTGCTATGAAGCCCTGTCTTTTTGAGAAACAAATAACAAGACCATAATACTGCATACTTTTCTGCTCTGGGTGAATTTACCTCCCATTTTCCAAATTTGTCAGTATTTTCTGGAATGATTCCTGGAATGGGGGGGGGAAATGTGTGATAGTGATTCACATCACTGATCACATAATGTAACCAGCAATTTCAAGATTTTGCTGTCATTGAAAAGGACATTGAAGTGTTCTCAAACCCTTTCCCTGTTGATGTGGAAAGAGTGCAGGAAGATGTGGAGTTGGAACCCATTGAAATGCAATGTGGTGATACTCTTTGCAGTTGTCACCAGATGCTCCCACTTGCAGAGTTCCACAGTATCTTAGAAAAGTCCAGATTTCCTCTAATGAGGCACCGTGCCAAAAGAATGATAAGTTTCTTTGGCTTCACATATATATGTGAGCAAACATTTTCTCTGATGACAGTGAATAAGAGCTGATTGAGATCTAGGATAACTGGCAGTTACTTCAAATCTCCACAACCAGACCACCACCTGACTTGCCAGCAGTTCTTCTGTCCAAGGATGGTTCTGTTCCATTAGGATTATTAACTGGTGAGTATAAAATTCGCAAAACCTTAGTTTATGCAACATTGTCAAAGATAGATCATTAAAGTTAGCAATTTAAATATAAAGGAAGTGTAGTTGATAATTATCATGTAGACATATTGTTTCTTTATTTGTTTTACTACAATGAGTCTAAACCAAAGTATTGACACTGTTAAAGGCCACTGTTAAAGTAACTAGCTTTTCAGTAAGGACTGGGAACTTTTCTCTATCTACTGCATCAGTCACTTGTGGGGAACCACAAGGTACATTTTAGGTCCAGTTTTATTGTTTGTGTACAACGTCCTCAAGAGATTCTGTTTTTAAGAAGCATACCATCAAGACTGAGAGCACGGTGTTTGGCTCTCAACTGTGTAAAACTATTTAGAAATAAGAGTAATTAACCAATGATGTAATTTACACATTAAAGTAAATCACGGTGTTATCTATGACAGAACAGTCAAATTAGAAATGAACTACAAATGAACAATGTAAGAGCAAGTTTCTTATATTTTTGTGTGGTGAAGGAGGGCAGTGTTTTATTAAATAATAATTTAGTTGTTTATTAATTCTTTATTAATCTTTATTTATAGTAAACAATACCACAATACTGATAATGTTAGATACACAGAAGCAGTAGTCCTTTAGCCTAATTAGAAATCAAGTCAATGACAGAGCCTGCCTGCTGTTTCCATGTCATTGATTCCAACAGTTTGAACTAAGTGAATTGCTAAAATGTTCCCTTTTATAGCAAATTATTATGAAATCTGTGCTTGTGAAAGAATGTCTGGCCTCTGACACTGGCGCTCTGTTTATGCTCGTGTGGCATTGGCCTGTCAAGGCCTGCTGAGATTAGATTGGACAGGGAGAGAAAGAGCTCAGTATGGGGTAGCAGAAGGAGGGAGAGAGGGAGGACCAGAGAGAAAGAGAAGACAGGGCTTAAACAGCTCCCCAGCTCCGGTCCAAAAGTGGGGATCACACATGGGCTTAACCCTGGAGAGTGGGCTGTGTCCAGGACATGGGCTTTTCTCACTCATAATGAACTAAGCCTGGTTTTAAAAGGGGATTGTGTGATTATACAGAGGCCCTGGTGCAGAGGGGGCTCTGACGGCAACCGTGTCTGATTGTGTGAAGGAACCATCAAAAGCCATCGGTAGTGTCCTACTGGATAATGATCATACAGCTAATCTCAATAGAACCTGCAGCCAAGGATTTATTTGGACTTTGTTGTCATTGATCTCATTGAAATGAACATTTTCTAGGACAAGGAATTAGAGATTAGGAATGCAAGGAGTGAGGTCAACATTCAGAACATGCAAATGAGAATGCAATAGGTGTTAAATTGTTTAGAAATTAATTTTATTGAGGACAGGGCAATACATTGTGTTTTCTACTATTCTAATCATTTACTTTTCTTTTCTGCTAGACGAATTTCAAAATACTGTTTATTATTTCAATAATAATTTAGGGTAGTTAATGATATATATATATATAAAACTGTATCAGATTTGTTGTAACACCGAGACATAGACTAATCAGAGGCATTGTGTAAGTAGATTTTCATAAAAACAAAAGGGCCAAACAATGAACAAACACAGAAAACAAAACAAAACTCAATGTAAACATGTAGCAAAATATGGCTAATTAAATAGGAAAGTAAATGTACCAAGACAGAGACAAACATAAACACAAATAAATACAGTATAACTGCCAAAGAAGCTAACAGAGTTTGGAGAGACTAGCAAAGTGAAACAAGGCACAGCTGGGGACACCAAGGCGAGAGCCAAGGCAAGTGCAGGAGGAGTGTATAACCTGGCTAGAAACAGGAGAACTCAAGAACAGAGAGCAAAATTCAAGGTGGGATCAGAGACAAGACAGGAGACTAGAAAATAGGTTGTACAGGACTGAACAGATAACCGGGAGACTGGCTTGACAAGGGACTGGTTACCTGACTGGACTAGAAACTGAGGGACACGTGACTGATCATGAGGAGTGGAGGTACAGAGGCCAGAATTGCAGAGTTGGTGTGGGTCAGAACAGAGCACAGGATGGGGGATTGGATAGGACACTGAACAGGGCAGGTATGGAAATGAACAGGACAATGAGCCCCAAGTAACTGGACAAACATGGACACAGGGACAAAAATTGTAATGGGGACAGGAACAAGTATGGAACCGATATAAAGGTGGAGGCAGGGACTACAACAGGGTCCAGGGCAGAATCAGGATTGGGATACAAGGCCAGTGAGGCAGCCAACACAAAAAATCCCAAAGGGAATTGGGGAAAACGTTTGGGCTATAGGGAAACAATTAATGGGGACAAAATAAGGCTATAAGGGAACAAATAATGGCTGCCCCCCTCCACAAAGACCCCATGGAAACCTCATACTTCAGGGCACAAGGAGTCTGTAGGTACTGAAAAGTTGGGCAGCAATAAGGTGGAGGTGGCTGGGACTGGAACAGCGGAAGTGGCAGCAGAGCTGGCGTGGCTGTACCCATTGGCTCAGGAGTGGGCTCTGGCATAAACCCAGGACGGCGTCTCACCTTGCAGTATCAGCAACGCCTTTGACCGAGCGAGCCAGGAGTTCCTTCTGCCTCAGTGTCCACCCCTTCAATTATATGTGTAGCCAGGACTGCAGGTATGACCACAGGAGAGCAAAGTTGGGCTGGAGACAACAAACAACCTAGAGCAGATATGGAAGTTGGACTCCAAACCTGGCTTGGGAGACCAAATGGTTGAACTGACCTACGTAAGACCAGCCCAGTACAGCTCCAGGTGGGCAGCTACTTCCACCTGAATACATACAATCTGGCTGCTTTGTACTCTCATCCCAGGAGCTGTTCCATGTTGTCCATCAACCTATGTACCACTGATTTCTTACGTTTGTGTTCTGTTTCCATGTGAGCAGGTATGGATGCTTCTGCTGTGACCTTTTCCCATTCTACACAGAGATGTAGATGAAGTGGAGGCATAGAAGACATCATAAAACAAAGGAGAACAAATGATGAACATATAGAAAACAAAATAAAACGATACTCACTGAAAACGTAGTAAAGCAAGAGTAATGAAACAGGAGAGGAAACGTGCAAAGAACACAAGCACAAGCGTAGCACAATGAAACATAACACAACAACCAATAAAGAAATTTAAAAAAACACAAGGTTTAAATAGACTAGTGAAGGGAAACAAGCCACGGCTTGAAACAAAAATGGCCGTGAAGAACAAGAAACAAGGACATTGACATACAAACAACCAAAACAAAAATACGCCCCCATGGAAGACAGGACACCATTGGAGGGGAAACCGTGACAGTTATAGAAGTGCCTTTCAGTACTTTATCAGGCAATTTGGCATCCACTGTGCTGAATAGCAGTACATAGAAGATGGATCAGTTGAAATCAGCATATTACACTCCAGTGCTGTATGCAAGGATACAACTAAGCATGTTCACGTGTTCTGTACGTAATTCTTTAAGGAGCACAATTAGTATATATTTATAGCTCCATACATTACATTTTACCTTTTGCCACTGCAGTATATCATTTTAATTATGTTTGGTTTTGTTATGCACCATGAAGAGTCAAATTATTATAGAGTCATATGTCTTTACATCCCTTTGAATTTCATTACATGTGTTTGTGTAACTCGACCTAAAATTGATGTTCTGTAACTCTTTGCAGTCTTGGAATTTGTTGTCATGTGCATGAGCATCAAAAAAGTGTTCATGTACCCAGGTACGAGGTATTTGAACATTCCACATGCATTTGTACATAGTTAAATATGAATAAATGCATTTTATTACTTTTGAACACATCAGAGACATCATTTCATGCTTGAATCTAGAGCTCTGACTGCAAATCTGAGAGAGGCAGCAGCACCTTTAACACTTTGACATTTCAGTAAGTCAATCATATATTTTTTTTTTTACAGAAATCATTTGTTCATGCTCTAAGCTAGTTCACCACTCAGCTTTATACAGTGTCAGGTATGAGGTGTGAAATGTAGTTAAGAAGCACTCAACTTTATGCAAATGAGCTTGATTCACAAGGGACACGTTCCAAACGAACCAATCAAGCCATCATCTTTGAGTGATTATGTGCCAGCTCAGTGCATTGTCCCTACCAGTCATTACAACTTATTGTCCCTGTTTAATCTTTGTTTTTTCTATTCTGTTTTGTATACTTTTCATGCCTAAAAACAGTTTTTTTTGTTATTCCCACCTATGCTTTACTTTTTTTTTTTGTTCTCTTTTTGCAGTTTTGAATTCTTTCCACTTTCAGCCAACACGCCTACAACTGACAAATACACAGAGGAAAGAGGGACATGTTTGTGAGAACATGTGAACAATAGACACACAGAGATTGGGGTGTCATGCCAGTTTAATAATTGGAGCCTACTAATGACCAGGGTGTTTAATTTAAAACCAGAGAGGTGACAAGAACAGTACAGCTGATGATACTGTCCACAACAAAATACTGCCAAACATATCTTGCATGGCACCTTACCAGGTCAAAAAAAAAGCTTTCTATATTTACCATGCTAAAAAAATGATTCCTGAAGAAGAAAAAAAAATCTCTGATATAAAGGGAACAGAGAGAAAATGTTCGGTTTTAAATGTGTCAGTTCACCCCCCTTTTCTGGTTCGTGCTAAAAAGTAGCATGTAAGGCCACAGGGAAGCCGTTGATTTTGGGTAACCATGGAGACGATCGCCATGCTGCCTGAGAAACCGTTGAGAGTACTCACTCACTTCCATGGCTTCTCAGTATCCCCCACCCCAAACAGAGAGCGCAGGAGAAGGCTGATACATTAATACACTTTTGGGGGGGGCATTCTTAGGTTAATGGTCTTCTTGGCAGTGACACAACTTGGCATGGTATGCAGGAAACTCTGAAAAGTGCTGCTCAATCCTGACAAGCTCTTGATGCCAAGACAAAAACCAAACAACAAAAAAACAGGACTTAGCCAAAGATTTTTTTTTTCTTCATAAATATTTGCGGGTTACAGTTTTACTGTAACTGCTTACTTGTGTGAACAGTAATGAGATCTTTACTGGATGTTTTGAGTGGATAATCCATCAATTATAAGAAATCTGCCAGCATGTGTGAAAAAACAAAACCACACAGTTAAAATATATGCTTTTGTATTTGTTTTAAAACACTATATAATTATAGGTCATGATGGCATTTCTGCTTTAAAGTATTGTACATGATGGTAAAGCAAGTCTTTGTGGTTATTTCAATTAAAACTATAAACTTGGGCTTAATACAGCCTACTCTCCCCAAAACCAGAGGGCTGTTTTCAGTTCAGAAGTACAGATGAGGTCTGTTTTTGTTATTTAAACTAAGGCACACTGACCTTCCTCAGTAAAACTTATTTTGGAAGTGTAGACAGAACTGATGTACCCAGTTGAAGGAAGATGCATTACACATAAACCCACCAACAATACCTGCCACGTCCTGCCATGGCGCGTCATTTTCCTCTCACGGCAGGAGACCTAACGTATAGTTCTAAAAATGAATTTGGTAACCTTTTTTCTTTTTGCACTGTTTGTACACAACCTTCAGGATTTAACAGTGGCCGTACCAACATTGTTCCATTAACACCAGCCGCAAGAAGAGCTGAAGAACTGTAAGGTGGTTATCTCTGAGAACTCTTAATTACTCTACACGTAACTAGATTTACTGTATGAACAAGATGACCGCTGCTTCACATTCCTGCTAGCAGACTTGTGTTGTTGACACCAGAGCAGCATGTCCTAATGGCCCTGTACTTATTCTGAGTGCTACACACCCCAGTATATATGTGATGTTTCTCATTGGTAAATACAGGAGCATATTACCCAGTATAAAAATAAATCCTAAGGTAAAACTTTATATTTTCCTCTAACGTACTCTGGGATTAAATCATCATCTTCAGGCACAATATTTCACAGTTACATGGAGGACTGAACAGGGGAAGATGTTTTCACCAGCTGTAAATCAAAAGAGCTTGTAAAACTGCAGAGAGGAAACGAAGGCCCATGTATTATTCACAGCTAGTTATAACAGGTCGAAGCCACAATTAAGAGGCGATTCCCATGCATGAGAGATCTAGTGACTGGTGCATATGCAATTGTCTGTATGCACATGTGTTTCTGGGGGGTAAATGCTAAAATGAAGTGGAGATTATATAAATAATGTTCATTAATCATTCACAGTAACCTTACGTTCATCTGATGTGCTGGCAGCATGCCAAATCTGATTGGTATTCTGCAGCAAGTGAGCGACAACCAGAGTCGTTTGACGAGCTAATTACTTTCATGCGGTCAGTCTACATCCTGATAAAATTACCAATTTTTCCGCACAGATGATACTCCACTGCCAAACACATGCTGCTCTAATTCGGCTTTGTTTGTTTGACCGCTAAATATACAAGCTGATACAGTCACCAGTCGTGGGTGTATGTTTGGCATGATAGAGCTGATGACCACTGCTTTGTAAAATGAGGTTGGCCTCTTAATGTAGTCAAAACAGTGGCAACAGATTAATACTTTACAGGGTTTTTTCACGGTTTTTTTTAGCCTCTATATAGACATGGAGTGCTACACAGCCAGCTTAATTTTACTTTCACACGTAACTAGATTCTGAGAGCCAGAAATGAGCTGATCTTTATGTAAATCCATTTTCCCATTGACATTATAATTGGCCAGGAGAGGAACCATTTTCCCAGCTAGCTCTTTTCCAGTGTTTCAGCATTGCGAGACTCTGATGAGCATTTGGGAGCTTTACTTCTCTCATGTCTCTCCCCCTTCTCCCATTCTTAAACTCTCAATTCATTGATGGCTCTTCGGACCTCTCTTTCGACTTTCACGGATGACCTGCAGCAATGTATTCTGTGACCCAATGACTCAAGTCAGTGTCTCTCAACACTCCTTATATTTAAAGGGAAAGGAAGGATGAAATGGGGACCAGAAGGGAGGAGGGGAATATCAGTTCAACAGTACAGTAGAAGCTTTGCCAAGTTTTCTTCTGAAACGATCCATAGACCTGTAGAGTGACTAGGATGACAAACGAGCCCTTCAGTCTATTAGTCTTTAAAACCTTGTTGCAATATAAAGCCATGTTAACAGAGTTATTACTATTACTAAATTATTAGCACTTACACAGAGACCACATTCTGACAGCTGCCATGGTGATGCTACTATGATATATTATAATTAGAAACTTCCAGCAAGCTGTTTTGCTTCCACCCCTTCAAATCCCCTTTCTCATGCATGCTATGAGATTGTCCATTCCCTAATCTGGGCTTTAGAGCGCATCACGTTTAATCATATTAGCGATGTGTTGTGTCAGCTGGGTGCGTGTGGGCTGCGCGTACAACAGGGGGACTAGTGAGTGAGCAGTTAAGGAAACCCGCAGAGGATCTGGGCCCCTCTAGCACACTGAGCCACTAACCGAACGTGTAAGTCTCTTTCTACTACTGTCAGCCTGCTGCATCAGTAAAATCAATTTACAGTGTCAATAAAAAGCGTTTCTAATCATTCCCAGGGCATTACAATTTATAGTGCTCAGAGAACCATGGTGGGGTTTTTTTCTTTTGTAATTGACTCCTCTTCAGTCTGGAGAGCTTTCTTTCACCCATTTTGCTGAGCAGGAGATAAACATGGTGTTTGTCTTTTGTTAAATGCACAAACATGATGCATAGGGAAGTGTGTTTTTGTTGGCCATCTTGAGAATTCCTAAGGCATCTTGTATTTGTGACTGTAACCTGGTGTTAATATCTCTATTTTCTCAAAAAAATCTAGATGTAGCCAGTTTATCACAAGAAGGATGTCGCTAGGTTTTAACACCCTCTTGAGATGAAAAGAGATGTCTATGGAAAAAGGCATTCACAGGACCACGCAGAGAGAAAACCAGCAACAACACATTGCTAGGAGTGTGTCTTCAGCTAGGCTCATCACAGAAGATCAGTGACACAACTCCCACCAACCCCCTCCACACACACACACACACACACACACACACACACACACACACACACACGCAGCTTTCCAAAAACTAACTCTCTATTTCTCTCATAACTATCCAGATAAACTTTATAAAGATGAATTCATTTAAATGAAGCATAGTGTTTCTACTCACGGACTCTGTCTGCTTTTCAAAAACACCTCAGCGTATTGCAGTGTCATTCAAATATTTATGGTCTTCTGTCGATATTCAACATGTCTGCATTACTATTATGCTAAATCCCTTTACAACAGCCTTTGTGCTAACATCCATGCTAAATGCTAATTAATAACGATATAATAGATCTTATTTTCTCACTGTGCTAACACCAGAAGCAATTCTAATTATAAAAACTTATAGTTTGAACCGTATAGTTGAATAATGAAGAGATTTGTTAGTCATTCTTTTCACCTGATAAGATCTATGCTGTTGAACAAACACACTCCAGATCCTACCTGAAAGTGATTTTATGCAGTGCTGTCAGGAGGTAGAGCCTCACATCATCACCAACACAACTGAACGGCCTCTTTGTGTGCACACACACAAACTCCTCTCTCAACCATCAGAAGAATTCTATTCAAGAAAAAGTAGTACCTTTTTTAATAGACTCTTATCCAAAATATATAAACCTACTCTCTCCTAATGGCCACTGAATGAAGGGCTACATTGTGTACAGAGATACACAGACAATTTGTGTAAAATAACAATAAATGAATTCAAAATAAATAGAAATAAACATGTAAATACATTAAATCTACATAAGTAACAGCTACCAGTTTAGCTGTAAAAGCTTGGATACAGGGCTTTGGCTCTCATGTGTTTCAGAGATTCCTCCATTCCTTATTTAGAGACTATTATAAATCATTTTTATTTAGAAATATAGGTAATAAGTTTTATATTTGTAATAACAGTCATCTCGCACACAGAGAGATCTGTCACAATACCTGCATTTCTTTGCATCCCTATTAGGTACAATGGAATCATGTACAATCATATTAATTATTGAAAATAACAGCTAAAAAAAATAACATCCTCAGTGGTTCTGTAGTTAAAATGTAAATTTTAACTTTAAGTCCCTTTTTCCCCCCTCCATTTATTGAACATGTCTGATGCTCTGATTACACCTATAACTAATAATCTTTTTGAGGACTTTTTTTTGAGTAGCGAACCGAGTAGTAATTATTGTCACTCAGATTAAGTTTGCTGGTGTTTAAATGGTTTAATCTACATTGACTAATGCAATTCAAGTCTGTTTATACATTCTCAGTTACATAAGTAACAAGGTACCATCAAAGGCATCTCAATGGAGCAGCTCTGGTTTACCCTGACCAAGCTTTCAGTAGCAAATAGCAGCGTAAACACGCAGCAGCCTGAGGAGCTTCTCCATAATGAACTTTTAAATAGAGTTGGGAGAGAGGGTCTCCAGACAAATCACTGCCCTGTTTATTCACATGCTCCACTCTAAAATAACTTAATCCACCATTCTTACTGCAGATTAGAGAACATTTGCATCAATTAAAATGGGAGTCTACAGCACAGAAAACGTGTACAGAACATCAGTGTACCTCCCACCGCTTCCCCTCCACACACACACACACACACACACACCTTGTGTGGGCTTTGGATCAATACCAGTGATGTCCCAGAGGAAGCCTGATCGTGTTTGAAGTTTGGTAAGTGACATATGGACAAGATATGGCCTCCTTGTTACCATCCATCATTATATTTATTACTTTCACCTTCATCCTTTTCTGCTTTTTCACCGTTGCCTTCGTCTCCCTCATCATCATCATCCTCATCATCACAAGGTTGCACTTTAAATGAAATCAAATCCCCACACCGTTCATTGCTCTCTGAGCGGCAATGAAACCTATCAAAGTTTCCTCACTTAGCACAAGCTACACAGCTCCAGATCCTCAGAAGCATGTTTATGGGCATGTGAATCAACGCTATCACTATGTCAGCATCCTATAAAGCATCTCATTCCTCCCCATATCCATGGAACCATCAGTCTTCCTCTCCCTCCGCTCCTACGACCTTTAGAGTGGTGATAACACAGGCAATAAATGCCATGTCAGCTCTGGACCAAGTTTGAGTCAGAGGCCTGGAGATGGAGATCAAGCGAAGAACGTAAGAGTCACTCTATCACCTCTGACCTGAAACAATAAAGCTGACAGTTCTCAGACCCCCCCCAAAAAAAACTCAGAAAAAAAATCACTGTTTCATATTCTACCATGCACTGTTTACAGTGATTTTCGACTAAATATGCGGAAAGGAGTTAAGAGATTTAGGTTAAAGAATTCCACAATTCTGCACATGTTTATTTGTCACTATTTTCACTAACTTTCCAGAGAAACACTTCATATTCATAACACACATTTGGTTCATACCAACATTTCAGTGCAGCATTCTTACATACAGTACGTGCTGTCACACACACAGACATGCGCAAACGTCATAAAGTGAAAGGCGTACTAATGCCAGTCTTCTCTCCTACCGAACACAAGCTGATTCTCCGCTGTCCATCCCCCAGTGTCTATGTTTAGACTTAAGCATATTATGCAAGCAAATTTCTTGAAGCACCCGTGTCTTTAGAGCACATTACCGTCCACCGACAAAAGTCAGACTTTACATTTAATGCCTCTGACACCTTCCAATTATTTTACTCTCAACCTACATGTCTCCTTAGTTTTCAAACACAAACATCATGATCCATCAAGGGTAAGCAATATATTATGTACGTATACACGTTTGAGCATAGTTGGTAGTGATACGTCAGTGCCTTTCACCACAGCAAGGAAAGTGAAGCATAAATACATGTAACTGAAGGTAATGCACTTTGAATATTAGCTTTTAAACGTATAGGTCAATGTTGATTTTATTTGATTGAAATAAAAAAATATCTTACAATATTCATTCACATAATATCACAAGGACACGACATCATTGGGTTGTTTTTATACATGTAGGTATGTAAGACCATTTTAAAACTCAAAACTACAAATAACATCAAAAATAATTGAAAAACAAGGTGAACTTTGAAGATGCCTGCAGTTATTTGAGTGTTGCTGGAAGTGACGTACAGTAGGTGTGTAATCGTGTGTGTATTATGCACGCATGCATATATGTGTGTCACAAGTGTTGGGTTTTTTTTTATCTTCAGGGCTTTGTTTCTTGTTCTAACAGCATGAGAACATGATAGGAAATATGGTGCATCCATCTTTCAAACTCAAACGACTTCTTAATGGAACCTGGTGGGTATTCATTAATGATATGGTAAAACCAGTCACTCACTCTAGCCTTTGGGGAAATGGAAAAGCCTAAATGATTTCCAATGCAGAGCAGATCAATACTAATGTCAGCGCACTGAATTTGTCCCACAGGACAAGTGTGATTGGTTACTTAAACTGGAATGATTTGTCTGTATCTGCATTAGCAGTTCAAGTGACATGATCATTCAGGCAATAAATAGCTACTTCCTGCAGACCCCATGCAGAAGATGTGAAATGTGTTTCCCAGTACTGCCTTTCATGAGGCTTTTATCAACTGGACATGGGAAAATCTCTCATCTGTGTGACCTGTTTTTTTTCTCCATAGTGTTGAAATAGTGCAATGAATGGATTGTAACAGTCTAGTTATTGAAATCAATAGCAATAACTGCAATTCCTTATTTTCAAAATAGCTCTCAACCCAATCAATTGATATCAAATTACACTTTGTCTATTGCACATAATTTCCATTTGAGAGATGGAGATCAGGATTTCATTAGAAGAAAAATCAATAGCCAAAAATTGTCCAAGAAAGTGGCTCATTATGAATCATTAAACTTACAGACCTATGAGAGCAGACTAATAAATAACTTCAAAAATGTAAAAAAAAGTATTAAAACTATGTTGTATTTGTAGGCCGTGCATCTAAAATTGTTTTCAATGACGTAAAACAGAGACTAGCATAAAAGTATATTTGCATGTTGACAAATGACCTTTAAGTGGCTATATTCCTACATAGTGATACTTCCAGAATAAAGCCTATGAATTCCCTCAAAAGATATTCAACACGCCTTTATCTCCTTGTAGGCTCCTATACACTTTTTATTTATGTAGTGTTTTTGTTAGCCTGGTTTCGCACAAATTCACACAAAGTGACACATAGAAATATGAAGACCTTTTACTTAGTTGAAAGCCCCCTCTAGTCTCCATCATTTTAAATGACGTTTCATGTGGAGATCAAGGCAGAGAGCAAGGGTTCTGTGGGCATGCAAGAATGCTGTTTGCTATGTTGGCTAAATATAATAATCTGTGCAGGCTCAGAGAGTAATAAATAAATAAATAAATAAATAAATAAATAAATACATAGAGTGTCCAAATAAACAGATAGATACAGTCAGAAATGGAGGTCCAAATGTCCCTCAACCTTCCTATTTCTACTCTTTCAAGGCTGGGAAAATGGTTGCCATTTGAGAAAGAGTAAAGGAAGGAGCAAGGACAGACTTTATTCTGTATGAAACAGCAAAGCAAGATACGTAAACTCCTTAATAGACCACCATTGTAACATGACGTGATGCCCTAAACAAAGATACGAGCAAAGCAAGATACGTAAACTCCTTAATAGACCTCCATTGTAACAGGATGTGATGCCCTAAACAGAGATACGAGCAAAGCAAGATACGAGGACACGCTAAATGCTGGGTTTTTTTGTACTACATTAACAAGCTGAGGGATATCATCAGATATTATCAGATATCATTAGATATCATCAGATATTATCAGAAATCATCAGATATTATCAGATATCAAAGATATTATCTGATATCATTAGATATCATCAGAAATCATCAGATATTATCAGATATCAAATATATCATCAGCTCTAATCAAATGATGGAGAATACAGATATATGCTACATGATGCAGTATCAAAAAGAACATTTGTTAAGGTTAAGAGACCAACAGCTTGGTTTCATGGATATTGATGCAGGTGAAATTGTGTCAGAGTACAGGCTGGAAGAGGGAGTATCATTCATCCTAGTGCCCTGTTATACACACACTCAATGAGGTGACAACCAGCGTCACTCAAAAAGCCATTTCTGTCCACCCTGCTCTATTGTCCTCTGACAGAAAAAAAGGGTGTTGGGAAAGGGAGAAAAGTGTGTGTGTGTGTGTGTGTGTGTGTATGTTTGCACACGTATGCATGTTTGTGTGTGTGAGAGAGAGAGAGAGAGAGGGAGAGAGAGACAGGAGAGAAGGAAGGGGGACAGTGGTGATAGGAGTGGGAGGGGCAGACATTCATCAGTGTGCCATTTTGCCACTTCAAACGGTGGTGTTCAGGATAAAGAACTGCCTGTTGCCTTCTCCATCTAGGACATGAACAAAACAAGGAAACTGAGAAAGTTCTCATTACAAACAGGAACAAGAGCTAAGACAACAAATTAGCTTGTAGCCGTACGTCACATGATGCAGATAATTTCTCTCATATCTGAGGCAACTCCTATCTTCCCGTAATTTAGAGTTAATTCAGTATGTTAGCACTTAATCCCTTTATTCAGTTTAACCAGTCAGGTAAACTCATCTTCAAGCACAACAGTAAGCTAGCAATCATTTTCTCCCTCTGTATGCAGTTTTAGGATAGCATTAAAAATGCTTAGCTTAGCACAGTGGGAGTCATCGGGAACTGCTAGCTCCTCTCTAAAGAAGTGAAACAGGCCCTCTAACAAGCCAAGAGTTGAGTGGTTAGCACATTGCACCATGTATATAGTGCATATATATGAAACACACAAATATACTGTATGGAAGGAAGCTGAGAGCTGCTTACTTCATTTTGCAATTTGCATTCCAGGAAGCATGACTCGGCAAGCATTAGCCCCTCCTCAGCATTTACGTGACTGTTTAGTCTATGCAAGACCAATCACTGTGAAGAATAGTGAATATTTTGAACGTTTTGTTGGAATTTATGTTTGTCTTAAGTTGTGAGTGTCGTGAATTAATTGATCGATCTGACCGTGTCGAATCGCATCACATGCTTCTGTTCATGTGTCAGCTTCATTTTGTGGAGCTTATTACATCTACTTCACACTCTACTGCTCCTGGGCAGCTTCGAGTATCAGTTGCTCAGGCTGTAGTCAGCTTCTCTACTGCAAACTCTGTCTGTTCTTGTATACACCACAGCTACCTATAGAGAGCCAATAAACATCCAGTAAAAATACGAAAGCTCTCCAATTCTTTTCGCTACAGACCTACACACATGCATGCACATGTGCACTCGCATTCAACAAACAAACAAACGAACAAAGAATTATGTTACAATTTTTTAAATGTAGAATTTCTAGAAGTAGGGACTCAATTACTTCTGCCGTTCCCGAGTAAAAGCCTCAACACAGAACAACATTAAGAACTTTGAAATATTAAATGAATGTGCTGTTTTAGAAATGACTAAGTCTTGCGACATAGATCTATTTTATTGTTTCCTTTTGCTCCAACCTGCTATTCTTGACGTCGCGTGTCATTTGGTGTGGTGAGCAGAATTTGTCTGCATATGGGTAATGGGATCATGTATACAGGTCACTGGTTGATTAGAAATCTGCTCTATTGTTCATTCAGCCTTTTTCATGGACCTACATAAATTTTAATTTTGCCCACAGTACAGGGACAGAGAACAAGAGTCGGGCTATTTATTCATCAAACAGATGTTTTATCACATGGTCACAATCTCAAAAATGTCACTTACTCTCCCAGCACCTGCTTCCCCTCCCTCATTCCTTCTGCTCTTCAGCTCATACAGGCACATGGCAGTGTCTGTCAGCATAGTGCAGTTGTTATTACAAAGGTTAAAGTGTTCCTGCTGAATTATGTATAAGCAATAGAGTCACAGATCAGTGTGGTAACTGTCACTGACAGCTATGAATACCTGGGAAGAGGCCAGAGACCATCTAACTCACGAAGTTCTTCCTCTCTCTGACCATCTCTTTCTGGAAGTGATGCTATACATCACAGAGCACTTTGTTTTCTCTAGCATAACTAGATTGCTTGGGTTTACATGTAGCACCTGGGACCACTGCAAACAGACATTGTTTCCTACACTACAGATTCATTTCCTTCCACCTGGAGGTTTACCTAATTTCTGATATTCACTTAGCTTAATTCACTTTAATTACTGCATACAAGAGGTTTCTAAAAATAGGCACTGTGCTTTTACAATATAATAAGTTCTTGTCAGGTTCAGTCATTAAAACTAAAAGATGCTTAAGTGCTATAAACTTGATTTGCAATTTTTTCATTAATGTATTCCTTACATCAAATTACTGCTAATTGTTCACACTGAATGTTGTTTTGGTCAATCACATAGCTGTTGGATATTATATGGTTCCAATAAAATTCTATTTTATCACAGTTATATAATATTAGATAATATCACAGAACTTGCTATATGAGGAAACCCTAGGTTGAGCACCCTGGGTTGGCCCACTGTTCCTTCAGTTCTGCCTTGAAGCAG
This sequence comes from Sternarchorhynchus goeldii, assembly GCA_028565775.1. Lineage (NCBI taxonomy): Eukaryota > Metazoa > Chordata > Actinopteri > Gymnotiformes > Apteronotidae > Sternarchorhynchus > Sternarchorhynchus goeldii. The sequence continues at coordinate 16,927,302 of JAOXYF010000027.1, read as the reverse complement.
CCTGGCTTAATTCCACTCTCTGGTGCACAATCACCATTAGCCTTTCTTTACATACCCTGTGTTTTCCCTTAGACTTTGTAAAGTCTTGTTGATTGTCTTATGCTTTTCTGAGTTTTTTTTTTTTTTTTTACCCTATGACTTAGCATAACTTCCACTTTATTTCCATTAAACCCGCTTGTGGTGCTGATGCTCCAGTATACTCCTGAATAAACTCAGTCAACCTGCCTATGCCACTACAGAAGACTTAGCAAACCTCAGTAAAAAAGAGAGTAACGCTGTGCTTGATGCACCAACTGACTTTAAGAACTGAAATACTTAAAAAAATCTCTCAAATAAACCCTGAGCATCCTCTAAAGTTACTTAGCTCTTCCCAATCGGGAAAAAAAAGGTGAGGTGAGCCTCCTGCTTCTGATAGTCTGATCCCTATGCCTACTGACTTTAATGAGTCACCTGATTTATGTTGGGATTTCCTGCTCCTGTGTGCATTTAGTGTATATAGTGGGTGTATATTCCTCTGACGAAATTTGCATAGCCTCTATTTTTTGACAGCTAATTGGTTGTGTTCATCAATGGGTTGTCCCTCTGGGGCCAGTTGTGGACATTTGCTGCTCTCCATGTTCACTAAATTTGGCCAGCCTTCAGTGGGGAGATTCACCATGGGGACTATGCTGCTCCTGTTCCAATTCTTCTATTGCTGTGACTTTGAGTCTCAGCTTGTTAGTTGAGTCAGCTACCAGTAGCACAGAGGACGTTGTACCTCACACTGGCACTAGTCCTCGACAATGGAAGGATATCTGGTGAAGGGGATTAGCCAGCGGGATCTTTTTGTCCGCAACGCCTAAGTGGGAGGAGTGTCCTCTATTGCCTTTTTTTGCCTCCTGAGGACTCAGCCACCTTGTCTGTTCTGGTTTGGCACAAAAATCCAGACTCAAGCACGGATTGCACTGGAGCTCCTGACGCAATACCTAAAGGCAAGTGAACAGTCTATTCTTGATGCTATTTCTGCTCAGGAGACAAAATCTGTTCCTGTTTTTGCTCTGTGCCTGGTCCTTTGATGTCCCTCATACCCGTCCCCAGCAACCAGCTCTGTATGATGTCTGAGTAGGCCATGAGTTTCCCCTTGAAGCCTGAGATGCAAAGACAAGTGAACAGTTCATTGTATGTGCTCCTCTTTCCCCCCACCTCATGTGCTGTTCCTATGCTTTTTGCAGATTTCCCAATGTCTTAAACATGCTGCAACTGCTGACCTTCTGGTACATGCAGCCAGGCCTCCAGGAGTAGTCCAACATTGTTTCTGCTTAGTACCAGGCCACGTGTGTTGCTGGAGTATCTGGAACAACCCCAGGCTCTGGCTTCTCCTCTCTTTGTCTCACTGCCCTTTTCTGTGCTACAGGTCCTGCCTTGGCATCTGTCCCTGTAAGCCTAGCAGTTCTGGTTCCTGTCCCATGCACCACTGCTCCAGCCCCTGTGGCTGCTGATGTCCTGAACCAGCCAGATGCTGGCGCACAAAACTTTCTTAGTGCCAGATCTCCCAACCGCTGAGTCTCAGTAGTCACTAGTTCGCCAGATCTCTGGTTCCGTTGTTCCCTCTGATCTTCCTAATCTGATGATCTTTCAAGAACACTCTCCCACAATTAAACTATTCAACAGGGACTAGTCCTAGACCAGTCATTAATCATTCTGCCCATACTAAATACCCATCTACTCTTCTCCTAGTGTCCCTGGCTCTGAGTTTCTACGTACTTATATCCACCTTCCTCCACTAGCTCCCTGCTCATCTCAGTGCTTTAGTAGCCCAGAGGCATCATAAACCTTTGTCACATTCCTGGCCTATCTACCCAGTTGCTTATTGTGGTATAATTTGAGCTCATGTTTAGTTCTTTAACAGATTTCTCAACTGCTTTTTCATCGTGATTTGCATTTTTTTTTTTTTAGTTTAGTGCCCAATTGAAACTTTGTCCTGTTTCTACTTTGATCCTAATACAGTCCCTGACCCCACTCTGGAGCCCAGAGGTCCATACTGGGTAGCTGGACAGCAGCTGCTGTCTCTAGTACTTGTCTTTGCCTAGACCTCATGTCTGTTCCTGTTCTCCTGCACTGACATGAAGGGTGGGTCCACCGCTGGCCACTGACTTGCCCTCTGGCCACTTCATGCTTCTGGGCCTCTGCTCCATCCCTTTGCCCTGTACCCAGTTCTATCTTTCCCATATCTGATGCTAACCTGACACTTCCAGGGGCTGAATGTTGAAGAACCACTGCCATTTTTTTCAGGTTTAATAATTCCAATCAAAATATCCAAATATCAATTCTGTAAATAACCTGTGATTTTACTCAGACTTTACAGTCTTGCTGACTGCATTGTCATGTGATCTTTTCTGATGTATTTTTTTCCTTTTCCTTTGTTCTTTGATGACATTGAAGCTTTCTGTTAATTGAAGGATCTGTTCATTGACCCCAGCTTGTAATAATGTGCCTGGAATGGCCAGACTAAACTTACACAGTGTGGGTCTAATGCTAATGTAGGTCTTACACAGTGTAGGTCTAATGCTAACACAGTGTAGGTCTTACACAGTGTGGGTCTAATGCTAATGTAGGTCTTACACAGTGTAGGTCTAATGCTAACACAGTGTAGGTCTAATGCTAATGTAGGTCT
>JAOXYF010000027.1:16865435-16914893 GCA_028565775.1 Sternarchorhynchus goeldii | reverse complement strand
GGACGGCCCGTTGGCATCCCCCCCCCCCCCCCCACCACCACCAACCCCAATCCTCACCCGGCGGTCGGCTGTGCCTTCCTAACACCCTTCACAGTGACCGCCAAGCACAGCAGCCTGGAAACTGGGTCACGGGGTTCCACAAAATTCAATCTGCACAGGCACAGGACCTGGGGATGTGGGGCAGGGTAGGGGCAGTATTGACACAGGCCTGTTTCACCAGTCTCTGTCACACTGGCTTCTTCACTGCTTGCCCTTGGGCGGTCTGTTCACTCACCACCCACAAACCAGGTCACCAAAACAGATCAAACATGTGTGCACAAGACCACACACGTATATGCTGACTGCACAGCACACAAAAGACACTGTGAACCTGAAAACAGCCACTGAGTCGTAAAAACCACATTTATTTTTATTTTTTCTGTTCACACACATGTAGCGACTGGTTCATCATGCAGAAAATCATTAGCCCTCATTATCAACCATAACTGCTCTATGCTCTTGTTAATGCCATTGGCTTTATAATCAATATCCTGAAATGTCATACCATAGATCTTTGCATGTTATGTGCTACAGTAGCAAAGCATGAAAGCAGTTAGCTTAGCATTTCCACCATAACATTTTACTTGTGTCAAATAGCCTGTTAGCCAAGCAGCTAGCTGTGAAGTCGAGCGAATCTGGGAGGGGGAACTTACATCCTCGATGCGCCTCCTGACCTTTCCACACATATGACCTCTATAATGACATTAGCACTGGAGTTGGCACCATGGATATAAATTACCTTCACTGCTGGGCTGTTAAATAGAAGGCCAAACCAATCGCCTTACAGACTAGTTGGGCTAATTTATACAGCTCCCTAATGTACAAAGTCTGATCAGCTCCTGCCCAAAGTGCCATGAGTCTCCCTTTAACTTGCTAGGAGACAATTAGCAGCCTAATACTCTTTCCAAAGCCCCACTTTGTCCTGTTAGCTCAGCATGAAGAGGAGACTTAGAGAGTGCCTAGTCTGGTGCTCTATCACTTCTACTGGCTGCCAGTTACAAATGGATACTTTCATGGCCGGTACAGTGTAGTTTAAAGCACTGCAGTCCAGAGCTGAGCAGTGGGCATTCACCTCTCAAAATGGGAAGAAAAACATCTGCTATATGTAACTGCATGTTGTATTAATGTTTAGTTAACTGTCCGGGTTTCATAAACATGAATGTAAAGAAGCTTGAAGGAGAAAGTGTAGTTGGCATGATGATAGCTTTCAGGGAGAGCTTGCTGTGAGAGATACGGTCAGGCATGGAGACGTGAACAGCAGTAGGTTCGGAGGACTCAGCTGGGCTTCTGAGGTGTTTGGACTCCTGAGAGCGAGAACGTCCCCCTGGGTAACGTCACCTTGCACTGCTTTCCAGACCTCAGCTGACAGAGAGACAGCAGGCCAGTCCAGCCCTGTCTGAAAGCTTCGTCATGCACAGGTACTATATTGAGACCAGGAGGCATGTTGTAGCACACACTGTGAGTCTGTGAATCATTCGATTGGGGGCGATTTTTGCAAAGCCTTCATAAAACACGATTTATCATTTATTTCATACTGTGCAAAATACACTAATTTCATCACTACAAATTACACCAACAACTAACACTAGCATTATCAGTTTCATAAAGTGTAAATGATGAATGGAACTCAATTTACTTGGGGTTAAATTACTGAACGTTATACATTATACTGTCAGATAAGAAAATGCCACTGTTTGCACTGTATTCATTTATTTACCTTAAAATGAGATTATAAAACAGCCAAAGAAAACTATTTTGAGAGGACAGAAACACTGGGCACGGTAGAAGCTGCTAGATGGTATTTTGCCTGCTTGAATCAACCAAAGGGCAGGGGGCAGTTAAGTACTATGTGGGTATGAACAAGAGGCTGTTGGACTCCTTACAACTACCCCTGCATTCAAATGGTATTTAATGCCATGAAATGAACTACATCATCCCTGCTTGCACTCTCTGCCCTCAAACCATCATTGGTCCTTTAGATTTCTTTGCTTTTTACTACAGAAGGTCTTTTTTCATTGTGGGTATATTCCTTAGGACCAGCCCACCAACAGACAGCAGCACACTCAGCACACAAGTCACACTTGTACTTTTATCTTATATACTGTGTCTCCCCAGAGATCACCCCAGATGTGTGTGTGTGTGTGTGTGTGTGTGTGAGAGAGAGAGAGAGAGAGAGAGAGAGAGAGAAAGAATGATAGAAAAAAAATATTAAATGCATTATATAAATCTCACAGTTTCATCAGTCCTCACATTTTCATGTTAAATATAATGGTTTTGGAACACTCCAGGGGAGGTATGGTGGTGGTGGGTGACAAATTACTCACAGTCACAACCACCTTTGCAGGTACAGGAAGACTGTTGTTTTATCTTAGTTGAACCAGTCCCACTAGAGCTTACAGAAGGATAAAGAGGGTGAATTTTTGAGAGAGAAAGAGAAGCAGAGATTGGGGGGGGGATTAGTATGGGGAAGAAAAAGACAGAAAGAACAATAGTAAAATTGATACAAAAAAAAGTAAATGTACAGACCGAGTGAAATGAAGAGTTGGAGACAGTGCGCACAAGAGAGAGAGAGAGAGAGAGAGACAAGGAGAAAGAGAGAGAGAGTGAGAGAGAGAGAGAGAGAGAGAGAGAGGCAGAGCACAGAAGAGAGGAGGGGGTGGATGTGTTAATACACAGGAACACTGCATCAAACCAGTGCACTGCTCTGAGAGGGATGCGTCAGCAGTACATTCACGTTCCCACTGAAGGACAAAAGGAGGAGACAGAGAGGAGCGTCTCAGCTGCCCGCAGCCCCGTCACATAAAGAGAAAAAGAGAGTGAGAAGCCCGAACGCCAGAGAGGGGGGTAAGGACCGTTGCCGTGGACAGGGTTCGTCTCTGGGTGCATGTGCATATCTCTGCCTTGTTCTCTCTCTCTCTCCTTACGCCTGCCCAGCTTTGCTCCGCAGAGCCCCGACCAGCCCACAGCTGCACGGGCAGAGCAGTCGAACTGCCACAACTTACTACCTCGAGACGCGGGAAGAAAAGGAATACTTCAAGAGCTGCACCAGGCAGAAGGAAGTGTGGAAGCCTCTTGGAGACAGCTCTCCGAAAAATCAACTGCACGTTTACAGAGCAGGATCTGTTCCTCCTTTTCTGACACTGAAAAGAGAGAGAAAGAGAGAGAGAGAGACACGAAGAGAGAAAAGACAGAGTAAGAGAGAGAGAGAGAGAGAGAGAAAGCAGGAAGGAACGATTGCTACACAGAGCTTTACTGCTGCGCTACTGCCCCCTTCCTCCCCCTTCCTGCTCCCGCACCACCCCCGAGCCCCCCTCCGGAGAAATTGACGGATTATTGCTAACTGTGCACACGGCAGTCCGCAGCTGCTACAGCAACGGGCAGGAGAACACGGCGAGTTAAAAAAGCAAGACAGAATGACCGCAGTGTGCGTTTGTTAGTCTTTTTTGAATTTGTCAGTGCACAGCTAATCAACTGGACAGTTGTTGGGGGAGGTGGACAACAGCAAACTGAGAAACTGGTTAGTCTTCATCAGAGAGGAAGATATATATATATATATATATATAAAACTGGGATCTCATTCCCAACTCTATTCCTTTTTTCTCCTTCTTCTTCTACTTCATTCGCTTTGCTACAGTTTATTGTGTTTGCAGTTTGGGCAATGGAGCCTTGTGAAAAATGTCCAGCGGTATTCAGCATGGGGTTCCAAGGACGATCAGTGGGGGAGCTGAGAGATCTCTTCCAGTCTGACTGGATCCATGCACCTGCTTAGCTCACTGGGCCTTACCTCTTGGACCAGTTTTTCTAAACGCATCTTCTGTCTGGAATTCAAAGGAGCCATTTTGTCAAAGTCATTCACACTCCCAGTTTACTTTTTGAAAAAGAGATGTGTTTCAAAATGTTGCAGACGTCTTGCTGACCGCAGTCAGGATTGCTAATAAGAAGACACAACAAAGAACTCTGAACTAATGAGGTAAGCTTTGTAGCTTTAATTGTATTTCTTCTACTGCTGTTTACTTTCATTTTTTCTTCTCTAACTGTTTTACGCTCTCTCCTCCCCTCCCTCCTTCCCTTCTTCCCGCACTCTGTATGTCTTTTCTTTGTGTTTAAAACAGCACCATCCTGCACTGTCGATGGAAATCAGAATCAGTGTCTTGCTCAAACCAGGGTAGGGCCACTGTTCTCCGCTCCCAAGCCGAATCCCCACACGATGTTGAATTATGAACGCGTCACATCATGAGTCTCTTGTGGCAGGTAACTGTGCACCGTGTGTGGAACGCAGCCCTGCTCTGTGCAGTCTACCTCATGGTGCGAGCGTGGAGTGCATGCGCCGCTCCCTCTGGACCGCAAAACTGCCCAGCTGTCTGCTCCTGCAGTAACCAGTTCAGCAAGGTGGTGTGTACCAGGCGCGGCCTGGTCCGAGTGCCCCCTGGCATCCCTGCCAACACACGCCACCTCAACCTCATGGAGAACAGCATTGAGATAATCCAGGCTGACACCTTCCGACACCTACACCACCTGGAGGTGCTGCAGCTTGGTAGGAACTCCATCCGGCAAATCGAGGTAGGGGCCTTCAGTGGCCTCACCAATCTCAACACCCTGGAGCTGTTTGACAACCGGTTGACCGTAATCCCCAGCGGTGCTTTCGAGTACTTGTCTAAGCTGCGGGAGTTATGGCTCAGGAACAACCCTATTGAAAGTATACCATCTTATGCATTCAACCGTGTTCCCTCGCTCATGCGTCTGGATTTGGGTGAACTGAAGAAACTGGAGTATATTTCTGAGGGTGCTTTTGAGGGATTATACAACTTGAAATACCTAAACCTTGGAATGTGTAACCTGCAGGAGGTACCTGTCCTCTCCCCATTGGTGGGGCTGGAGGAGCTAGAGATGTCAGAAAACTACTTTCCAGAGATCAAACCCGGATCCTTCAGGGGTCTAAAGTCCCTCAAAAAGCTCTGGATTATGAACTCCAGGATCACCACAATGGAGCGAAATGCTTTTGATGATGTCACAGCCTTGGTTGAGCTTAACCTGGCCCACAACAACCTTAGCTCTTTGCCCCATGAACTTTTCGCACCCTTGAGTTATCTGGTAGAGCTGCACCTACACCATAACCCATGGCGGTGTGACTGTGATGTTGTGTGGCTGGCCTGGTGGCTGAGAGAGTACATCCCGACCAATTCAACGTGCTGTGGCCGCTGCCACACCCCTGCCCACCTGCGGGGGCGCTACCTGGTAGAACTGGACCAGAGTACCTTCCAGTGCTCTGCTCCTTTCATTCTAGATGCTCCAAGGGACCTTAACATCTCTGCGGAGCGAGTGGCCGAGCTCAAGTGTCGCACAGCCCCCATGTCATCCGTCAGATGGCTCCTCCCCAATGGAACAGTTCTGACCCATGGGTCGAACCATCCACGGATATATGTGCTTAACGACGGGACTCTGAATTTCTCCAATGTGCTTCCGTCTGACACAGGCGTGTACACTTGCATGGTGACCAACATGGCCGGGAACTCCAACGCGTCCGCCTACTTGAACGTGAGCGCAGCGGAGCTCAACACCTCGGAGCATCTCAGCTACTTCACCACGGTGACGGTGGAGGTGGTAGAGCCCACGTCGGAGGAGGTGATCAAGCCCAAGACAGTAACGGCCTCGCCCTCCGTCTTCCAGCCCGTGTTCATCTCCACACCCACCGTGCTGCTGCAGACGCCCCGGCAGGTCAGTGTGCCGACCGTCCGAGGGACTGTGCGCCCGCCCGCCAGCTTGGACGAGGTGATGAAGACTACAAAGATCATCATCGGTTGCTTTGTTGCCGTTACGCTGCTCGCTGCGGTCATGCTGGTTGCATTCTACAAGCTGCGTAAGCGACATCAGCAGAGGAGCACGGTGGCGGCCGCCAGGAATTTAGAGATCATTCAGATGGAGGAGAACGTCCCACCCAGCACCTCGGGGACCAGTATACCTGGAGAGGGGGGGATGGTTCTGCCAGGCCTGAGAGATCGCAACAGCACCTACAAACCCAGCTACAGTACCTACAAACCAGCACATTCTGCTCCCTGGACAGAGAACAACATTGGCAACTCTCTGCATCGCTCTTCTCGGCCCGCCACCATCAGCACCATCCCTGAATCCTACGTGATTAAAACTCACACCAAGGAGAAGGTACAGGAAACCCAGATCTAACATTCCCGTAACTTCCTCCTCCTCTGAGCCCTCTTCTGTTCCTCATGAAAACATGCAATAGAATGCACAAAGAAAAGACAGCAATTACTTTTGTACCCAGTGCAAAAATAAGACTGTTTTTCTTGTACATGCTTATATATATAAATATATGAATATAAATATATAAATTAATCCACTATGGGATGATAAGAGAAGCAGATTATACGAAAAATGAATTTAAACTATTTTCTAACTTGTAACTTCTATTTAAGATGGAAATATGTGGAGATACTGATATGACACTGCATATGAGGTCAGACTTGTTTGAAACAAGGCACTCTGAGGTTTTTAGACCATGATAGGCAGAATGCATCTTTCTACACAACTGGGTCCCCATAAAAGTTTTTACAGGTTCATCTTGTAAAAGCATCATGAATTTGTGTTGTGCCAAACGTCATGCAATAAATGAGTTTTGGTTAAAGAGCATTGAGAACTAAACATTGCGAAATTCAGTGTACTTTGAGGAAACGAAAAGGAAGTTCTCCAGAATCTGCTGTTCAGTAGCTATCAGCCAAACGGTTTTGGTCTAATGTGCTATTCTGCAGTGAGTGTTTAACTTCATATATGCGGAATAGCCAGTCTTTTACTGGCCCTCTGTTTTCTCAGTGAGAAGCAGGGAAGTAATCTTTTCCCTACTCTTTTTCCCCTTAATGTCACTTTGGGCTCTGACAAATTTGCCATCAGTGAAACCCAGTAGTTTTGGCCATTTTTTTTCTCTGTTACTGGTTGCTTTCCTCGTATTTTTAAGATCCCCAAAACCTTTCTTAAGACTTGAGTGGCTTTTAGGGCTAAAAACAAAAAAAAATAGTAAAATGTATTACAACAGTTGCCTCAGATTAGTAGAGTAAGGGCTGAAAAGGGTGTTCATTTGCAACAGTGCAGAGACAGTTGCCATGACAGTGGTTTACGGCAAGTTAACATTAACATGACTGCTTACAGTTCTTTCTCTTGAGAAGGGGATACAAATGAATGTGTGAACTATGGGCTGTCCTCTATGGTGATCGTTCAAACCGTGAATTTCCTTTGTCCTTATTTTGAGCAACACTATTTTTATGAGGAGTCTACAGAGGTTACAACAATAAAACATTTGGTTTGTATTTCTCTAAACAGAACTCTTTCCTCTCGCCTTTTTTTTCCCCCTTACTTACTGCGGACATTTTGTGTGCAGTTGTAACGTTTTGGCTAACTTGTATGGAAGCAGTGAAGATTAAGCGGTTATCAAATGTCATTTCAGAATGAGCTATATATATGTCTGTAGTTCCACAGCACATTTTGCCGAATCTTATTCAGACTGCTTGGTGGGGAGAATCAAATCTTTAGCGTATCTGTGATTGCACATGGTCAAATTAGTTGAGGCAAAGCGGACGCGCTACTAAAACCGAACGAAGTGAACGACAAGAAGAAACGTGGCATCAACGTATTAAAAATGGGGTCTGCTTTTCTGACATAGTAAAAAACAGTTGTTTTAGGCAGGTATATGATAGGGCCGTTTTTGCTCAGCTGTAATGACATTCTGTGCTGAGGGAGAACACAGCTGCATTTCAAGCAGTTGGCTAAGAAGGTTAAGTGCAGCTTTTAATATCATCCATTATTGATCCACTTAACCTGTAGCACATACCAAATTAGGTATCATGCCTGTGCACGCGTGTGTTATATTTTAATCAAGTCTATATGAATTCAGTATAGTTTGTTGACTGAATTTGACATTTACACCAAAGTCATACATTTAATAAAGTGAATATAATTTTTAAACAGCCATATTTATTGTTGCCACAAAGAATTGTGGCAATTTTAAATGCCCCGCCTAGGGGTATTTGATTTTTTCCTGAGCGACTGACCTTCAACATTATTGGTTTGAATTCCTATAACACTGTCTTGGCGTTTCAAAGATTCTTTACAATGTTTTAAGCTGACTCTGTGTATGCTGAATATTAAAGTATTTCTTATGATAATGTGCAATGTTGAGGCTGTTTAGGCCTGAATGTTTGCTAATGTGCTATTAGACTACATTTTTAGCGTGGAAGGAAAGGGGAAGAGGGTGTAGTGTGTAATCAGGGCCAGAGTGTCTCCCAGCTCTGAGCTGTAGGAGCCCAGCATTAGCACACACACACATGCATGCACACATGCACATACACACACAGCAATTTACTGCCCTCCCAGGAACTCAGGCCACAATATCCACACCACCAGAAGCACTGCTGCAGCAAACACACACATGCACACACACAGAAACAGTAATACACCAGGATAATTACCAGCTCTGTGGTTTTACATTATTCAGAAGAAAATGTCTTGGTGGTGCAGCCTTGTATTTGTGGTTGATGAGGCTTGTAAATTTAATCTTTAATGCCAGGAAGAATCATTCTGCATAGGTTAATTTGACATGCTCTCTAGTCTAGGAGAATGAACAAAATGGCAAGAATTCTTTTTTGTGCTTAGTGACAACATTAAGTTCATTTCAAGTTCAGACTAATTTTTTTAGCTAAATGTGCTTGTCAAGCTTGCATAAAACCACACATTTTCCCCATAAAGTTCTATTTGAAATCTATATATTTTGAGATATATAGAGGTCACCAGACTTCTAGCTACATCCACCAACACTGATTATTTCTCCTACTTTTATACATTTAGGACAGGAATTATGATTAAGCTTTAAATGCCCCATCCCTACAGCTAATATTAGATATGGTGAAGTCGAGCTTCAAATTCAGTACTGCACGATCACAATTTGGCCGTCATTAGCCCCAGTTTGAATGTTGCGAAGGTAACTAGGCGGTCTGTCGTAGCCCACAGTTCTGTGCCACGGATGTCCTGGGGCACATCGTCATGCGTCATTACGCTTATCACTGCTCTCCCATCCTCTCACTTCTGTTTATCATTCTAATTGACCTAAAATTATTGACTTTCCACGTCAGCATTACCACAGTAAGGAGCTCAGGTTAAAGATGTGCTTAGTGGAGAAGGAGGCTTCTGTTTGATAGGCTCTCCATGGGAGACTTATCACCCGCACCATTATCCCAACAGATTTGAGGACCGCTCCACCCCCATTCCCCGCCTTGCACTGACTGATATGTTGGTTTTCTGAAGTCTGATAGATAGTGATGAGGAGGGAGGTGGAGAGGAGAACACACCAGATGTTTATCAGTTAATGAAGTGTCTGGGATGGACCATGGTGGTCCTTCCTCTATCTGGTGTGTACTATGACGGCCATCAACATTGGTGTTCAGTGTTTTCAAGAGCTGTAGTTCAGTGTTACTAAGCACTTGAAATGGTTCAGATAAAAAAGGTACAACATCCACTTTTCAGCCTTTCCAGCATTAAAATAATAAACAGTTTAGAGAAGAAATTGGGAATTTCTCTGGAATATATGGAAGATACGTATGACCAGTGGATTTATGCTTTGACATGTCTATATTGGCATTCAAATATTGGAGCATAATAAATTATATGTAAGCTTGTTTCATGAATCTTGAAGAAAAGTTTCCTTCATCAGATTCAAAATAACTAGGAAAGTCTCCTTTTGTGCAAATAATTTCTTTTTTTTTGGCAATATATGTAGTAGTAGTGGAATATATAGCAGTGGAACCTTAGCCAGGGCATTAACAGAGTACACCAGTCTCTGCAGCTGATATGAACATTTCTGTTTAGTGGTCGAATTTTCTACAGCCTGACCAACCTAACCAAGCTAGACTATATCTTTGGTAATCTTTTCTTTCCGGGCAGCAGGGGGAAAAAAAAAATTGTAGCAGAATTTAACAACCTTTTTTCCTCTTCGATTTCAAACCAGGACCTGGAAAGGACAGTTTTTGTACACCTTTAAAGACATCCTGACAGGCAGAGTTTTTCACCACTTACAGTATGATTTCTGTTTAGGGAGAGAACAGACACTAATGGAGGAATGCAGGTAACCTTTTTAGACAGAGAAATGGGAGGAAAAAAGCATTGAAATTTAAAAAGAAATAGAGTACATATAATTTAATGCTATAGCAGCCCTATATATCACAGTTGTTATGAAACAGTTAAAACTGTACGTGTTACACAAGTGACCAGCCATATAAATTGTCCTAATTTTACACATCGGCGCCTGCCCAGAAGTGTTTGCTTATGTGTGTGTGTGTGTGTGTGTGTGTGTGCCTGATATCAGGACTCTAGAGAAATGAATATTCAGTGTTTACTCGTGTGATATTAGCTGCTGTATTTTGCGCTCATTGTTCTTTATAGAGAAGTTGCATTAATGGCACCAAACACAAATCACTACGGAGATACAGAGGGCAAACAACGCAGCCATTTTTCTGTCTGTGTATGAAAACTGCAATTTTGCCTGACAGTAATGTATGGAATATAGATGAAATCAGTGAGATTTTCAAGGGCTTTGCAGGTGCACTGTGGCAGTACATCTGAACAGAAGCTGTTATGAATGCACTTTTTGTGCCTGAAGGTGGGAGCGATCAATGCTATCCCATTCTAGGTTCTATAAAGCCCACTTCTTTTGGAGGCCACATGAAATATGGAGGGCAACCGCATGAGGAGAGTTGGAATGTGAGTGCGTGTGTGTGTGTGTGTGTGTGTGTGTGTGTGTGTGTGTGTGTGTGTGTGTGTGTGTGTGTGTCTTGTAACATCTTTTATTAAATAGGTAGTGTGTTGCTGATTTCTGACAGCTAAAAGTTACACTAATCTAAACATTTACACCTGATACAGTGGGAATTGTGCACTTCCCCCTTGTTGTTCAATGGAAAATAAGAACATTCAGAGTTAAAAATGAACTAATTCAGTTCTAAATTAAACCTTTCGCACTAATTGAATATTTGTTACTACTAAAATTTGAATATGCATTTCATTCAGTCCAATATGCATGTGCTGCTTTTAACCTATATGGTGAAGGGGATTTCACTTTACATCCAAAGATACATTTAAACATCAGAATCCAAATGCTGAATGTAAGTTGTGTAATAAAACTTTGTTTTCTGAAATCATTTGAACAAATAATAACCATCCAGACACAGTTGGGATAAGATAAACCATGGAGGAATGCGGTCTCGACCGGTTCGGCCAGTGCACATGCAGTGTTCCTAAAAAATATATTAATTTAAAACTCACACATGGTGCTCAGCCAATCAGGGAGTTGAAAGAAAAAAAAAACAACAACATACAAATATGTGTGACAGGAAAAGGATAGTTAGTGTCACATTTCAAATGTAAGTGTTCTGGTACAGCAAGATGGCAGCCATGTCAGAGTCATGAGTCCTGACCGTCAGCCAGAACACATGCTGTCATGCTAATCAATATGTAACCTGCTCTGGAGCAGGATTTGCCACCTGCTGTAACATACTGTAACATATACACTTACAAGCATTTTTACTGTTAATGGTACATGTAACTCTTCTAATTACAGAGTAAAGGAGAACATGTACTTCATTACTTACCAGTATTGTTTCCTAAACTGCAAATTTATACAATAACAATATTGTGATCTGGGACCAGGTAACACAAATTCATTGCATGTCTGCATAATGGTATGAATACCAGCTCTAATGAGTTGAAGCCTATTTATTCATTAAACGTGATACCCAAGCCAAGCCTTATCGGAAGGAAACACTCACTCAAAACGGAAATAAGGTCATTACCTGCAGCATATGTTCTCGTGCACAGATGGGCAGTGAATACATTTCCCTGCACATTTCAGAGTGTTCTCCGTTCACTGTTAGCTAGGGGCAACTGGAAGGTGATGGGGTATTTTAAAGGAGTGATTCTCTTCACCAAGGCTCTCTCTCTAACTCAGCTCTCCAGCTTGATCTTTTCTAGTGTGAGCCATCTCTTCAACCTGCCTCTCTTTCCTTTCTGTTTATCTGTTCATCACTTTCTCTAGATAGTCTAGAGATAGTCTCCCCACTCTCTCTCTTTTCCTCCCTACCTCTCTCCCTGGCTGTATTCTGAGGTAATGTTAAGTCTGTCAAGGCTGGTCCATGAGACTGAGGGAAGGGGGAATGGAACCACAGTGACAGAGATGCTCTTTTCAGCACTTACTGAGACAATCACAGCTCTGTCCTTCCACTAGCTTCACCCAGCCACCCACGATGTCAGACCATAGAGATAGTCACATATTTTCTAACTGCTTGTGTGTGTGTGTGTGTGTTCTGTTTGTGCTTTCTAACACCATGCCCAGTGATTCATTGTTTGTTCATATCACTTTATAACTACTCCTCCTACCACCAGGCACTTCTCCTACTCCTACCACTAACACATATGTCAAATGATTACATTTCAAGTTATGATTAATTGTGACAGTTTTGTGATGAAATGTAAATATTTGCATAATTAATCTCATGAGGAAATCCTATGAAAAACACACATTTTTTTGTGTTTACTGCCACCAAATTTTATTTAGAATGACATGAAAATGTTAATCAAAAATAAATGATAAACACCTTTGTTAACTTCAAATTATGAAAATTTAATTAACATTTTCCATACACGCATTCAATTATTTGCAGTACATTAACATTTCTGCCCTCAATAAGAAAAAAATTAAAGTTAATATTCTAGTTAATATTCTTTCCCATAATAACAAGACTGGGATGTGGAAATGTAATTTAAATCATGATAATCACTTATTTCAGCAAGAAAACATTGACAGGATTTTCCAATCTCCTTTCAAATGCCTTGGAAAGATGGAAACATACACACTAAGTATCAAAGCTGGTGACTGATTACTATAACTATAACAACCTAGGGATATGTTAACTATAAACTCAAACTTCCAGTTTCCTGTTCAAGACTTGCAGTCAAAAATAGAGCTGGTCTCTGTTTTAAACATAAATCAGAGCAGCGCACCTCTGCAGGAGAGACTGCACATGCAGCAGAGAGTGGAGCTTCTTTTGGAGAAGTGTAACTTTGGATTTATTACAGACTAACGTCATAATCATGTTAATTAGCCGGCTTTCTGAACTATTCCAACTGTGTTTGAATATTGTTTTTGAATTGTTTTTGTTGTTTTTTTCATGCGGAAATGACTACATGCGATCAGACGGCCAGTGAACTGGGGCCAATTGCCAGACTTTCTTTACACTGATAAAAATGGAAGATGCTATTTTAGTGAAGGAGTTTGCATTTGAGTTTTTCTGCATTGTAACATTCGTATTTGTATTTTTTTAGAGAAAGATCAGAAGACGGAATGGCTAAATCATGTACGGAGCTTCATTTCAGAGACTATATTCCTTTAAACAATTAAAGACAATAGTGAATTAATATTGAAGCCCTGAATATAAAACACTCTAACAGTGCAACTTGGTGGTTATAAATATAGCAGAGTAATGCTACACTTAAGCTGTGGTCAGAGCAAAAATATACAGTGTGGTTGACACCCAAAACAGAGTGCAAATCAAAGGATTCACAGCACTGTTATATGAGCCCACATATGGAATATCGATTTGTGTGTGTGTGTGTGTGTGTGTGTGTGTGTGTGTGTGTGGGGTGGGGGTGGGTAGTAGTGTTGTCTCAGTATAGGCTTTCTTTCTCCCCAGTGTTTAGAGACTAACATAAGCATTCAGTTATGCATATGGTGACAAAGCCTGGAAGCCTGTACCATCCGTCACCTCAGAGAACACCATCAGATCAGTGCCTTCATACTGAGAGAGAGAGAGAGAGAGAGAGAGAGAGAGAGAGAGAGAGAAGGAAGAATCGCAGAAAGAAGCTTAAAGAAAGCAAGTGAAAAAGAAATGAAAAAAAAAGAGTCAGCAGAATTTAGCTGTAAATCCCTTTTCTCCCAGCTCTCAATATTCAAATCGAAATTATACTCTTCTTCTATGGTACTTAATACTCACACTCTTAATTAAAAATAGATATTCACATGAATTACAAACAGCAAATATGCCAGGGCTGCAGAGTAAGGACACTGAAATCCCAAAAGGGTCTTTTCTTTTGTTGACTTGACAGGATTGAAACAGTGAACCTGGCAAAACTCATTTCGTTTTAATCCCTGCGTTTGAAGACCCTGGAGAGCCCTGCTTCCAGAGAGCCAGCACACAGCACAATGGCACACTGTACTCAGCCGTACTGCTCAGTTCAGGAACGCATCCAATCAAGACAACCTCTTTAGACAAGTATGAAGTCGTCTCACCTCGAATGATTCAAATGCGAGATGGAAGACGAGCAAAGAGAGAGAAAGAGAGAGAGGGAGAAACAATTAAAGAATCAGACTGCGAAAACCTACCCAAACATCAAAATGAGTAAAAAGTGAAACTCATTACTCCAGAAATATTTGATCAGAAGTTTTCATTTCATTTTATGTTCAAAATACTGTAGACTGAGCAGCACAAACTACATTACACACATGGCTGCAGACCATGGGCTGTGGTTTTACACACCAGTTAAACCTGAAATCTTGTTAAGCTGCTTTTTGAGCAGTGCAGTTCGTTGTACAGGTTCATTAGTAGGCATACGACACTTACTGAGAAACCTTCTCAAAGCACTGTCCAGTACTGCAGTTCTGTTTGTAATTAGCCCAGATACCTTTGGGATCTACTTCAGTCTCAATGTCATTCACCACGACAGTGAGCTGTCCTCTATGACTGGGTTAATTAGGCCCTAGATAGCCTGACTCGAGCATAACCTCAGCCATGAAACAACAGCCAGGAATAAAAAAACCCCCAGCATTCTCTGTGGTATGTGCGTTTAAAAAAAAGTCAGGAAGAAAGGAGGCGGTGGAACGGAGAGATTATGTTGTCTTGTTTTCACTCTTGACATGAAACGGCTGAGATATTAACAAACGTAAGAAGCTTATCAAGCTTAACAAGACTTAAGAATTAACTACCTGTAACATGTGATATTTTAGTTCATGGTGTGGGGCTACATGGCTAACAGATTAGGAAAAGACTGGGTATCTTAGACCTTCTGAGAGATCTTTGAAAAAAAAAATTAATAATAATAATAATAAAACATGATGATCACGTAATTCCCAACTTGAAATTTGTTGCTGAACTGGACTGGACACACTGAACCTGCACTAAAGAACATGCTGTCCAATTACTAACCACAGCAGAGCAAAGCAAGGCAGTACAGCAGCTTGGGCCACCATTTGTGGTTATGCAAAATAAATAGATAAAAATAAATAAATAAATAAATAAAGCAGGGAAGTGGGAGTGAGAGAAGTTTTGTCGCTCGCTGGTTATGCTAACAAGATGTTAGTTACAGCACAGAAGGATGGAAGTTCATGACCGGTTTGCCAGTTTGTAATGCTGTTCTCATTGTTTGTTTCTCATTGATTGGAGTGCTTTTCTCATTGTTTCAAATTCCATTGGACACTGATCCCCCATTCAGATTTGGGTCTACCAGAATAAATCCAGATTTGTGTTTGATATACCAAAATTAGAACAGGACCTAAAAAGTTCAGGTCTGTCTCATTCACTTCTCTGTTTTCTGTGCTATCTGTCTACTCCCAGTGCCCCAAATCTAAAGACAGTGGCTGACAAACAGATTTAGCCCATATAGTGTAACTCTGATATTGAAAGCCCAGCTGTTTGTGAGCCTCGATCAGTTTACAGTTTTGCTCTATCCTAGCTGCTAATGTACCTTAGCTAGGTAGTCAAGGATACTAGCTACACTGATGACCTATTTCCTGTCACACTACATAACCATGAACAGGGTAAAATCCATGGACTGTCCCCAAGGACAGGATCAAGAAACTCTGTCGCAGTCCATTTCATCCTTAAGAATCCAAACACTGTGTTTGCTGAACCTGACTACAACACTGGAATCCTACAGCTGGACTCCGGTGCTGGCTGCCAGAATCAAGTGACATGGTGTTTTAAGCATTGCCCTCTGGAACAGCCTCTGGCACAAACAATCGATTGCAGCCTCCAGGGATGTTCAGAGGTTCGCAATGTGCAACAAACACCGTGGAGAACACCAGCTAGAGCAACACAATATAACCCACACAAAACTAAAGAGAACTTCAAAGGTGTCGTTTGGTGTGTGTGTGTCTTTTGAAGAAAAAAAATGGAAACAAGATAACAAATTGTGCATGTTATTCCCTTGATAGCTGAGATCTGGATAGGTGAGATGGGCTCTGGATATGTCTCTCTAGCAGTTATTAGCCCCCAACTGGTAAACTTCCATTAGATAATGATCATCTTAATAGATGTAAACAAAATCTGTTGACTCTGTACATATGAAAACACATTGCAATCTTGAGTTGAGATTCAGTCCTATCCTTGATGGTATTTGGACTGAGTCATTTTCTGGCAATTCATCACCTCTCTCCTGGCAGCCTGGAACATTTTCAGTCACACAACATTTAATCATATTTTCTGTGCTACACAGTGTGCAAAATTGACAATTGAAAGAATCCAAGCACCTTAAAAAAAAAGTGGTTTACATGGAGTGCAATAGTGTCTGACATTGGTACCTGTATTGTTAACATGCCAAAGCAATTTTTAAATGGGAAATAAATATTTTGGTTTTTCCACATTTCTTTAAGTTCAAACAGGACTCTTGGGTGTTTCTTACACATGCTGCGGCACCAGGTTTTTTCTTTCTGCATCGATACAAAACCAACACCTTCCCATCGCCATGCATGTTTATCCTTATGATTTAGCGCTGCTTGATGCTTTGTAGCAAACGACCAGAATCTGCTCGGTGTTGGTGTCAGAGTCCACAGGGGACAGGAACGATGAGCAGAACAACACTAATCTCGCGCCATGTTTCATTTCACATGTCGCCATGAATTATTCAGCGGCGGATTACTCCATCACCTTCACGACCTGGCTGCCTGTTACACACCTCACATTAGAGGGGCCGCACGATCAGTCTGAAGGGCCCACGTTCTAGCCCAGCCCCTCCCCCACCCAGCCGAGCTGTGCTGCACACGGACCAAGGACACGTGTCAGTCTAAACTTATGGAATAAAGATCTGTGGGCGTGTGGGTTACATGTTTGTATGTGTGTGGGTGGCTGGGAATGGAAGGGGTGAATATAGCTCGAAATCTTTAGTAAACGTTCCTATGTTTCGTTCAATTGACAGGGAATACATGATACTGAGAGATCTTGTATGAAGTGTATGGATTTTTTATGGGATATTTACTGAACTAGATGGTAATAGGAACCAGGGGAGCTGATTGTATGAGCTTTCAAAACAAAACCAATACTTAAAAAAAATGTTTTCTCTGGAAAACCAATACATGCCTGTAGAATTTCTAAACAATTTTCTAAATTGTTACAGATTGTCATTTTATGACTACATAATGTTACTCAATATATAAATTTTATGGATACTATGTGTCCTCAAACAGAAATTTAAACTGATCTCACAATATAATGACCATTAAACAGATGCTTTCAGTTACATTTCAGTTTTATTTTGATTTATGAAAGAATATATTTGAACATCTGAAAAATTTACATTCAGATCTTTTGGCCACAAAATACATTTTACATCAGAAAGTTTCTCGTATAAATACCCATAAAACTGGCGTCTGCACTATTTATGTCATGTCAACCAAGAGAAACCAGATGTTATTTACCAAAACCTTAGTATTGTCCCGCAAAGGCAGACTGAGAAGAAGGATGTATTCACTGTCCATCTCCCACCAGCCACCTCTATTCTGTCCATCTATCTCCTCTCCATGTCAAGTACAGACTTGGCCCTGTGAAAGACCTTCATGGAAACAGTAATGAATCTCTAAGGCACGTGTTTGCTGCATGGCTGTATGTTCAAATAATCAGCTCGTCTGTGTGACTGAGCACATAGAGTCATGGTCCTGTGTGTTAGCGCGTGTCTCAGTGCAGGCAGACTAATGACGGCCAGCTGAACCTCAGCAGGAACACCAAGAAATGGAGAACTCAGGCTCCGACAGCACACAAAATAGGCCTAACCCAAATTATAAAGTTCCCTCTCCAACTGTGAGTGTTTGATGAAAACTGTCATCAAAGCGCATTTATCAGTAAAGAACAGTACAGCTTTCATATGTTCATTTTAATTTGTCGACAATTTGTGTGAGTTAAAAACACTTTAAGATTTCAAGGGGAAAACCATCATTTTATATTATACTTGCAGTCTTCATTGTAAAGTTGTACTACACGAGTCATAGTACTGTCATCAGCACAGAAACATTATATATATGTGTATCTCCCTGCGATGAGCCAGTGATGAGAAGGAGTGCATTGTGTGCCATGCACCACAGCACGTGTAACTGATATGAGGGATGTGAAGGTACAGGCCAGCTCCAGATGTTCCACTTCTGCCTGACACAAGCAAAGTCCCCCTGTGCCTGTTTACGACGGGTCTGCGTCACAATCATTACCCTGTTAAAATGAAATGGAGTGTAAGTGCTCTGGATGATCAGATTTTACAGTAAAGTAGGTTTTACAGTAAAGCTGCCCGCTACTGCTCTGACTTAATGTATCGTAGCTTTGGAAAGTCCACAGTTTGGATATTTTCTGCCCAGAAAACGATGTTAAAACCAAAGTTATGGCCCTTGTTTTTTTAAAAAAAGGATGGAATATGTGATATAGATTTCAGAAAAAGGTATACATATTCTGGTTAGGATATTCTTCCTTTCTAAAGGTAATACCTTAACTCAAGACATGGAAGTCTGCTCAGAAACAGGTTCATCAAAGACACTCTGGCAAAAAAAAAAACCCCAAAACATCAACATAAAAGCATGTGTTGTCCTGCCAACGATGTGTGGTAACGATTTTTAGGCATTATTACTGTTGCCTGAGTAGATGGTGAAATCCATCTAATTACATAATTTACCTTTGAAAACATGACTTTCACACGTGGAGTGTTTCTGTCTCCTCCCTTTGCTAACACGCAGTGTTGATCACCAGGCTGCTCTCAGAACAGCCAGGCTTGGAGCTGGACTAGGCCAATTAAACATCCGCTGGTTTTTATGACTGCTCACATGTCCCCTCTATCGCTCATTGATGCATGCACTTGTGCATGCTCCCACACACACACACACACACACACACACACACACACACACACACACACACACACTCATGCAATTTCACAATGACTGACTTTCCGGAGGCTTCAACATAACTGGCTTTAGGGTGTACATATGAAGTAATTAAGTTTGAGGCATAACATGGATTACATACACAACCCCACACACGCATGTAATGACACTTGCTTCCTTCGGCCTGCCCTGCCTGCTCCCCTCGTGTTTAGATATTCCATTGTCCTTCCTGTCTCTGCTTGTTCTCTCCGTCACAGGTAAGCAAGTGTGAAATTGGGAAATGTCACCTGTATCTAAGTCACTCATTCACAAAGCAGATGTTTGCGTGTGTGTGTGTGTGTGTGTGTGTGTGTGTGTGGGTGGGTGTGTGGTTTGATTAAGTGTGAGAGTGTGTGTGTATATATGTATGCAAAGAAGTGACATGTTAACATATTGTTGAATTATGTTTAATTTACTAAAACAATACAATCTACACTAAAGAGTGATTTCAATCAACAAAAATACGAACAGGTAGAAAAGGTGCCACACAAAGTAAAATGAACAACACATCCATCTAAGAGCTCTTAAAGGTATCAGTTGTGTGTATTCAATCAATGTCTGCTGCATGGTCTTTTTAACCAGCCAGTTCATCACTAGGCAACACTTTGCATTAATGATCCATCTGGTCTTCACATTCCATCCATTTTGTATGTATCATGATCAAATCAAGATGTTGCTCTAAATAATAATAACTTGAAAATGCTGAAAAAATATATAAATTTGAATATAAAGGACCTCTGTCCAAAATATCCTGTTTTTCAGGAAACCTCTCTCTCTTCCTTCCTCGTTTCTCTCTCTCTTCCTTCCTCGTTTCTCTCTCTCTGTCTCTCTCTCTCTCTCTCCTTAGAGATTCATTACTGTTTCCATGAAGGTCTTTTCACAGGGAGGAAGAGAGTGAGTGAAAGTAAAATGCACAAATTATCATTACTAACATTTCATTTAAATGACAAAACTCTTATTTTCCTTACCTGCCCCCTTCAAACAGAATTACTTTTGTCAGCCTGTACAGACTTTTTCCCTCATCTTATAATTTTTAGTTACATGAACAAGGTCAAGTGGGTGTGGAAAAATACCATCAACCAGCGATACCATCTTACGTTTCACCTCCTCCAAGGATTAATATTGTTTGCTCTAGAACACCCACTCATGATCCAATATATTATGTATAAAAACAAGCTCTTCATATAATGTTTTCCCACCCAAGTATCCTGTTTCTCTTCACTTTATGGAAGAAACATTCAATACAATCTCATGTTGTGAAAGCAGTTTCATTTTTCCTCAAGTACTCTGCGCTCTAGAGCTCTGCAGATCTACAGATCTCATAACGGATGACGGTACGATAAGGAGAGGCACCAGAGAGCGGATCAGACGCCTATCGACCTGCTGACACCAATGCTGCGGTGGCAGATCAGACTGTGGTTTATACTGCCATCCGTGGTGCCATGAACAGTCTTCGCTCCAGCATCACTGGCTGCTCTCCATGGTCCTGAAACTACTCCCCTCAGCAAATTTTAGCACCCATATTTTGCATCATGGCACCCCTCAAGGCCAGAGAAAGGCATTCCCCATTCAGATGTGCCTGGCTTTCACCAGCTACAAATGTTCTCTGCTGCAAAAGTGAATGGAAACAAGGAATCCTCCTTAAGGGTCCCTGGATTCTTTCCCATGCCCAGATAGTGAAATGAAAACTCAGAAGTTGCAGCCTGCACCAGTGGACAAAAGACATCAGACTAACTGCTCGGGGCTCCTGCCAGTCCAAACAGCACCTGCAGTATTTTGTGTGTAGAATTCCTAATAACAGCAAGCCCTGCAGGGCTCTGAGGGGCCCAACTCCAGGACTGTGGGGCTCTCACTTTCTACTCTCCCACTGCAAAAGCAAACTCCCAAAGCAAAGCAAGTAGTTTCTCTCTAGCCACAGGACATGTGCTGATGTAGCTCCACTTAATAGCAGGTGTAGTGATAAAGGTGGACAATAAACATGGAGCTACTGGGTAAAATTCTGCACCGTCTCCGTTTCTAACAGTTTGCATACGAAGCTTCCAAAAGACCTTCGGCCGTATGTTTATCAGATTGAATGCGCACATAGCTGATGGTGAGAGGGCACCGCTGGAGCAGGTGCATGAACTGACCAAGTGTGCATGTGCTTCTGTTTTGTTCTTGGCAAGCCAGACATGACAAAATAAGGGGGTTGAATTAGACAAGAATTAAATAATATCAGCATCTCCATACACACACACACACACACACACACTGAAACACACCGTAGCCCCATTGTCTATAAAGAAAACAGAATATTAGTTTATTAAGGGGATACCTGGAGGTGTGCAATAAAGAGCAGCTCCACACACTGGGTAAACTACTGACTAAGCCCTCCCTAGGGGACTATGTATTAGAGTGGCGTAATGTGCATGAATTAACCGTTCAACAAAGAACAGAAATGGCTTGATGGCATGTGCTTGTGTGTGTGTGTGTGTTGGTGAGTGGGTGCATACATATAGTATGCCTGCAGGTGCGTGTGTGCATGCGCGCATGAAAGTACACAAACATCTAACAGTCTGCCCAATGTCAGCCTCTCCTTCAGCTGCTGAGGTCTCTCTGGCCAAGCTCTGAATTATTCAGCCTGCCACTTCTATCATCATTGCTCTCTTCATCACCACGGACTGTTTATCACCAGCACGGCCTGCCAGACACCACAGCATCATTAGCGCAGGGAGAACACAACGGCAGAGAGGAGACGAGGCAGTAAGAAGAGAGCGAGAGGAGCGAACGGGGTCGTGAGGGTGCAGGAGAAGCCGTCCTCCCGAGTCCCGTGGAGAGCGGCTCCGGGTTCGAAGTGGAAGGCTGCGGCACGGAGAGCTGGTTGCTGGTTTTACCGAGTCAAACCTGCACGACGGCTCCGGATGGAGAAAAGCACGGGGGGACGCAAATAAGCGAGTGTTCTGTAAGTACGGGGCTCGGCTCGGAAATCCCGCAGGCCGAAGTGCTCGAGCTGTGCTGCGGGAAGAATGTTGGAGAGAGATACCGCAGGAATCACACTTACATTACATGCTCCATCAGCCTTGTTCTGAGGGGCCATTATACAGCCAGGCATTTGAGGCACACGTGTGCGTGTGTGTGTGTGTGTGTGTGTGTGTGTGTGTGTGGGGTGGGGGTGGTGCTCTCACCACAAACACACCTACACTGATATACATGGGTTTGAAGTGTGTGTAAACTGTGCAGGCATGCTGAGTGAGTTTTATGTTGGCTGAGAGTTAATGCAAGAGTCTTTGCAATACTGGCATCAGAGATTAAAAAATGGGGAGACGATTATTTTATAGGAAAATCTATAATTACAACCTAAACACAAGCTAATTTAATTAAAAACAGACAAAAAACGTACAAAGAAAGAAACAAACTAACAAACACAGAGGATTAGGCAAGGCTTCATTAAGGGCGGGTGAAGTCAGAGTAAGACCGGGTCAGTAGTGGCTGAGCCTGGGTCTACAGGCTTTATTAAGTGGTGTTATGCACCTAAACCTAATCATATATTCATTCCTTTTACTCATCTCAGTTTCAAGAGAAAAGTCATATTATTCCTTTAGGAATTTTCTTTCATATTATCTGAAATTTCCAGCATCATGTTGAGGCGATTTCGTTCCTCCACACAAAGACACTCGAAGAAAATGCAGCGAGCCGTTGCGCTAGTGAGGGTAGTTCACACTCACACAGGCACCCAGAATACCGCAGCACACACCCTGAAGGGACAGTTTATTTTCAACAATTAGGGTCAAGGGAGAGGGGAAGGAGGAAGAGGAAGGAGGAGCTCTCTGAGCGGGATGCTGGCTGTCGGGAGTGGCCTCGCACACTGCAGTGGCGGCCCTGCATTCTCTCCCTCCCTGGTTTTCCATCTCCTGTGCGCCAGACAAGAGGAGAGATGTGGGTCTCCACGTGCATCTCCACCCGCCTCGCTGCTTTTCGAGTGGCGGTTTGTAGCTGTAGCCGAGACCGGGGTATCAGGACTGAAGCACACGTCTCGCTGCAGCTCCCAGGCTGAAACTGCTGTCCAAAAACTCCTTGCTGAAAATTGTATTATGGCTAGAGTTCAGCACCATGGAGAGCGCCCAGCTTCCCAGAATCACCTCTGGCTTCTTCTGTCTTAAGGTGGGGTGCAGCCTGCTGACACATTCTGCACACACTTCAAGGTGTGAATAGTGGAGAAGTAGAATAGCAAAGAAGCTTCTTTAAAATGCTAATCTAGTGTCTCCCTAGAGAGATCTGGAAAGTACTTCTAACACTCAGTTAATGGTGAACTGAAAGGACTAAAATGTCTCTGACCATTCCCCATTCTCCATGGGTGTTAGCGAGTCATTAGAATCTGCACTCGTTTTACACAGTGGGGTGTGGGATGAGAAGCTTTTAAGCATGTTCATTGAGGTAAAGCTCGTGAAACCTGGATGCACACCTTAACTTTTGATGTTCACACTTCTCGAATCTGTCTCCCAGCTTCTCACACCCACTCTTAAAGGACTCTTCACTGGAGTTTTCCATTTCACACTGCAGATTGCTGCTTGCCACTGTCACAGCAGCTGAGAAGATCACGCAGGTCTCCATAGTCTACATCTAATCTGCCATTTGAGTGTGGGGGCTCCATCAGTGCTGCATCCTCAGGTTCATGAAAGACTCTCATCTAGGTATATGACATTTTGTATCAAAAGATATTAATGTATTTTTTTTAACCACAAATATGCTTATCAGTGAACTCGAATAAAAGTCTCATAATTTATTTATTTATTTTGCCATTTGCCATTTTCTTGTATCCAGTCTCATATATTATCTAGCAGGAAAAAAAAGCTGTTAAACAGAAACATTTCACACAAATAGTCCCTGGAGTCCCTATACTGCTCAGTGATTTGCAACACCTACATCGCAGTATCACAGGATTAATAATTCACACTCTGCCAGATGGGTTGAAAATCTAGAGCTTTAAAATCTATGAATCCACAGCTGAACCACTCCACATACATGAAGCACGCGCACACGCAAAATATAGCACTGGCCCCTTCAAAAATGAACATACCACTTACGTGGTATCGTCGCATGGCCTCTAATTTGCATAACAAGATAATGAGACACAGTACATTTGTGCTACAGATAATACTCCCTTGATGCATATGAAAATATTCTCTAAGACCAATCTAATTATAACCCTTGCAGAAGCTCAGCTAACACTGCAGCTTGCTCACATTAATCAGCGAGAATGTCTTCAGTCTGCTGGTTCATGTGTGGGTGAAAGAGACATGACTCTACCCAGCACTGATTGGCTGTGCTACAAGCTGCTACAAGGACTTCTACGCAGCTCTAGCTGTGTGGGAAATGCAGTTCAGAAGCACTGAATTGCCATCCTTTTTGGACATCTTGAGAACTGTGGATCAGATGAACAATATGTGTGGAGAATCACCTGCTGATGACAGGAACATGTGGAGTTGAGTATCAATAAACCAGAATAAACCTCAAAGGTATTTTCACACATTTGGAAATACAACTTCTATATTATTCTAACAATATATATTTTCAAATATTATTGTAACAATATGCAGTTTTTTTCTATTATATGAATTTGTAACTTTACCTGTGTTACAACAGAAAACAGTTTGCAGGTATCCTCTAGTTACTTCATTACTTCAGCGCTGTGAATCAGTAACTTAAAGAAAACTGTTTAATCATTGTAATTCCTTTGCTTGTATGCCTTTGTTGAATCAGTGGAATCAATAGAATTGAAAGCCTGTTCATATAGGCTCATAGTTGCGTGACAAAACAACTTTAAATTGGACAGGTACTGTGACACTGGACCATTGGGGGGGGGGAGTCACACTATGCCATATCTCTAGTGCTGCCCACCCTTCAGTACCATGGACAGCAGGCTCCCAATTCCAGTCCCAGCAGGGTAAGACATCGCCACAGTGCACAAACAAAAGGTAGGCAGAGAGGTGGGCTTAATGATGAGGCACCAGCTCTCCGACTCACCAGTAGTGACCAGAGGAGAGTCAGCAATAGAAACCTGAGAGACACAGGCAGGTGGTCAAAGACAGTCCCAGTTCTCTCTCCCTGTGTCTCTCAGGTTCTAATCTTCAAAGTCAGCCAACCATAGCAGATCCTTTCTGTGACCAAGTTCTGTTCTGTTCCTGTCTTTCTCCCATGTTCCTCACAAGCCCCTGTTCTGATCACGTCTTTCTCCCGTGTTCCTCACAAGACCTGTTCTGTTCCTGTCTTTCTCCCGTGTTCCTCACAAGACCCTGTTCTGCTCACGTCTTTGCCCTTCTGTTCCTCACACGTCTCCTGCCTTTGGCGCTTCCCTTCGTATGTTCCATGTCTTCTCCCACTCGTCTTTGTGAATAAAGCAGCCTGCAGTATTTTTCTATTGTCATCCAGTGTGGGAGATAGATCCACACCTACACTGTTCTCCCATCACCTTAACTGCTGCAAACCAAACATGGGCAAAAGTAGGCGTTTTAATTTCATGTTGTAGACATCTCATGAATGCATTTCCATTTCGTTGCACAGTCCATTCCTCAAAATGGAGAACTCGCTCCCAGGACAGAGTTTTGGATGCAACAGCCAGTTAGGCAGCTCCCAGGCATGCTCTTTAAATAAACAGTCGATCCCATCTTGACCTCATTTGACTTAAGCTGTAATAAGATTTCACACACATGCAAAAGCACTTCTCTGTGGTACATCTTGGCTTTCGAGGTTTGCCATCCCAAAGACAGAAGGGCACTGCATTGAAGTCAAGCCAAACCTCTCAAAGGGAAGACAAATGGTGAACATAAATTTACTCGGCCTACACTCTACCATAACTCAAACACAACTTTCTTTAATCAAGGATGTGGTCATTACCTCCAGTCATGACTCCTGTGTTAGAACACAGCAAATTCAAACTCAGCAAATTCATGCAGGCTCCTAGGGGTCCTGACAACATTTCATTCACCTTGTGGCGTTTATTTAGATGCCTGCATTGTATTTTTATTAGACTTTACCACTGTCACTTCCAACTCTTATTCTCTATTTCTGAATATTTATTAGCATAGATTATCATATTAGCATACTAATCTAGCCACTGATTCGTATAGAATAGATGGAAACAAACCAAGACCAACAGACATTTGCCCATCAAAGTCCAAGAAATCCATGTTTTCAGGCTGAGCGAGGTCTCTGCAGCCTATACCATCAATGCTATGAAGTTTCACCAGGGCCTGCTCTTCAGAGACACTGTCAAGTAAAACTCCCTAGGCTGCAACAAGACCATGTCACAAACAGCAGAGAAAAGTAGCAGGCAGGCTATCAGCATCTAAAACAGCTTTGGGTAACGCACTGTGAAACCAGGCCATTTTTTTTTTTTTTTTCCTGGATGGTTTTTTTTTGGATCATGTGGCTGACATCACTGGGGGTCGATCTTAGAGACAGCAGGCTGCTAGCTAGGGAACCGCAGGATACACTGATTTGCTTCACTTTCATGCCAAGCTGTTCTTCTCACAGTGGAACTGCTGAACGCAGCGTATAGAATCAGCCTCATGCCTTTTTAATAACCTCACCCTCTACATTTCCATTTATTTTGATTAAATACTGCTATATTACCATTGATCTAATTATCACAATCAGGTGTCTTATAACATTATATATTCCGCATTAAATATGTATCGCTATTTGCACTTAAAACTCTTATTTATATACTCTGGGTTATTTTTTGTGAATACGTGGATCTTCATCCTGTTGTCCGATGCTATTCATGAAAGACCATCTATTAGGTTTGAGTCATGTAATCTCTCAATTAAATTACTGTCATCTGTGAATGAAAAGCAATATTTTAACCTCCTGGTTTTAACCTTTACTTATTATGTACATAAAAGAGGACAATACACATTACCTAATTTGATCTTTGTGTTCATGTTTCTCTCTCTCTGTGTATGTGTATGTGTGTGTGTGTGTTAATATGAACTGCTCACTCTGTCTTGCTGTTGATAGGTCCGAGGAGGAGGTCAGTCAGCTTCTATGTGACTTCACAGCGTGACTGGAATCTTCAGAGTTTGTAATTCAATATTTCATAGATGCCCAGATTTAATTGAGAGAGTATAATTCACTTCTATCAGGCTTTACTGCTCTGGTCCTCTGCACAGACACATCACTGAATTCCAAGTAACCCAGCACAGACGGCTTGGGAAAAGCTCTACGCTGCAGTTGGAAGGAGACACTTAAGACATGGTGGAAGCATTATGACATGGTGGAAGCATTATGACATGGTGGAAGCATTATGTGTGTCTAGTAGTAAACAAGAGGAAGCGAGACTTGGCTGCTCTAACCTCTGGCTCAGTGTTACTGTTCAAAGCTTCATCTCTGTCTCTGTCTTGCACCTGTTAGAGGTTTATTTTTCTCAAAGTCATACATATGGAATGTATTTATAAGTATACAGTATATATGGTATAAACGCATACTTTTCACTTACCACAGAACGGTTTCCTGGCATTCTCAAAAGGAATAACATCAAGAAGTTTTTCAAAGTAAAATCAATAATGTATTACTCCCTTAGCTAAACATACAGAAGTATTACAAAGAAATACTACATAAGGTAACAGCCGCACGCGCACACACACATGCATACACGCTTGCATACACACACACACACACACACTCCAAGGCAGAGAAAATGAAATGCACAGTGTCACAGTATATGTGCAACACCAGTGCAGATCGGGTTGTGTTGTACCGCACTGCCTCAGTGGGGGGTCATTGATATTCCACAGCAGTGACTGCCACGTTCAGGAAATCAGGACCCACACACACACACACACACTTCTGAAACAGGCCGTCCAAACTCATCCCATAATCAGCTCTTTCAGGTGAGATGTTAATAATTCTCATCTCTGCTCATGAACACATATGTATATATACAACACAGCTCCACACAGGCATTCAGCACAATGCAAAAGCATTTTTCCATGACACTGTGAAACAACGAAGATTACTTAGATTAGGAAAAAACCACTAGCCTAAGAGATCGAGTGATCAATCAATCTATCTATCTATCAGCTGATCAAACAGATGACTTTTACAACACAAAACTACATTTAACATTATACTTCTCAACATAATTAAATGATCGATGGTACATTTCATAACAAATTGAGACAGACATAAAATATAGCTTCATCTTGCTTTATTGAACTAAGCTACTTATTCTCACTAGCCATAATGGGAAAACTCATTCGCTAGTAATAATAGAAAACCTCATTCACACTCGGAAATGCAACAAGGCAAACGCTGTCCTCCAAGAACAACTGGAGACATGTTTTACTCAGATTCTTTTAAGCGGTAGAGCAGGGAGCACTGCCAGAATACATCACAGCTAATGAGCGCTGCGTTATTCTGTTTAGTTCAGCAAAGACGACATGGCTACCAAAGGAGCGAGCCTTCAAAGTGCTCCCCCGTGCCCCTCTCTCTAGCCATCTTTCATTTCTGAGTCGGGCTCTCTCCTCCTGCCCTGCTCTCTCTACATGAGAGGTTCGTCACATTCCCGCGTCCTGTTCCCAGCATGCACAGCGAGATTTCATGCGGCCCGTTTCTACGAGGTCGCTTTTGTCTCTCACGCACTTCCCTTTTTTGTGTCATGCCACCTTTCGTGAACTATTCATGCATGTTTTCCTTTAGTTCTGAAACAGGTACACCGGGGCAAGGATCAAAGCGTTTGCTGTGATGTGCATGGATTGCTACGAATGGTTATTACTGTTTACAACACCGCTAACAGTTCGTGGTTCATGCGTGTCGGCAACAATTACTTTGATCTCTTCCCAGACACCATACTTATGAGAACAAAGGAAAAACGGGTATGAATAGTTTACAAATGTAGTATGCGATTAAATACAAAAATACATTACGTTACAAAAAATAAAAGCAGGGAAAGCTAAATGGTCAGTCCTCGTCTCTGAGGGCTGTGCGGACGTGCCTAGATGAAACACCACTGACCAGGTCTCACAACAGCTCATAAAACTCCATGTCATGTTTGACCCAAGTTATCTGGACAGGTTATGACAAATAACGTGGTGACCTTCAGGGAGACATTCAGGTTCATTTAGTTATTAAGCAAAGATTATGGATAGTTGGTATTTGGTATTTTTCCAGAAATGAGACTGCCCACATCAGCCATGTCTTTTTATTTTCTGATTCTTGTCCATTTCTTGTCCATTTTTGAAACTGCAAGAAGTCATGAGTGCTTCCAACATCCAGTCCTCAGTAGACACCTCTGATAGTCTGATAGTAGTTTCACTGTAGTTAATTATTTACGCAAGTTACTGAAGATTAATAACGGAGTAATAAGTCCAATTTTTAGGAGGTTAATGCAGATGTTCCACAGTGTCTGCTATATCACCCACTCATCCGATCCTTCGTTAGTTAACCTGACACTGGAAGCTGTAAATGCTCAACATCTGTTATGCATGTCTTTTAAGCAATTCTCAGGCACAATATTTCTATTGTGCTCCATTTCTATTATAGCTTCGTTAGAATCTCTCTGCAGTTACTTTTGTTTCCTTCTTTTCTCAATATTAAATTTGAAAAAACACATTAGCTGTGCACTTTCTTAATTGGCATTAAGGCAAAGTTTATTGTTAATGTAACAGCTCACGCATCAAATCTCTGCAGAAATCTATCATTTATAATGTTCACGTTTATCATATTAAAACCAAACAAACCTGATTGGAGCTGTGTTAATTATGTTACCCAAACATCAAACATTCAACATTGTTTCCTCAATGACTAAATAGAATAATTAAGTAGAATAAATAACACTCCAAAGTAGTGCTCTGTGTTGAGGACAGTGTTTGGTCTGTGTTGAGGACAGTGTTTGGTCTGTGTTGAGGGGGTAGCGTTTGGTCTATGTTGAGGGGGTAGCGTTTGGTCTGTGTTGAGGACAGTGTTTGTTCTGTGTTGAGGACAGTGTTTGTTCTGTGTTGAGGGGGTAGCGTTTGGTCTGTGTTGAGGGGGTAGCGTTTGGTCTGTGTTGAGGGGATAGCGTTTGGTCTGTGTTGAGGGGGTAGCGTTTGAAAATGAACCAAGCAATGCACTTCCCTCAGGGCTCACTCAGTACATTCAACTAAGAAATCCTCCTGCACTGGACTTGGACTAAGAAGCAACACCAGCTCCACTGAGTTAATTTCAAGCGCTATTTCAGGTGCACAAACTTTTAAAAAATACGAACAGAGACATCACTGAACATGAATGAATGTGATGATAACGCAAAAGTTAAGTCCCGATAAATTCACACCATAAATCACATATTCCAAGAACTTCAGATTTCATACATTTCACCAGTGGGGTCCACAATTTTTATTAAGACAGACAAAGAACAACGAAATCACAGAGAAAAAGTGAGTAGGAGAGGGAGAGTGAAACAGAATATGACATAGAAGTTGCAGTCGACATGAATTGATTCCACTGGCACTGAAGCTGTGGTAAAAAGCCTTAAGCATTTTTTTAAAAAGCCTTTAGCCTTGAATCCTTCTCCCCTCTCTAATTGATTCGGTCTATGACAGAGGCCCAAAAGACTTCAAACGCCTGCTGCCTCTTCCCTCTGCCCTTACACTGCCTCCGAGACCGAGTCTCTGATTGGGAGCAGGAACAAGGACCTCCTCTCATCTTCTGGAGAAGCCGCAGAGCTGAGGTCGAGGGGGGATCGCGACGCCTAAATATGCAGCTCCTCTCCTTTAGGACGGCTGATCATTTCAGTCACAGTTGGAGGTCCAAACTCTGCAGTGTGATACCAAATTACGCACACGCAGAGCAGCACCAAAGAACACATAAAAGACCCGTAATGTGCCGTGACTCTCAGTCTTTCTCGTGCCTCGATGAGATTTAAATCGATTCCGAACACCCTTTCAGAAATGCCGGTTTAAGGACATTTTAGATAATTACACAGCTGTGCCTTAGCAATGAGAAAGCCCCACATCCTCCACACACCCACCCACCCCCAGCCTTAAAAGGTTTTTGCCACCCATCTCCACATTGTGGAGGAGCAATGTGAACAGCGTTCTCATTTGGTTTGCTTCAAATGGCCAAATTGAGTCATGGCAGAGAGGATTGGTTTTATTTCTGGTGATTTTCTCTGTTATATGAGTGGCATCACTGTAAAATGGTAAAGGCTCACTTTGGCTCACTTTCAGCAAGAAAATGATGTGAATGCTATTAAACTGTTAAAAAATCTCAAGTTAATCAGCAAAGACGTAAATGGGATCCTCTGAGCTACGCTGTCTCAGCATTCTCCTCCCACACCACCACCCTGTTTCTGATTGGCTTATTTTATTTTATTTTTTTTTTAGCTAGTTCGCTTAACTAAAATATCGTTCATAGCCCCCGGTTCAACCTGCATGTGAGTAACTGCAGGAAGTGCTGCTCCATGCAGAAATCTGAAGCACTATCACATGTGCAAAGCTTGTTTACAAGGGCTTTTCCAATACCCACCGTTGTAACTGGCAGCAGGGGTCAAAGTGCATGCAGGCAGGGTGCAAACAGGGACATCCATAATCATAAACCAGATAAACAACAGGGGTCACAAAAAGAGAGGAACACTAGATATACAGAGAATAGAACAGACGTGGATAATACACAACGTTCCTGTACTGGAAGAAGAACACAGGCAGAACAAGAGCAGAGATGATGAAGTAGGAGTGGTGAACAAGCAAGAAAACAAACAAACAAAAAGCCCAATCATACATTCACCACTCTCTTTGCTAAAGACATGGACTTTATACCTACACTCAGTAGTTTGTATTTATTATTTGCACAGACCTTCACAGGTGTGAAGGTGTCACCACGATGACACAGCTAGATAACAGTGCTCCTCAAAAGTCAGAAAATGACTATTGATGAAGTGTTGGAGGGAAGCCATCACAAAAATGTTTGTGGCAACAGGTCATTTAGTCTGTAACAAATAGTACATAAACTTTCTTAATAAAGTGTGGTTAGTGTATCTGAGGTGGTATTTTGGATAAAGTCTGAAAAAAGACAGCGACGGAGTGTTTCTTTATATTTCCGTTTTATCACTGAGGGCACAGCTTGCCACAGAATTTAACAGCTCTTCCACTGAGATCCAAACTCAACTCCATGAAGGCAAAAAATGGTTTCTTGAGGGTTAACGTATGGTTGAGGTGAACTGATCGAAGCAGTTTAGGCTCATTAATGTTAAATGGTTTAATTGATCTAGAAATAATTAAGCAAGGCATCGCACTCATCAGCGCAGTAAATTATGTGTGAAAAATTTAAATATATTTTGAAATGTTAAAGCAATCAAGGTCATGTGGCACATAGTTTAAAAAGACTGCTGCACTTCAGAATCAAACCTCGGCACTAATGTATGCGGACCTCCTGGCAGCTTCCAAATGCAGTCTTTTACCACAGATGTCAGATTTAGATGAGGCTAACGTAAGAAAAGTGGAATCTGAAAGGCTTATCTTCTGACAGAAAGCCCCACCAAATAGAAGATCACAGAGCTCACATTCCAAGGCTGATTAAGTCAAGACAGTTCTGTGTTTTTTCTTTTTTTAAAATCCTGTTTAGAGTGTAAAAAATGTTTAAAAAGCAGAGGGAGAAGTGCTGATTGAGATGGAGAGAGACACAGGAGACGAGAGGGGAGAGTTATGGTCTCCAGAAGCTTTGGAAGAACTGAAATGCTAATGCACTTGACTTCCTCCAGATACTTTCTCAAGATCTTTTAAATGAGGACATTTCCATCACACAGACACTTTTAACCACAAAGCACCAAGAACATGCTTTGGCTCTCCGTCTATCCTTACACAGAGAAGGACAACGAGACCAGTATAATAACCATATCCTACTTGAATAACCATATCTTTTGTTTTTGATGTCCCTATACTGCATTAACTGGCCATGCATGCGTCTCCAGCACAGTACGTTTGATGTATGTCTCACTGAAACACACCGGCATAACTCACACAAACTCTGTCATGCACAGTTAGTACAAGTGTGAGGCATGGCAGGTTGAATAGAGGAATGCATTGGCTCTGATTGATTTAAACCAACACCAGAGACAGTGGATCAACATCAAGGTCATGGCAAGTGGCTGCCAAGCAGGGTCACCGTAGGACACAGTAATGCATCTGCACCGTGACGGTGTAAACAGTGATCTCCTGCCCCTTCGCTCCCTGCCTGGTGTCACCGGCAACAGCTGACCAACTGTTCTAGCTCGTATAACTGCTGGAGCCTCCCTGTCACAACTATGGCATTTCAGACTTAACACGCATGGTGAAACATTTTAAATGATGGTGAAACATTTTTAATTTGACTTTGCTCAAAACGTTTTAATAATTATGCGGAGAGAAAGGGAGTAAGTTCTATGACTAATTATAATTCTAAGTCTAATTATGTATTGAAATTAAAAGTTTACAGCAAGGTAGTGAACAAAGGTAACTTTAAATATACAAAGCAATGCGTCAACATTATATATTTTGTAAACAACAAAAGAAGAAAAATCATAATATAAACCTTTTTTTTTCCAAAGCACGCTTTCTAGTGCTTTCTGTGGGTAAAGAAGACCTTCTTTGAAATAATTTGGCTCAAAATTTGCCAATCCGAAATAACTAGATCTAAGCAGCTCACTATCATTCAATTTCCAGTGTTTAAACTGGAAGCGACAACACCAGCTGATAGCTTTCCTTTCAACATTTGTGCGTAGTCTATGTTTTGGAATAATTCCACACAGGGTGTTACCGGTCCTGGGGCGGAAGGAAACCGGTGCTGCTGGTTTCATCTCTCCTCTGAATGACGCTTTGGCTGAGGGATTGTTCTCTTGTTCTTTTATAAGGCCGTTTCTGTGCAGGCAACCAGCCTTTTCTCCAATCTTAATCAGCCTCTTTTAAGTTCCTTGGTAATTAGAGGCCATCTGTGGGCCATCACAGTCAGGATGAACTCTTTGGCTAATGGGGAGTTAGGGCTAAGCCCAGTGAGGGCCTGTGACAGGGTTTGATACAGACTAGCACCCAGCATTTACTGACTCATTTAACTGACACAAAATCTGGACTTTTAGCCCAGTGGTTTGCCACCAAACACTATGGTAGTCGAATCATTATCACCGAGCCATTTGTGATTTCAAAACACGACAGATGACCTGCCACTCAGGTACATTCATGTGCTTCATATATACAATTTAAGTTTAAAACTATTTCAACATTTCTGGCACACTTGCATGCATCAGACTGCATTTTAACATATCTGTGCTCTAAAGACCATTTTTAAGATTCTTTCCAATCAATACACATACATGAACGTTTATATGACTTGAATAGCAAATAAACAGTAATACAGACTGAATATGTACTGAGCAGTGAAAGAGATTCCCAGTTCACTTCAGGCTTATACTTTATGTTCACCCCCAGCTGTGGTCACCAATTTACCAAAACCACAAAGTACGTGCATAAATGTAGAGGCTAATTACAACACTTTGTGTCGCAGGCTTGATGCTGCCGCTGCTCCAACCTGTAATTCAACATGCTTACATCTACTCTCAAAAGCAGTAAATAGAATGCAAACACATCCACGTGTATAAAGCCTCTACAGTATGTTCGATTATCTACTGTGATCAGGTGAAAACGAATGATTGCTTTACTAAAAGCAGCACAAAAATTCCGTGGATATATTTGAGTAAACAATTATTGCTCATTGAGAGCAGACTGGGTTTAGGAGTATCAAAAAAAACAACAACGAAAATGTGCTTTCAACTCTCGTAATAATTTCGTAACGAATGCCACTGCAACACTGTGGAGAACCTTTTCTCAGTACTGAAAGGAGTGGATTGGAAATATTGTGTCCAAAGAAATTCTGTGCCTCTTGACCAAAATGATTTTCAAATGATTTTCATGTGGTGACTCAGAAACTTCACAGAGAACAGAGGAACTGTGAGCTGCTTTGAGCCTGACGGCAAGAAAGGATACTGAAATGCCAAAATATATTATTTTATTCTTACATCATAAAGTGCACAAAAACGTTAAACTGCAATTTGAAGCAAATGATGCAACAAAGATCCAAGCATTCGGTTTCTAAACAAGTTTGGTTGTTTTTTTTGAAGAGTTTTACAGGTGTTTACTTCTCAAATATTCTTCTTTTCCCCCTATCACAATTGCACACTGTAACCTTATAGTACCAATGCATATTCAGTAAACAGTGTATCAAAAATGTCCCCACCGTTCTCACAATAGCCTTGTGCATTAGGTACATTACATGTGGTGGCACATGCTTGGGAGGTGAAATTCTTGATTTTCACAGACATGAAATAAGGTGGTAAAAGTGACTGAAAGGCAGTTAATGGAATCCTATGGTTCCTTTGTCAGCTCTAGACCAGCAACAGTGCATGAAATTCCTGTTCCACCTCAGGCATGGCCCTAAATCAATGTCACATCATCTGCAGAGCTCTCCAGTTCATGCAAATGGCTCATTCAAATTGACACAGCCACTACCCTTTGAATAAATGAAGACTCCTTCTCCATCCCACGTGTTCGAAGACATTTACAGGCAGGGGAAGGTGGAGGCCACTGCTGCATGTCCGAGTGAAGAGGAAGAGATGGCGCGAATGCACGGCTGGCTGCTCACAGAGATGAACATGGCACTGAGCTGTGTTTAAGGCCCTCCGTTTGTGCCTGGCATGTGTTCATTAGCAGCTAAGGGTCAGACAGGTATGATGGGGAAAAAAAAAAACCCTATGGAAATAAAGCTAGTGTATTTACACTAGGCAGCTTATCTACTACAGTCTACGTCAAGACTGATAACTGCTGTCTACAACAGCGTCTACCCAGTCCAGGAATCAAGATACAATTAGGTCTTTACTACCAATGATGGAAATAGGTGCGGGTGAAGGTTTCACACATGTCAAACTGTAGTTTATCTGACACCAACTTCTAATGAGCAAATTCTATTGTGTAGCTAACAGAGGAAGGATAAAGAGTGAGGGGAAGGGAAATACAGAGGGAAAGAGAGCAAGCCGAAGGTAGAGACAGATATTACTCCTCAGTCGACTGGCTCTGTCCCAGCTTCACTCTACACATTACTCCAACTCTCTTCCATCAAACCCACTCCCTTCAAGGCCACGACTCCATTCAGTCTTATCTCAACCAAGAACAGAGTTTACCACTGCTGACCAATTGAAAGCAATTACACACTTGTATCACCCCACCATAGCCATAGGAACTCCTGACTAACAATTGATTATTTTTTCTGGGGTACCACAAATACGAGCACAGTGACACGACCACTCTTAGGTTACAGTCACACCTAAGTGACACTGAAGGACAGCAACTGTGAGTGGCTGAAGATCGCCTTCCGTCAGCAGTGTGCATTTACACACCAGGATACAGCTGACGAACAACACAAGCATGTGCATTCTACCCCTGTGCAAATGAAAATAACTCGAATAAAAACCGCTGCTGAAAGTACAGGTTTCTTATACCGAGTTCTGAGTGACCTCTTCTTGAGCTCCTTCCCTCCATAAAATTGCATAAGGTAAAGTCAAGGTAATAACCAATATTCCACCTGTTCCCTAGATAGTTAGAACACTAAAATTACTTTCAGTGTAGCAAAATATAATGTTAGACTAGCACACCCATATGTAATTTATGCCTATATTATCTACTTCTAATTCAAATTTGGACAGAACGTCTATTCTGAAAACTCCCTCACGACCAACCACTGAATCACGCGCAATTGGGCTAAAATGGTTTGACGTGAACCAGAGTCAGTAGTGAGGAACACAGCGTACTGGACACTGTACTGAACACGAGCAACAGATGATGCCATCCGATGGCCAGCGGTCAGGTCAGTGTCCCCCCCGGTCTCATCTCTCTGAGGCCACAGAGCTGGAGGTTTAGATGCAAGCAAGACTTCATAAACTAGCGTTTGGCCCTGTAGCCACAAACCCATGTTAACAGATCCCTCCTCATCAATGGGCCCTTCGTTTTCATGAATATCCGTTTATCTGATTGCAGCATCCCTCTGCAGTAACTGCTTGATGCTGGTCATGTAAATATGCACCAAAACGTCTAAGTCATTTTCTCAGCACCTTCTGTGTCATGAAGAACCGATACAGTTCTGAAGGCATAAGGGAGTTCAAACCAGTACTAGCAAGGTGAGCCTAACAAAGTGACCAGTGAATTTATGAATGTATACACACATAGAAATAGAATCCCTAATGCTACTTCCACACTTCTCTGCCCTTACTGAGAAAAAGTTAATGGAGTTCATACCTGTTTAGTTCAGGTTGTGACTGGCTGATGAATTAATAGGTTAAAGGTCTAGCAAGCCAACCACACATTTAGGTGAGCAACACTGGGCCATCGCTTTCTTTCAGTAACTAGCACACGTCTTTGGTATTTGTTTACTGACATGAGTCAGTATCCTACTCTGAAAGCATAATGTTTAATCTTTTATCTTCACCTTGAAAGGCCTAAAATGTATGTAGTTTTTCATGTAAAGATCATTTTAGCTTTAATCTTTTATGCGTTATGTTGGTATATGATACACAATCAAAAGCAGAACATATCATTTTGATGTTTGTGCCTCTTCACTCAACCCACATTCTGTGCTTTTCTAACTTCATTCAAGGGCCCTCTTGAGGGAGGATTGGACATATCCATCTTGCAGGCAACAATTAAATCTAAATATGGACGTGATTAGCTAATGCTTTAAAAAAAAACAAAAAAAAACTATTCTTGTGTTTTTGTGATATATTTCTCACACCTTTGTTTGGTAATAAATTGTGGCTGTCCAGTTTTAAGTTCACTTTCTTGCACAATGTTGGGAAAGTCACTTGAATAACAAATCAGAGCAGAACTATAATCAGCGCACAGGATTCTACTCTGCAATGTATTTTCCATTACCTTTGAATCACTTGCGGTGTTAAAGCCTAAGTGACATTTGTGCTGGATGTCCATTTTATTTTCCTGTGTTGAGTAAGACTTCC
This sequence comes from Sternarchorhynchus goeldii, assembly GCA_028565775.1. Lineage (NCBI taxonomy): Eukaryota > Metazoa > Chordata > Actinopteri > Gymnotiformes > Apteronotidae > Sternarchorhynchus > Sternarchorhynchus goeldii. Next base: position 16,876,653 of record JAOXYF010000027.1, on the reverse strand, counting down.
ATCTATATATGTATGCAGTCCATCCCTATATACATACATACATACATACATACATGCATACACACACACAGTATCGCACAAAAGTGAGTACACCCTTCACGTTTGTGAATATTTTGTTATACTTTTCATGGGACAGCACTGAAGATATGACACTTTGATACAATGTAAAGTAGTCAGTGTACAGCTTGTATAGCGGTGTATGTTGACTGTGTCCTCAAAATAACTAAACACACAGCCATTAATGTCTAAACCGCTGGCAATGAAAGTGAGTAAAACCCCTAAGTGAAAATGGCCCAATTGTGTCCAATGAACCATTTTCCCTCCCTGGTGTCATGTGACTCATTAGTGGTCTCAGGTGTGAATGGGGAGCAGGTGTGTTAAATCTGGTGTTATTGCTCTCACACGGGTCACTCTCTGAGGATCTGAAAAAAAAGAATTGATGCTCTAAATAAAGATGACATCATAAATTGCCAACACTCTGAAACTGAGCTTCAGCACGGTGGTCAAGACCATACCATGGATCAACAGGACAGGTTCCACTCAGAACAGGCCTCGCCATGGTCGACCCAAGAAGTTGAGAGCACTTGCTCAGTGTCATATCCAGAGGATGGCTTTTGAAAATAGACATACGAGTGCTGCCAGCATTGCTGCAGAGGTTAAAGGGGTCAAGGGTCAGCCCGTCAGTGCTCAGACCATATGCCGCACACTATCAAATTGGTCTGCGTGGCAGTCATCAGAGAAGAAAGCCTGCAAATAGTTTGCTGAATACATACAGACTAAGGACATGGATTACTGCAACCATATCCTGTGGGCTGATGAGACCAAGATAAACCTATTTGGTTCAGATGGTGTCAAGCGTATCGGGCAGCAACCAGGTGAGAAGAACAGCAGGCAGCACTCATGCAGCCCCAAACCATGGTACTCCCACCAACATGCTTGAATGTAGGCAACACACACTTGTCTTTGTACTCCTCACCTGGTTGCCGTCACACACGCTTGACACCACCTGAGCCAGATAAGTTTATCTTGGCCTCGGCCATCTTTATGTAGAGCAACAATTCTTTTTTTTTAGATCCTAAGAGAGTTCTTTGCCATGAGGTGACATGTTGAACTTCCAGTGACCAGCATGAGAGATTGTGAGAGCGACACCACCAAATTTAACACACCTCCTCTCCATTCACACCTGAGACCTTGTAACACTAACGAGTCACATGACACCAGGGAAGGAAAATGGCAAATTGGGCACAATTTGGCCATTTTCACTAAAGGGTGTATTCACGTTCTTTGTCAGTGGTTTAGACATTAATGTGTGTTGAGTTATTTTGAGGGAACAGCAGAGGGAACAGCAGATTTACACAGTTATAAAAAGGTGTACACTGACTACTTTACATTGTATCAAAGTGTCATATCTATATCTTCACTGTTGTCCTATGAAAAGATATAATAAAATATTTACAAAAATGTGAGGGGTGTACTAACTTTTGTGAGATACTGTGAGTTTATATATATCCAACCACACACACACACACACTTTCTATCCAACACCTTTTTAGCAAGATGCAAGATGCTGGGGGGGATCATATACAGATATTCAAGGAATATGAGTTAGGAGGAGCAACACAGAAAACAGAAAGTTAAGATCCTATGGGGGCCTCCAGATCCAATGAAACAAACTAGAAATGGGAAACCAACACCATACATACTGATAGTGGGTAAGATGCAGAAAACAGCAGCGGTAATAGATGTGCCAGTCCCAAGTGATGCAAGCTGAAGGAATATAAGAGACTGGAAAAAGTAGAGGGACTGAAAGTAGAAAGAGAGAAAATGGAAGGTAAACACCAAAGTTGTCCCACTGGAGACAGGGACCCTTGGGGCTGTGACCCCTAAGATGGAAGAGTGTCTGTAACAGATCCCAGGAATAACAACAACAATCTCAAGTCTGGTACAGCAAATCCTATGAACAAAAAAATACTGCACCATACCCTCTGGTCAAAGTATGAAGAAAATTATATGGAATTTTATTTTATATATCTCAAATGTTATTATTGTCCCATTTGTCAACAGAAATACTTTTCAGAAAGTTTTTAGGAGATTTTGGCCCAACTCCACAAAATAATGCCACATCACATATTCAACCTTTATTAATTTAACTTTGGTTAGGCTCCATAACCATCATACCATTCAGGTTTTAATGCTGTGGGAATACGGAAGCTGTGAGACTGAAAGCATGTGAATTTGAGTGTGGATGAGTGTGCACAAAACCTCCATTAACCTCCCACCCGCCGTTCAAACTGCCAATGCCATAATCAAACTTGCCATAAACACAAAACATCTCACTTAGCTCTCTCAATGGACTATAACCATTCATCTACAACACCAAATTAGCATTTAAATAGTAAACATCTGCAAGCGGGTTTCATAGGGGGCGAAGCTTTTTCGACTATGAGTCTATTTTCTGACTTTTTAGGCAATCTATTTTAAAAAAGAAAAAAAAAAGAGAAATATTATGCCACATTAAACTAGACGTTTCAAAACGAACTCGTTTGTATTTGAAATCAACACTGGGAATGGAGAGCAGATGATCCTTGCCAAATAGACTCAAAGTTAAACAAATTAAACTGCCCCACTGTAGTTGTGAGGTCATGTCTGGGGCATCCTGTGGCTATGCCAGCTTTGTCATTGAAACGTACATCAGCAAGAATTAATTATAAATAAATAATAAATGTATATTTTTAAAATATCTTAAAGTCTTCACATTGCAAGGTAATAAAGACTTTCTGTTGCTGATTTTTTTCCCCATTACGCACTATTATACTGGTTCACCAACATTCACTATTATACTGGTTCACCAACATTCACTATTATACTGGTTCACCAACATTCACTTAAGAAGAGTGATTCATAGTGTTCGTCAGTCATCTGTTTAGAAAGTTTCGTCCAAAACTGAGTCAGTAACAGCATGTTTATGGTTTGTTGCGACAATATAAATCCAGTAGCCAGCTTATATTATTCCCTTTATAGTAAAGCCAATAGCCCAGAGCTTTTGAAGGAGAGAGAGAGAGAGAGAGAGAGAGAGAGAGAGAGAGAGAGAGAGCAGGAGAGACTCACCTCATTGATTCGTCAGTGGTAATGGTGCATATTGTACACATTTGATGAATTAAAAAAGGAAAGAAATGAACCATTTCATTTTATGCATCATATCCTTGACCTCAACCAGACAATCATGTGTAAACGATCTTGTTAGCATTAACTTATGACGTGCATCGAGTCCCTTTATACGGCACTGCGAAACACTGAATAGGATTTGTTTTTTTTTGTTTTTTTTAAAGAGTATGTGGCACTAAGCAATTTATAAGATCTCTTACGCAAATGAAACCTGAGGGAATGAATCAGTGTAGTCTCTGATTCAGCTGCAGGCATCCATTTGGATTCACAGAGGAAAAGTGTACAAAATAAAAAGTGTCGTCAGGGTGTTTAGTTATTGCGCATTACCGCTGCTCGTGGTACTGAGTAAACAGACACATTGCCAATTGTGGTTTTGTAAAGAACGAATCGAGGAGCACATGGGCCCATGCATACAAATATGACCTTCAATCGACATGCAGTAATGCACTTGACACTCTGTTGCAAACATTGGGGCTAGCTTTGTTGTGCCGTTAGCTTCTCACTACTATCAACCCTTAGAACTAATGGAATTTAATCTACATTCATAAAGATTATCCAATAGGGACAGAGATCACATCTGTGGAGGCCAATCAGAGTTGCGTGCTGACTGGAGTTAAAGCAGAGTGTGGATGTACTGGGTTAAGATGACAGTGTGGAGGCTCCGCCTGGCTCTGCTGAACCCCTCCCTCTCTCAGGTGCCGTCCGCAGGAGTTTACCTTTGGTTGCATCATTGCATATCCAAGGGCAACGTGCCATTGCACAGTTTGCAGGAAAAGAGCAGCAACCAGATCCCATGATTAGAATTACATAATTAAGAGTCTAAAATAGGGTCAAATACATCTCAACACACAAGGGAAGCCCTCCAGCTTAGCTTTTGACAAAGAAATACACAGCAGACACAGAAAAGATTACTTTAAGGGCCATACTGTGTGATGATCTGTGCTCTCCATGTTTGCTGAGGCATTATGGTTAACAGTGATTGCATTTGCCATATATTATATTAGGCTCCACCCCCAGAGATCAAGTTTATTGTTGAGATCACTTGTTGGCATGGCAATAATTAACATAAAGTTTGAATGAAGGTGAAGGAAAGGGAAGACGACGACTTTTGTCACTGTAACAAGACAAGACTGTTTTGCTGTTTCCGCACAATTACCATCATCCATGATCATGTGTGTTCTACAGGATATCTGGTTGACATTGAGGCAGGATCCTATTCTGTAGGAGCACATCATCCAGCCCTAATCAGTGGTATGAACTGTGCCCCCACCCCTACCACCCCCCCCTTCCCTAGCAGAGAAAATACTCCCCTTCTACTGAAGCGGCTTAGTGAATCAGTCCAGACTGCGGAGAGCGAAGTCTGTCAAAGCACAGCCCTGTTCGAACGAAGTCACCACCGGCGACGGGCAAAAGGGCTGCGGACACTGAAGGGGTCCGCGCCGTCTGGTTTCCCCCCGCGCTCTATGGTGATAAACTCTCCCAGCCCGTTTTGATATCAGGTGTCAGAGAGTCGCGGAAAGCACCCCGGGATTTACTGCTCCAGCTGGCTGTCGGAGATGTTTGCTTCCTCTCGGCCACGTGCGTCTCAGTCCTGACACAGCGCCGATGACTCATCTGCGCACTGCGTCCTGGTCAAATAAATAGAGGCTTCACTTAGTAATCGCATCTCATGTTAATGTTTCCTGCATTATTTTACTCATTTCTCTTCCTTTGTTCCCCTCCTCCTCACCCCCTTTTCACTCCAAGATCGTGACTGCACTAACAAAAGGACTTTGTCTGGGGAAGTTGCCGTCGGTTTGCAGGCATGTTGGTTGCCGGGGAAACAGATTTAAAGTTGTGCGTAACCAACGGCAGGTCCTCTGCACTGCAGCAAGACTCACATATCACGGGGCAGAAGAACATGACATGGACCAGTTCACAGCAGAGCGCAGCAGCACGATTGAAACAGGATGGCAAGAAAACGAAACCACTCCTTAGAAAACAGGACTGGAAGAACGGGGAGAGGAAGTCGTTCAGGCCAGAGCACACACTTTACTAGATGAATAATGGCCAAAATCAAATCACTTTGGCAAGACACACTTAAAACAGGAAGGTACAAAAAGCCAAACAGAGCTATTTCTTTAGAAAAGCCCCCAAAACACTGAAAATGTTCATTTACCTACTGATAAGTAAATGCAAATTTAAAACACCCTCTTCTCAAATGGTAATATAAAATCAGCAACGATGATTGCAACGAAACACACTTCTACCTAATGGCACTTCTCGCAATTAGCAAAAGACAAAGAAGTTGAAAACTAGCTAGTTCTCCCTAAATTTTAAAGTGGTAGAGAGTTTAAAAGATGTAAGTATTTATTATGCATGCCAAAGTGCCTATCAGTTAAAAAGGTTTTTAACAAATTTCTTCATATAAAAGTGTCACTGTCAAAAACATGCAATTTAATGACAAGGCTTCAAAAAGGTTTTAATTACCCATTGCCAAATGTCCGTGTGCGAGTGCATCCATCCGTGAAAGACTGCTGCCTTACGCAGACAACAATCATATCTAATCCACTTTCAACACTTTCTAGGACAGCACATCAGGTCGGCATGGAAACCTCTCTGTAGTGTATTCATAGGCCTGATGTACTTACTCTCTAACCCTAGCATCCAAGGTTCACACCTACATCTACCTGGGTACATGGAACCACTGCTGTGGAAGAGGCAATAAAAAAAACAGGGAATCGTGTGCATTTGGTAAACAGCCCTTCGCTGCATAACAAGATGTTCATTTGACTTGCAGGATTTATTCGATTTCAATTTGTTGTTTTCCAGGTATCCAAGAAGTCTCGCACAGCTCAAAGTTGTATGGGATCAAGACTGGCACTGAAAATAATACGGATTCAAAAATATTAGCAGGTGATATCAACAAACAAGGATGGAAGAGTTGAATCTCCCTAAAAGGGGACTGCTATTTTATAGTGGATATTGTTAGACAAATATTCCACCTCTCTGCCATTTCTGGCGTGAGACAGCGTGGCCACACCAGATCCGAAAACCAAAGGATAACAAGCCAAGATCTTGTCTTTCAGCTTCTGAACTACAAAGTCAAACAGGCTGTTCTACAAGCACAGAGAGTGAAAGGATCCCTGTCGGAGGACACGCTGTGGTGGGTCCAGGATGTCTACACAGAAACAGCAGAGCAACTGGAGTCATTCCAATCTGCTCACACATCCTAAGCTCTGTGTGACCGCAGGTAATCTATGATAGATTTCCTAGCTGGGGTGGCAAACATCATCGATATATCTTGCATTCAGAGAGCATTAATATTAATATATATATATATATATATATAAAAATATATAAAAAAACACTGCAAATATATCACAAATGAAAACAATAAATCCAACTATTAAAGTGTCACATTACAAAGTGCCCCTCCCGGTTAGTCACCTGTAAGCGGTGGCAGTGGTCATGTGTTCATGCCTCCCTCAGGTGGTTGGTCACCATCCATCAACAGGTTGCCACCTAAGGTTAGTTATGTTGTGAGCGGTGCCGGACATTATTCTTACGTTACAGGTGTTGTGTTCGTTTTGCACTTTTATATTCAGTTTTGTTCTCATTAATCTCTTAGTCTGAGACCTGTGCTTTTCTTCCTTTTTATGATGCGTGTTCTTGCTCCTGCTTTGCCCTCCAACGTTAATCTTATATTGCAAAGAATCTTTCATACAGGCAACACAAAATACTAATCCCACCACCAAAAGATAAACATGTATTAAAATATTGCACATATTTCCAATATGCCTATAAACAGAGTTGCATATTTAGGGGGACAATTGATCAAGGATAAAGAAGAACATTTAGGAGGGCAATTGATAAAGTAGTTCTCGGATATTTTAAAGTATTGATATATACACTCACTTCCCAATTAGTGGGTTCTGATACCTTTGAAAGGTGTCCTGTACACATAAAGCAACTACAGATATCTAATTTAAGGTTCAAAGAAAGCCCACTGAAAAAAATGAAAAGAAAATCCAGAGATATGCAAACACAGAAAGGAAGCCAGGCATGCAAGGGGGATGTAATGTTGTGCAGTGTTCCTAGGCGCTCGTGGGGTGCTCGCTTTGCCTCAGAGCCCTCAGTGCGGGCAGGAATGTCCTGGAGTTCTCAGAGAAGCAAGGACGGTTCAGTGAAGCTACCTGCCTCCACCTCACGCCAGGAGACATGTTCCAACTTCCTTGTATGAGGCAGTGAAAAGGCCCTGATCAGAGCACCGCCTGAGAGAGTCGCTCCCCGAGCCTGCAACAATCTGCCACGGATGACCTAACACTGGGGGATTCTGGTATCCAGAGAGGTGGATTCAAATTTTTTGGATGAGGGTACTTGGTAGACCACTGTACCACTGTGTGGACAGGCCATTCGGTCTGGAGGGCCACCTGGGGTACCTTACTTGTTATGTTTTGTGTTCTGCAGGTGTGAGCATAGTGGTGGTCACCCCGTTGACAGAGGAGCCCCGCTGATGCAGAAGGTGCAGGCTTTGCACTTGGTTGACTAGAAGGAGACTCTACTGAGGGTCGCTGAGGGAGTCCCAGCCAATGGAAGGAGGTGGCGTCTCTGCACCCAATCGATACGATGAGCTCAGTCCACCAAGAGGGGCACCTTCCAGTGCCTGATCGATGAGGGGCCCAGGAGAGACCCCGGCAAAGCAACAGGGTGCTGCTTTTATGCCACCTGAGCTAGCGGACACTGAGGGCCTCGGACGTCTGGTGGACACTGTGCGCCTCCTCCAGTGAGAGAGGCCTGCGTAAAAAGAAACAACGATTTCATTAAAGTCTCGTGTTTGCTTCTTCTATCCTTTTCCTCAATGTTCTCCGCCCGAGACAAGGGACCAATCCTCCGTGATCAAAGTGACAAAGTGATCAATCATCCGTCTGTGACTTCGCTTGACCTATATATCAATCAAACCGAGACCTGCCGCAGCTTATAAAAATAATAACCCCAAGATAAAAAAACACATACAAAGAAAAAAAAAAAACCCAAAGCATAAGTAAAAAAATACCGATAATCTAAAACGGTATAATTACATTTCCTAGCATTTAACTTTTAAACAGTCTAGGTGTATAAGTATGTGACTGTGTATGTATATGGATAGAGTTTAGGTGGGGGATGAGAAGATGGATTTCAGGCTCTGTTGGGTCAGAGGGACATGCCCTGAGCATCAGGCCACAGGGTCATATCAGGTGGGTCCATTAGTAGAGTGGAGCTTTAATGTGATGCTGTTGTCACTATTACCATAATTCTGATAGCCTAACTGAGTTCTTAGGGTTATATCCATGGCTTTAGATTGAATACGTGTTGATTATCAAACATTGGCAAGAAGGAGTGGTTGGACAATGTCTGAAGATGAACTCTGTAGGTGAGATAAGCTGCATGTAGATATGTGGTATATGCAGGTATGTTCAAACTTCATGCGTTATATTTAATTACACGACAGTTGAAGAGGTTGGAAAAAAAAATGGTAAATAGAAAAAAGTTCAGCATGTTAAGAAAGAGTTCCATGTTTCAGTGAAGATTGCTATTCCTTTCTTCTGTAATGCCTTTTTCTGGCGAGATATAATTTAGAGGGTGCTTTGATTCTCAGTTGGATAGTTTTCTTGCTGAGAGTCAAGAGATTAATCATTGCTTTCTGTGCTTACGGGGGAGGTCAAGTTGGATGTTGGATTTTCGAGCAAAGCATATGGATGCAGATGTTGGACTTTTACAGTGTAGGACTGATGAGAGCGAGACAATTATTATATAATTCACAATGATTATATAATTATGGTATAATATACTGAGTAACAATGTACCATCACACCGATACTGAGTACTTATTCTGTACCTGCTCTGTACACATTGTTTTTCCATCATGATATACAGAATACATCACTATTCCACATATATTTACCATTTTGCTACACCTGTTGTCTTTTAACATGTTTAAATTATGGATTTTGGACAATTTTATTTATTTTTATGTGCCATCCAAAATGATTGGAACCCGTCACAGCTAAAGAACTGTTCCTTGCTAAGAACGGATTTACATTTGCACTTGTAAGCAATTTCATGCATCACAAGTCAGTATTTCATTCATTACAGGTCTGAAACACTGTAGGATGGCATATTGATTCCCAGATTATTCAGCACGGGCTACACCTACAACACCTACCATGGCCTTTTATGGCTGAGACGGAAGAGTGAAATGTGAAGACGACATCCCCTCTGTGTCAAGACCACGAAAACAATGCTGCTCCAGCCGCTGCAGTCTGAAGAGGTCTCCATCGCTGACGCAACATCTGCAATGTGAGAAAAGAGAGCTAAGATAACCAGTGTTTGGGGCCAAAAGACGGAGAGCGTCTCCTGAGGAAGAAACGTAACTGGGCAAGCTGGTGATGTGCACAGCAGGAAGCAATCGCGTCTCTAGTACCAGTCGTATTTGAAGTGAGGTTCGATTCACATCAGAAAACCCAAGCCCCTTAAGTTGTAACCAGTGTACCATACAGGCTTCAGGAATATGTAATGTCAGCTGACTCCAATATCATTTTTTTTGTTGTTGAGTCTTTTATTAATCTGTATTAACTAGATTAACATTGAAAACAGACTTAGCATTAAGGCCTAACCCTAGCTCCACTTTTACATTAATCAAACATTAATAAGTGCTGAAAAAAGAAAAAAAAAAATTTTTTTTAAAGGATTACTCACTCACCGTGAAACAAATCAACAACTTCCCCTTCACGTAACTAATTTACTGTGACCCCCACAAAGCTCTAGCCAATGAAACTACCGTACGTAGAGCAAGAGAGACAGCAGCGCAGGCGTGAGGCACCGGTCATGCATGTGTCTTGACAATCCGTGATATCACTGTGAAGGTGGAATCCCATCCTTCATTCCACACTGAAACTCTTCAATCTGTAAGTGTGTGGTTTAAAAGCAAATGCTGTCAAGTGTGACTTTCCATTTTCCACTTGACAGTGCTGGTGCTTCACTGGAGAGGCATCATGGCCAGGTCTTTGCTGACAGGCAGGTCGCAAACCCATACCCACCCACCCCACCCCCACCAGCCCCGTCATCTGCGTTCAAGACTCCAGCTCTCGTTTCCGACTGCTCTCACAATCGATGGGACTTCAGCCGTTTCAGCCTGGTTCAGGTGAATAACTCAGCCATCGCCCATGTGACGGCTATGCAGGAAACAGATCAATTTGTCACCCAAACAGAAAGGCGTTGTTGCACACTGTAACACCTGATTTATGAAGTCCATGTGAAAGCAGGTAATGGTCCTGCATTGTGATGAGAACCTGATGGTAACGCAAGTGGACAAACCTGGCTACAAAGGAAGCAGTTTAATTTCTGATTGTTCAGGAGGGACAATACAAATAATGCATTTGTTAGAAATTAAGAATGGTACAGGAAATTTGCACTTGCAGTAAACAGAGCAATATGCTTGTCTACAGGATACACTACCATGGCAAAGTGTGTTTCCTCTGTATGATTTAGAGAGACAAGCAATTAGTGAAAACATTTATGATGGTGGTCCGTAGTGCCTGGAAATGTTCTTTTTAAAAAAAAAAAATAAAAAAAAAAAAAATCAAAACCCAGAGAGCTGGAAAACCATTTGCGCAAAATCTCCCAACAAATCACATTAAGTACTACAGCCATAATGTTCCATTATAAGATAACTGCATCAAAACATTGAGATAATGTGCTTTCATTGCCAGCGTGTCACCCATGTCTAACTTTATTTCATTAAGATAATCAAAGACGAATAGGCCTGGAATAACACTGAAATGTGTTATGAAGTCAAAACAATGATTCAATTCCACTCCTTCTATGGTGAATAACAGTTCCAAAGTTACTGTCATGTTGAGTAGTGTTGCCTTAATGTCACTGGATTCAGGGTTGATGGAGTGTTTACCAGCTTATTTTCCAACAGAGCTGTTGAGCCCATCTAATTGTCAGCTACACTCTCTCTCTCTCGCACACACACACACACACACACACACACACACACACACACACACACACACACACACACACACAC
>JAOXYF010000027.1:16854416-16865335 GCA_028565775.1 Sternarchorhynchus goeldii | reverse complement strand
TCTCTCTCTCTCTCACACACACACACACACACACACACACACACACACACACACACACACACACACACACACTCACACACGTGAATGTATTTTCCAGTGCTGATTAATAAAATTGAAGTGCTGACTTCTGCACAGTTTAATCTGCCATACCTCAAGGCTGCATGACCTTGACTTTTGGCCATGCTGAAATCCCTGTCGGCATAGTAACCAACCAACCTGCCCATAAGGCTGTATGCCCATATTGCTTCTCTACCCAGTAGGAAAGTAAACAGCAAAGCGCATTTGGAGCTGCACTAATACACTCACAAGTAGACTTATTAGAAAGAGTCTTAAATGTTTATTCATGCGTGTATCCGTTTCGGCTTTTGTGCTGTTCTTTTTTTTAACGTGCTCTTTCCCGAGACACTGTGAACAGTAAACAAGCAGAAGGGAGTGTGTACTGTGCACATCAGGCCTGGTCAGGATTAACTCGGCCCCCTGTACTCAAGGTCATGGCAAGTTCTCAGCTATGTGAAGGACATGGCTGTTCGGTGTTTGCCCAGCCGAGAAAGCAATGCTGCACAAATACAATTAGGGACAGCATAGGAGAGAGAGAGAGGAAACACACGTGCCCCTGTATGTCCTCTGGAAACACACACACACAGTCCTATTACCTGACTTTCATGCTTCAGTCACATCACCCTCATCCCCTGCACACGTTCACACACACACACACACACAAGCTCAGCCTCTCAACAGTTTGCCTATCGCTCAATACAACCCAAGTATGTGATTTAGTTATAAAAGGACATATGGATTTTGAGAACGGTCCAGAATGAGAGGCAATGCTACGATGGTCACAATAATCCACCAACCCCCTTAACCTCACCACACTTCAGCAGCTGAACTCACACACGAATGGAGCCTTATTTACAGGCACTTGTTAAATCAAGTAAAAACCATCCTGATAATCAATATAGATTGCAGATATTCCCAAGTGTGTGTGTGTGTAGGTTGGTTGGCACAAGTTTTGGAGCAGACGCTCCTGGAGGAGCTAAAACTCATGCGAGTGCTGATTTGGACCAACACCTCCAGACTGATTCAGCCTATTACTCAAAGGGTGTTAATTACGATGAGTGTGACTGTGTGTGTGTGTGTGTGTGTGTGTGTGTGTGTGTGTGAGAGAGTGTGTGAGAGAGAGAGAGAGAGAGAGAGAGAGAGAGAGAGAGAGAGAAAGAAAGAACTTACATTCCATGAGCTGAGAACACGCTGCACATTGAGTAAATCATGGGATCCCTCTGCTCCGGTTCCATAACTAACATGTTCTATAAACTACATTCCCAAAGTCATGTGATTTCAAATGATGACACACTGATGTCATAATAGCAAGTGAGTAAAGTATGTTTGTTTCACCCAGTTCTGAGGAATAATACTGAAAAGTGATGGTGTCATAAAAATTCATAAAAATATACTGGGAGTTTAATTTGAAGTGTGCAGAGGTGGAAGGTCCTTCGTTTGTGTGTGTGTGTGTGTGTGTGTGTGCCACCTTTCCTTCCATCCACTCACCCAAGTCTTTTTATATTGTTTCCTAACTCTGGTTAACTGTAACTGCATGAAACATGCCTGTGTGGGAGTTCAGTGCTAAAAATGTTATTTTTTTCCTGTTGATAGAAACATTTTAGTGTGTGAGTGTGTGTGTGTGTGTGTGTGTGTGTGTGTATTCATCACCAAAGGGAACTGAGTGACTTGGCAGATGTTTTGATAAAGCAATCAGGAACACTCATGCTTGTGCCAAATTATATACAACAAACCACCATGGCTAAATACAACACACACACACGCACACACACACACTTGCCAGTGGAACTGTATAAAACTTGGAGGCCTGTGTCCAGCCATCTGAAATATATTCCAGTGTTTGTACAAGAGAGTATAAGGGGGGGTGGGGTTAACTTTCATTTAGCAAGTGTTATGATCAGTGCAGATCTGGTGTTTAGTTCTACCATTTCTGTTGGTTCATATCAGTGTTCGTTGGGGCTCGTTATCTCAGTGACATCACAGTCAAGCACAATCACCCCTCTCCTGAGGCAGACTGCAAACACATGCTGAAATCAACTATGGAAATTATAAAGCCAAGTGGAACTGCGCGTCTATCAACCAAGTAGAAAAGCCATCCTATTTCATGCCGAGTTGTCATTTACAAACATTGCAAGTACACAAGGTTTCCAGAGAAACAGGATGTTTCAGACAGGGGTCCTTCAGCAGCTGTGCAAGCAAAGTGCTTCTAAAGTTAAATCTAGATCTAGAGGATCTTTATTAGATCTTTATCTAGAAGATAAAAACTAGAGTTTATAAATAGTTTCTATTGGGAAAAGTAGATGGTTAATGCGTAATAATCGTTGCGTGGAGTTCTAAAGTTACAAGAGTTTAGATCGAGTTTCCCCAACTTCAGTGATGCCATAGCATCAACTGGCAATGGAAACAGGTGTCATCAATGCAGTGGCAAAATTGCCTTGCCACTGAAAATGACAAAACCTTAATTATGATGGTCTGAAGGTGTTCAACAAGATGATCATCAAGCCAACTCTTCGTTTCTCCAATGTAAATCTCTTCCAAGTAATTCAGTAGACGATTCCTGCAGTAATGCATGAAGAGAGATGGGTAGTGGTAAATTAACCTTTCATGCTAGTGATTGTCGGAGCAGTGTTAGTAAATTTATATATAGCACATGTAAAGTGGTTGCTGGGTACATAACCAGAGTTATTATCTGAATGGTCATTTATCCGTCCTGATGCATGTTTTTGTCTCAGCTATAGGAGATCAGTAGAGAATCCTTAAAAAAAAAACTATGCATATCTGCATTATCTTGAGGATTCCAAAGTGTTCAGGTACAACATTAGCCATGTTTTTTTATTTGTAGGACGATAAGTGAGTGTTTATAGGTCAATACATCCATTTTCTGCATCATCTATGACTTCTTTAGAAAATTCAGTCATGAAAATATTCAGATATTTCCATACTAGCGCCTTCACTCTCAGCACAAAACTTCCTTGCCAAGAGTAAGAGATGCAGGTCTTGTATTGCAAAAAGGAATGAGAACAACCCATAGCTTTATAACAGATTGTGATACTAAGGCCAGAACTTAATAAACATCTAAAAAAAAAGTAGTACTCATGTTATGAAGTGTTATAATCCATGTATATTCCAGAGCTTGGAGAAAGAAGAATAAACAGTTGGTGGTCTTTACGTGGCAAAAACGCCATCTATGTATCTGCTCAATCTTAGGAAGGTCAAACGAACCATGATGCATCCTCCATCATCCAAGGAAAATGGCCCTCAATAGGATACAAAACCATTCCTGTCAAGGGGGAGACAGGAATATTTATTATAGTTTGCCCATTTGTAATTAAACCGTTTAAAAATGTTTGAAGGTATTAATTAAAACAAAAAAAACCCAAAAGAAGCATGACAATATTAAAAAGGTCACTGGCCCCGTGTATGAGGACTAGAAACTTTTAATAAAGGTATTCTTTAAACGTCTGCAGCACCTTAAATGAAGGTCAAACTGTATTCCATATGATATGTTTGAGCTTCTAGAAGAGTGTTAATGTGTTTGACTATACTGTGCCAATATGTGTCAGCACAAGGGAAGAGAATTAGCCCAGCTCTGGGAAGAAACTGTTAGGTCAACAAGCAAAAACAAACACAAACAAACAAATGAAATGAACAAATGCTGAGGAGAAGAAGTTTGAAAACAAAGGGAATGGAGAAAGCAGGGCCAAGTGGAGAAAGAAACGGCTCTACGGATTACAGTGGCTGTGGAAGATAGAGCCATCAGGCACCAATCGATAACTCCGAATGGGGGATGTGAGGGGAAAGAGAGACGAAGCAAGAGCAGTAGAGAGAAAGGAGGGAAGGAGAGAGACAGAGAAGAGGCAGGAGGATGGAGAGAAAGACGGGGAAACTTGGAGAAGAAGTAACACTGGCATGAAGTACACCAGGGGGGGTCAATACCAGCTCAGACCATAGATCACAACTGGCCTCATCACAGTGAAAAGCATCTGGCGCTACTGCTTTTTCATATCTCTCTCTCTCTCTCTCTCTCTCTCTCTCTCTCTCTCTCTCTCACACACACTCACTCACACCTGCTTGGATCAAACCGACTGCAATAACGTTCTATGAAATCAGAAGCCTCAACTTTGGTACTCTGCTTGCTTATTTTCTTGTACATATTTACGGTCAGGCGTACACACACACACAAAAAAAACAATGCTAAACTTTAATCTGTGAAAGGAGTCATTTCCCAAAACACAAGGCAGTGTTTGTGTGTGTGTGGGGGGGGGGGGATTCTTTCCGTAAGTATCTGCTATCTACATTTGCTGTTCACTTCACAGCACTGTGAAGGACATTTCCCCCGTGGAGACCCTGTAGACTGTGTCGTCGCTTAACTGTATCAGCATCACTCTTAGGTGAGTTATTTGGGTCACTTACAGGCACGTCAGCAGGGCAGAGGGCCACAGGGCAGTCCGCAGTCATCCACGGAGCAGCTGGTGCTTCGGGTGCCTGCTGCATGGCCGTTGAGCCTCGAACAGAGGCATGACATGGGCGTGATTGAGAGCAACCGTCATGCGCTTTTGAGCTGAGCAGGAAAGAGCAACCATGGGTTCCTGTAGCATACTTATTAGAGGAGGGGGGGGGGGGTGGAGGCTGAAACAGAGAAGAGAGAGAGAGAGAGAGAGAGAGAGATAGAGAGAGAGAGAGAGAGAGAGACAGAGAAAGAGAGAGAGTGTATTTGTCCAGTGCCCTTACAGAGGTGACTGCTGCTGGGCTGGCTGAAATGCATGCCAGGCCTCTGGGAAGGACAGGCCTCAGCAATCTGCAGCCAGGGCCGTGGTTCTGCAGAGGTGGGGGCGGAGGCAAGGGTGTGGGTGGGTTATCTGACTGCCTCACAAGCCCTGAAGTCACAAGGTTCCCTGCATAAAATCCCACAGACCGGGCATACATACCACAGCCAGCCAGCCGCTTCCAATATCGCTGTAATCGCAGGGGAAACACACATACACACACACACACACACTTAGAACTGCAGATGCAGTAGGAGACCTGTGCTGCACACCACTACAAGTTCCTCTAAAACAAGATATGAGAAACCAACAAAGAGGATGGCGAGACCAGCCATTGCAAGGAGGTTTACAGCACTGCCAGGATCAGGCGTGCCACTCCACACTTGCGCGCGCTCTCCGACACACTCGCGCGGCATCAGAGATGTTGCAGAGCTCCCTCGGTCGAGCTGCCGAGCTGTCCAGGAGAGGACTTTTTCGGAAAAAACACACATGCGGCGTAAATAAAGTTGCTTTTAGAATTCGTTAATTCTCCGCGGGGCTCAAGAGCTCTCAGTTCAGCCGAAAAAGGCTTCCCTCCACGCTGCCTGCTGCTCACTGGGGTTCAGTGTGGATTTTTCCCCAGTGCGGTTCATTCGGTCTCTTCCTTGCCTGGCTGGCCCCAGGCTCTTTCCACCAACTGCTCATCCAATTGAAACTCCAATATGCAGTGTAACTGTTCCCAATTAGCTCCTACTCCAGCACAGGCCTGCTCTGTGCTGCCTGCCCCATTAAAGTCATGAGACACATCCAAAATTGCATCCTACTGTTTGAAATCCGTGAATCAGCTGGGGAGTGGTAAGAAAGACATTAAGGTTAGGTGAATCAGGCTACAAGAGTGACTAAAAGGAGAAACTGCCACAATGTTGTTATATTAAATTAGCTTGAATCTGGTTTTATACCTGCAGGCCACTTTCCAAAGTCATCATGAGTCAGCATGATATCAGCTCACGTTAGCTGAGACTGAACACATACAAACCGTCATGCACACAAACACATACACACAGAAGAGCGAGAAACACTGGCCAGTGTTTCTGGAGATACTTAAAACTCAGGGCCAAACCAGAGGGTTAAAGCACTATTGCACCAAGAGTTAACGGATTGTCACTGAGGCATTCATCCATCTTTGTCTCTTTGATCCTGTGCAATTTGTTTCAGAAATGAGATGTAATTGCAGTATTGAGCAGCATGCCTTGCTCACCGTTGTATTAAAGTGGGCCAGCCAGGGATATTACAGTGCACTGCCTTGATGGGATGGGGGTCCCAGCCATCCAAACCAAAAGGGGAGGGGTGTGCAATGGGGACCAAACACTACATTTAGGCTAAAAACAGAGGCGGCATTCCATCAATCAACTGGAATAAAACGACAAAAAAGGCTGTTTATGCACTGCTTGAAGGTTGTGTGGAAACTATTTACAGGTTAGAACTATTCAGTCCACTACATGGGAAGTAACCAATTCCAACGTTCAAATCCAACCAACAGTAAAATATAAAATATATATATCAGTAAAAACTGTGAAAAATACAAACATAGACTTTTCTCCAAATTGAGGTGTTTTGAGGAAATTACGAATCCTTATTCCGTTATTAAAAATATGAACATCTCTCTTATTGGAGCATGTCAGTGTGGGGAAGAGATCTCGGAATGTTCCTCGTTGCAGCACACATCTCCCTGGAGACAGGGAAAAAATAAAACACGCTGTTCACTTCAAACCTGCCTTTTGTGGAGGTAAAGTGTCCGAATTTCACGGCATGTCATAATATCACTCTCCGAGAGACAGTCCTGCCCGCTCCCCTCCACTGCTGCTCTCCCAACGGGCCATTTTCTTTCGTTCGTCTCCGTCAGGCGACATTGCCGGAGGGGCGCGAGCCAACAGCGTGCGGCACGGCCGTGTAGAATAGCAGCCTGTTTTAGCGGCTGGGATTATCTGAATGTGCTCTACCCCGATAAGTGGATTAATATAACATTTCTCCGTTTGGCTGTGCGAGGTTGAGACATCACGGAAACCGCGATTTATAAAGTTAGGCACGTAGCGTCCGGATTAGGGATGAGTGAGAGTGCTAGAGTATTTCAGTCCGGGGGGGGGGGGGCACTCCGTAGCCCTTTAATTAGTCCTGAAAGGGGGGTAAACTTCCCCCTTCTCCTCCACCAGCACACAACAAGTGTGGCGTTCAATAGATGGCATATGAGCTATTAAATAATTCATTTTCTCTAATTATTAAAAGGAAAACTCCTTTCACTTACCTCCCTTCAGCAGATATGTCCAGTGAGTTGATTAGCTTGCTAGCCATTAGCCACAGCTATTTGCTTTAGGTAGCCTACTTGATGGTCTGAGTAACTTTTAATGGAAGTCTGCAAACAAAAAGTTTGCTGTCCTCCTGGTTTAAGGTGCTTCATTAGTAGTGTACTAATGTTTTGTGACACACTAATGCAGCCAGGGGCGGTAATTCTATGCATTAGTCGAGTATTCTAATTAGAACCCAAGTACCCATATTGAACTGCAGCTTGTGTTTCCCTCGGTACCGCACACGTGATCAGAGCTACTGATTTTTTTTTTTGGGGGGGGCATCAATAGCTAATAGGTTTGCGCTATCAATAGGTTTGCACTGATTCAAGCACTAGCACAGTCCAGTTACTATACTACTGCGCCAATGGGCATATACTGGCTACAATAACAACTGCTGCTCATATAAGATCTAACTGTGAATTAAAGAACAGGGTTAAGCACTGGAGAAGTAGAAAAATAAATAAATAAATACAGTAAGCAAAAAGTGCATGTGTGCACACACACACACACACACACACACACACACACACACACACACACACACACACACACACACACACACACACACAGGTCTGAGCTGTTTGGAGAGGCAGGGGAGGTTCCTGGTGTTTGGCCTTTTGGCCTTTCCAGTGGCTAAAGGGTTTGGCAGGATAGCATCACAGAGGACATATCGACCTCCAGCAGGGCTCAGTGATTAGAGAAAGAGGAGAGGTCTCTAAGTAATGCTGCCTCTGTAACACATACAGCATAGATGTGCTGTATTTACATTTAATGTCTAACCTCTATTTGTCAGTGTATTTTCAGCAAGAATGTTTTAAACTGAAGCTTAAAAATCACCCATCCAAAATGCTGACCAGAAAGCCTGTAGGTTATGTCATGCTTTATATAATGTAGGGTGTACCACTTTAAATAACCTGACTTCTTCAGAACACAAAGACCACTAGATGAACAGGAAAAGAAAAGGCTTTCATGTTTAAATAGTTGTATCTGGAGCAGTTCGTCTTTTTCAAGAACCCCCTCGAGAGCACATTAAGAAGCCCACTTTCGAGAATGTATCTCTTTCCAACCAAAATGCGCTGCTGGTATTTCCATATTGCTGCAACAGTCACTACAGAATGTCACATTACACAGATATTTGTTTTTTTAGCTACATTTCTACTGCAATTTCTAGACAACAAAGTGTTTTGTTGTGCAGTGTAACCATCACAAGTTACCTAACAATTCTCTTCTGTAATTGCTTCATCCCCAGAGAATAGGTATGTGCACACCTGTGTGTGTGTTCATTTTCATTGACTGAAGTATATGGCATCACCACTAGGCTAAAACACTGATGATTAAATTACACATATGAGCTTCAAGATGACTTGTCACTGTTTTGTTTTGTTTGCAAATAGCACAAAAAAGTCTCTACAGACTTTTTAAAAAAATATACTCCACTGCAGAAACAGAACACTTACCACTGTAGGAACAGACGGATTCAGGGGCTTTGAAAGTGCACTGTCCCTGTCTGCCAAAACTAACCGTTAACTGAGGGAAATTGATCCTACATCTCTGTGCACACTGGGATGAACCTTAGGCCGGTTACACACTGAGGCTTCCTTTCATGATTCTTTTAACATCCTGGATTCACACAGGCCACTGATACAGTGTAATCCAAACAGAGCTCAGAGCCCTCAGGACTTCCACAGCTCCCACTCATATTCTATTGACTTTTCATGATTTTATGAAATGGAAAATGACTAAAACAGGCACACAAACTTAAAAAAAATAACTTCTATAAATACTTCAAGAAGTATAATATTATGGGATTAAAAACCATAATAACCACAATATGTAAACCTTTAAAATCTATTTTAAAAATGTATTTTTATCCAGTTTAATCAATTTTTTCCTCTTATTTTTATTATTATTATTATTATTATTGTATTTTATCTTTATCATGTAAAGCACATTTAAGTTCTTGCGAGAAGGTGCTACACAAATAAACTGCATTATTTTTATATTAGATTATTATCTTGGGTTGATCTAATCCAGTACTTTCCACCTTTCAGTAGTGTGTCAGTGAATCCTGTTGCTCTTGTTTATCAGAGGGTGACTCACAGAGGCAAGCTGTGAAAGCTTCAGTGACATGCAAACACCATGCAGACCTGCTGCTCATAAACCCATGGCCCCTGCACCCATGGAAAACACGCTTGATTTGTCTAAACTCACAATGTTCTGCAGATTTTCTAGACTTTGAATACTCATGTGATGTTCTAAATTTACCTAGTGAGAAGTTGACTGGCAGCATATAAAAGAGGAATTGTGGTTAGCAGTTCAGTAAAATGATATACTTTTCAATCATTGACAGTTTTCTATAAGGATTATTTCACCTTTTTGGGAGACAGGATGTTTCTTACACTAATACTGTTATGATATTTTATACTGTTATGCTTATAGTACTGTAACTTTGGGTTTCTGTTGATATGACCTATCATATCTTATGATGAATTTGTTATGGAGACAGGGCAGATTTCTTTGCTTACTCATTGCAGGACATCTTACTGAATGAAAGTAGCTTAATGACTCTGATTCTGATTGGAGGAGAAAAAGAGCCAATCAAGAGGAAGCAGTCATAATTGCTAGCGGCACTGTAAGGGCTGGTTTTTTGTTTGTTTTTCCAGAAATCAGTGCTAGGTTGGTCCTAAACTTTCCAATTATTAAAAAAGAAGGTTACTGCAGAATCGATTAGATATTAAATGTAGAAAATTCAAACAAACCCTCCTGTGTCCACTATCCTTTCGTGTCAGTGCCCTGCCATGACGTGAATGACAAGGATATGACAAGGATAACGGAACATTACTCTCCTCTTACCAACAGCCCACGTACTGTTACAGTCAGAATCAACAAAAAAGTTGTGCATAAAAACTGAAACATATTCAAATGTGAGAAGGTCTGTGGCTTTCAGGGAGGTTCTGACAGCGGCGTTTCACAGGCAGGACATGCTTTAACGCGTCACATTTAGCATGGCAGACAGGAAAGAGACGTGGAGAAGAGACGTGAGAAAAAGACGTGAAAAAGAGACGTGAGAAAGCAGCACAATGCTCGGATCCAAGAAGAGTGCGCTCTCTGTCAGAGGCTTAAAGAGGACAACTCCACTTTGCACTCATCCTCTTACAGACGCCAAGGCCATTTGATCTGCTTACATAACTACACCACATACACACACACACACACATGCACACACACACACACACATACACATACACACACACACACATACACACACACACACAAGCACATTCATTTTATTCTGTGAATGCTCCTAGGAGGGTTTCATCTGAATTTATGTTTCTCTCTCTCTGTCTCTCATTGGTTTATCCAGTGACGTTGTGTGCTTTTGTGTGTGTGTGCTTGTGTGTGTGTGCGTGCGTGTGTGCAGGCGTGCGTGTGCGTGTTTGTGTGTGTGTGCTGCATTTGTGCGTGCTTGCGTGTGCGAGCATGCATGTGTGTGCGTGTTTGTGTGTGTGTGTGTGTGTGTGTGTGTGTGGGTGGGTGTGTATGTGTGTGAGCATGCATGCGCAGTTTCTCTCACCCACAAAAAAAGCTCCAAAACCAAGACAGGGTTTTTAGCAGTGGTTGTTCTCAGAAAAACAGGCCAGCCACTAATTAATCATTAAATCTGAAATTAGCATACAGCATCCTGCTTGTGTTCATGAAGGCCCACCAGGAGAGGACCAAAGGAAGAGAAAGGGAAGAGGGAGGGAAAAGGAGACAAGCATAGAGGGAGAGA
>JAOXYF010000027.1:16842182-16854316 GCA_028565775.1 Sternarchorhynchus goeldii | reverse complement strand
GAAGGAGACGAGCATAGAGGGAGGGAGAAGGAGACGAGCATAGAGGGAGGGAGAAGGAGACGAGCATAGAGGGAGGGAGAAGGAGACGAGCATAGAGGGAGGGCACGGAAAAGAATGAGCGGGAAAGAGTGAAAGGCAAGTAGAGGTGAACAGAGGAAAGCAGCCGGAGGAGAACAGACAGGGGCAGCGAGATATATACAGATTCAATCTGAAATCTGAGTGTCTGCTTCCTGCATGTCGTACCTGCAGTAGCACAGTGTCACGATGTGTCACGATGCATCACAGTGTGTCACAGTGTTGCGGCTCCGGTTTAGAGACCTTGCTGACAAGGGTTTGGGCTCAGTCTAGGCCAAACACAATGGCTGCTATATATAAAGACCGAACCGACAGGTGACCATCTGGAGTCCCGCGGCCGTGCGTGCCTAACAGAACGCAAAAGATCGATTTTTTGCTTTGCGCATTTTATCCGTAAGCCCAGCCTGCACTCTGCAAAGTGGAGAAGCTCTGTTCAACCTATGTGCTCAGAGAGGTGAGAGAAAGAGGGTCCCGAGGGAGAGTTCCGGGTGGAGAATGCAATGGAGCATGCACGGAGAGGTCAGGTGAGGACAGACAAGGCTAAGGAAGGAGAAGAGGGAACAAAAAGTCCTCATGCATAATGAATTAAACCTTGGAAGTAGGGAAGGCCCCCTGCTGTGTCAGCTAATGGGTGCGTGGATGCAGTTCTACATGTCCATGAGGAGATCTTCCCCCATGCACTGACGGCAGGAGTACAGCTGTGCTTCTGCCTGGGCTTCCGCGGTCTTTAAAGGCAGGAATAAACGAAGGGAGAGCAGCCATGTTCTGACTAATTAGCTATCCTGCTGAGAATAAGACAAATGTCTATGCAGGCTTGATAACATTCTCCTTTTAGAAACACACACACACAAACGCAATACTGAACTTCTCTCTCCTCAAAAGGATCTATTCACATTCACCAGTAAAAGGTCAGCAGCTGGGTAAAGCATCATCTAATTGTAGGTACCAGTGAGAAGTTGGACATGGAAGGCATCCAGCTCCTAATTGAACACAATAGCATAATTAAAAACCACAATTGCAGCACTTCATAGCAAGTATTCAGACAGAGCTACGTGCTAATTTGAACACACGTCCAAGAGTAAACTATCAAGCCACTCAGACTCTCTGAAACGTGCAAAAATAACCAGAGAGCTCAACGTCAAATCCACGATACAGATAACCCATACTTACAGAACCAAAGAGAACGAGGGTGTGAGGGATGTTTGACTATGCATATCTTAAGATGTGTACAAGACTGAACTGCACTGCCTAACCAAATAAACCCTTCGTACAGCACATGAAAACACCCTAAGCACTATGAGGATTGCCAGGAATAGCTCAAGACTTGGGGGGAGGCGGCAAATCCCTGTGAATGGGCCCAGGAAAAGAACAGGCTGGGTGGTGGTCAACCCCATCTGTGTTCCATGGATTTACAAGCAGTAAGAGACAGATAGGTAGAGAGAGATAGAGAGAGAGAGAGAGAGAGAGAGAGAGAGAGAGAGAGAGAGAAAGAGAGAGAGAGGGAGGGAGGGAGAGAGAGACAGAGGGAGAGTAAAACAGAGGGACGGAGTGAGACAGAGAGAGAGGGAGAGTGAGACAGAGAGAGAGGGAGAGTGAGACAGAGAGAGAGAAAGAGAGAGAGAGGGAGAGAGAGAGGGAGAGTGAGACAGAGAGGGAGGGAGTGAGACAGAGAAAGAGAGAGAGAGAGAGTGAGACAGAGAGAGGAGAGCAGTTATCCGATTCTCCCCTCTGACGTGACAGACAGTGTGAGTGCAGAACTGGGGGAGGAGGCGGAATACCTAAAGAGTGTGGCAGACAGGGGAGAGAGAGAGGAGAGAAACTAGGTCTCGATCTCCCATATCCATATTTACATAGAGCAGGAGAAACCCCCAGAGCTGCCAGAGAGAGCAGCAGCATAAGGAAAGAGCAAAAGGCTAGGGAGTAGAGCAGGAAAAAACAACAAAAAAAACCCAACACCACATTTTCAAGAGAAATTTTGAAGTCACTGCTGGAAAATACCAGCACTATTCTGGTGTGATTCCCACAGCTATTCCTCGAGGTTGCTAAGGGGAACAGAAGCATGCACACTCTTCCTTGAGTCTGAGTGGGATGTCTGATGATATGAAGGGTGAGGCAGGGTGGCTGAGTAACACAGAGGCCTGGCCAGGCTGCTGATGAGACCCGCAGACAGCAGGGAGAGGGGCCGGCCATATGCCCCATCCGTCTGGGGCCTCTGGGGGACAGGAGACAAGGTGACGCAGTACACATTCGTGTCGCCACAGGAGTACTGGAAACCAATCAACGGCACCACTTCCAGCACTCACAAGCACAGGCATGGGCGGAGGAGGTGGGGGGAGGGTGTGTGTGTGCGTCCCTCATACGTAATAACACGCCCACACCATCCGCTGTATTAATATGTATAAATATATATATAAATATTAATATACGTGAGATATATAATTATTAACCAGTACTGGGAAAACTGTTTTTAAAAAATTTAATCCAATTACCTATTTGAAAACACTAGCTCACAAAACAGTTGTGGCAATGATTGCATTAAAATAAGTAAGCAAACATGGTAACTATATTTTCTATAAATAGAACTATGTGTTCTATTTATATGCGTTTTCTAGATTTTAAGCTATAAGAATTCTTATGAAGCTACACAAATACACACGAGTAATTGAACCTGACTTCTGTTCACAAGAGAGAGTTGTTCTTGTACATCACAAGTTAATTTGCATCCTCATTAGTGCCGATCAAGTCCATTAGCTCTCTGTGCGCAGTTACAGGAGGATCGAGCCTCACCGATGCTTCCCTGAGCCCCGCCCCCTACCCCGCCCCTCTCCCTCGGCCGCTAGGTCCTTTGATTAAATAATAAAAGATCAATATCCACACAGCGATGGCAGCGGTGACTTAGTGTGGCCATCGATCGAGCCTGAGAGACGCGATGAAAAAGGGTCTGTCTGACAGGCCGCGTCGTCATGCATCAGCTCGCCAGAGTCGGTGGGCCGCCCTGGCGCATCAGCAGCCGTTTGAGATCCGCAGCAGCGGCTCCCGCCTGGCGGCACGCCGGGGCGTGGGCGCTCGAGCGTGCCCTCTCAGGGGAGCTCACCGCTATCTGGCCAAATGCAGCTCGGAGCACGGCCGTGCCCGCAGAGCGAATAGATTTGGATTCGCTGCAAGTTTATGGCAGGGAATAACGAAGGCGTGTATTTATTTATTTATTT
Source organism: Sternarchorhynchus goeldii (assembly GCA_028565775.1). NCBI lineage: Eukaryota > Metazoa > Chordata > Actinopteri > Gymnotiformes > Apteronotidae > Sternarchorhynchus > Sternarchorhynchus goeldii. The sequence continues at coordinate 16,851,032 of JAOXYF010000027.1, read as the reverse complement.
TTTTTCTGAACACGAGCAACCTACGAAAGGTGGACTGTCATTTTGCATTCTCTGTCACACCTCTTTAAAATGGCTGACTGATTTAGAGTCATCTTATCTGGTTGAGATTGATTTGTGGTAGATTGAAGCACAGTGATGTAGTCTGCACATGAACAGAATAAAAAGATGGCGATACACAGAGAGTCTCTCACATTAAACAGAGGAAAGACTTTCTCTCATTCTCACATCCCTAAAACTGGTCATTTCATACTTTGTAGAGACCTATAGAGATTGTAATGGTGGCAAGGAGGGGGCGGAAGGCGTGTAAGGAGCAAAATGAGTTTTATCTCCATAGCGCATAACTTGACTGAAGCAATATCGTGCCGACAGATCAATAAATAAAAAGCGAAAGCAAGCATCATGTTTAAACTTGGGCGAAGAACACACTCTGTAGAGGCAAATGTACAACCTCCAAAAGCGGCACCTGTGGGTTTAAATAGGTGATCATAGTGCAAATGGGAAATAGGTGCCAGGTGAGATCAATAAATAGGCGATTGTGAGCCCGGCGACGGGGTGTACGATGGAGTGGGCATGTCCTTATGACTGGGTGCCTGACGCATCATGACAGATACTCAGAACACGCTTAAGACATTCTGAACATTCTGACATATATATATATATATATATATATACACACACACACACACACACACACACACACACACACGATATGTTCGATCTTTTATTTATTTATATATATATATATATATCGAACAAGCCCAAAAGAGAAAAGAGAGGCTAGACTGAACCACGAGGCACTGAGCACTGATGCTCGTCGCCTGTGGGGGGTTTAAATAGCGTGAGAGGTAATGGAAGACAGGTGTACGCATTAATCAATAACAACGTGATTGGGAACACGGAAGTGATTGTGACTTGCGATTGGTGGATGACTGGCTGGGTGCCAAATGGGGCGTGACACCCAATACCATCATTAGAGACAAAAGCTCGTGAATGTTGCATATTTATTGGATATTCTGCGTGTTAGTTAATAAGAGCAAATAGCTAATGGCATATTTCTTCAGAAGAAACATCTTACCTGTTAGTAGGTAACAAAATCCATCCAAAAAAGAAAAACCTGCTCTCGGTATCTGCAGAAGCTGCTTAGCCTGCTGCTCTTTAATTAATACCAGAAGTAAATAAAAATGTATACAAAATGTTGCAATTTGCTATCAGAGGCCTTATATCAGGGTTAATGTACCACTCTGCCTAGTTCTGTAGGGCTCTAGTCACCAAACTTGTACAATATTTGGTAAATATCTGAGTCACTGAGCCATCTGAACTACTCAAAACATGGAAAACTGTGATCATTTCTTTCAAATCCCCTGTGATGTCAGCATGCACTGACAGTGGGACTTATGCCCATACAGATGGACCCAGCGCCTTTACTACAAACTTAAAAGGGTAAAATCAGACAAACGGTAAAATGCCTTCAAACCATGAGAATGTTTCATATCATGAGTATAAATCACACCCTACAATAGTGCATAGTTACAGTAATAAAGCTTAATGAGCCTTTATTGAATCCAAATAATTGGATATCTCTCAGCAACCACAAGAAGATCACTTGTCTCCAGTTCCTGAAAAGTCCATCCCACACAAGTGTTAGGGTCTCATATTCTATAGGAGGGTGGTCTGTGTTTCATTATTCTCATATGTCTCAGTGATGTGTTGCATCCAGCATCATATATCAAAGCTCATGAAAGTAAACACATACATACACCCCAGTGCATACACCAGAAAACCAACACACACACACACACACACCTGCATACTCACACCACATCATGGATATACCCCACTGAATCCAACTTGCAAACATCATCACTCAAGTTTGTAACCTGGAACATTTGTGGAATTGGCACAAAGAATAAAAAGACTCAGATATTGCACCACCTCACTAATTTAACTGCAGATATTTATTTATTGCAAGAAACGCAACTATCTGTAACAAACCGAAAACACTACAATTTAACCACATCTTCTCTGCCTGTTATACTTCTAAACAAAGAGGCACATCCGTTCTAATACATAACCGTTCCCATTCTACGTAATACCACTCTAACAGATCTGGAAGGACAATTTACAACAATAAAAATTACTATTGCTATCTGATGACCCATATTTTTTCATGTTTTTTACAATATTTTTTGATTCTCTAATTATTTAGAGGCATCTTACAACCCACATAACCCATGCAATTATCAGTTAAGTACATTATGACAAATGATAATGTAAATCATTCAATTGTCCACCTATATGTAAACATTGAAATATTGGTCAAAAGGTCTGTATATTTTAACAGTAGCTTCTCTAACAGTAAAGCAGCTAACAGAGTAAGTTTCTAGAAAATCTTGAGCCATTAATCTAAGAAAATACCTTAAACATACTTAGATTCTTAGTGAAGACTATCCACTCATATATTTGATAACCGACATGATGCTTTCTTCTGCAAATGATTCACATATCCTGACTGAGGATTTTTAAAAAATTATTATTATTATTGAGCTGTAATGGTGCTGGAGTGTCATTTTATATCTGAAGCGCGCATCATTGCCTCTAAACCACTTATTTGATTTCAGTGACCTTCAGCCTTTTGAGACTAGTCATCTTGTGATAAAGACATTACATCCTGTAAAAGGTATAGGGATTGAGTGCTCTCAGAGAAAGGGAGCACACTAAGTTTTGATAATCCTTAGCAATTATACTTAATTTATTCTTTGAGAGCTGTCTGATTGCATTACTGTTCATTGGTTTGCTTTTGTTTTTATTTTTTCATAAATATAATCTAGTTATTAGAAATACGTGCTAATATCATTAAACATCACTAATGTTGTGGTTCTATGATGGTTTTTTGAGTTAAATATTGTATATATTGTGCTACAGTAAAGTATATTTGATTTATTAAGATTATATTACAATTGATCATTAGATTAGATATTTGAGTTAATTACATACACATACACAGAGGTTCTTCATATATTGTTTTTCATTACAAAGTAATAACATACTTTATGACCTTCTCATTACATACTGACCTCAACATGGACCTTTGCAACTCATTTAAATGCAATGGTCTAAGCTATTTGTATGTGATTGGAGTTTTACATAAATACATTTATGTTGTGAAGGTATATGATGTCACTGTAGAGATTCAATCAAGTCCTGTACCATCGCAGGAGAGAGCAATCAGAGATATCGGTCAAGAAATACCTGAAACTAAATATTGTTTATAAATGTAGCGTAGCATACTTAATGCTCTTTAGATTGAGCTTCAGCATATTTAAGGATCTTCAACCCTCTTTCATGGAAGTCATACACACCCTCACACTACTCAACAGAGCTTATGCATGCAGTTGGACAGAAACTCAACATACAGCCTAAGTAGAGAAATCAAACTAAATCAAACTAAAGCAAACACATCTTACACATCTTTTCCATTACACATTGATAAGAGTGGAGTAAATTCTCCACATGTTTAGAAAGATGGTGAGCATCTCATTCAAAATGAATCTACTCCTTCACCCATACCAAGATTTGCACCATTGCAGGCAGAATTCCCAAAACAAATGGAGAAGTTGATTATGACACTTGGTGCACACAGGTTGATCTCCTTCTATATGATTTATCTAAAGCTCAAAAAGTTAGGAGAATTTTGAAGAAGTTAGAGCAGCTGCAGGCATTGTAAATTCACTTACCTCAGTCTGAGTCTGAATTTGGCATGGTTGAAGACAAGGAAGAACTCTTTGGAAGAACTCTTTTTTTTAGCTCCAAAATACAGAAGAAAAATATGTTGTCTACCTTCTGAGGATGCAAACTCTTCTTATTAAAAGCATTTTTAGAGGGGGCATCTTTGCTGCTGACTCAAATAAGAATAAAGACATAAGAAATAAGACATTATTCATGGACCTCCAGTTGGAGCAAAGACTTTCGTAATCCATCATCATTTGCTGTTACTTAGAACAGAATATGATCTGCAATCTGCAAAGATGGACAGGATGAACCAACACTTGGAAAGCTCCAGGGGTTCTTTTCATGCCCTCATGGTATATAGCATTCCACCTGAACTGGTAAACACAACTGCCTCTGAATCAAAGAAGAAAACTGATGAAATCCATCATCTCATAAAAGAAATTTCTGATTTGTGGAGACAAGTCACTTCTCTGTCAATGAAAGACAACATTCTAGTCAACACTCTAGTCCATACCGGTGAAACTCCTCAGGGCGTTAGTGTGAAAACCAGCTGTCAGACTGTCAATGCAACAACTCATGGGGTGTCATTTGTTTCACAGTCCATTGGACCAAAGTTCTGCATCAAGTATGGTGAGGATGGACACATTGCAGCTAGCTGCTCTAACAGTCTAAATCCCACTCTGGTCAGTCAGAAAAACTCAGAGCTGAAACAGAAATGCACAAATCAAACGGTTAAGTAGGAGTCACCTTCCGTATCTTTATACTACAAGCTGCTCCTGTTGACAGACATGGAGGAGCGGAACACTCTCATGAAACTTGTCCCCAAGTAATGAGTCACAATGTTGCATCTTATTCTGGAGCTTAGCTGAATGACCAAACCTGTGCAGATCCAACAAAGGTCAGTTCTCAATGATCCACACTGCAGGGCGTTGTTGAAGCGATACAGTGGGACTTAGTTCTTGATACTGCCTAACACTCTCAGAGACATTTTATGCTAGATGTCATGTTAACTGCTTCATAATTTCATTCCTTACATCCATCACTGGCATAGAGAAAGAGCTAACAGCACTTGCCCATATCAGTCCAGATTGTTACTTCAGCAGGCAAGTTCTATTTTTAATTGGGATTATGAAAAAACTCTATCAGCATGGTATAGAATATATTGAGCCAAAATTCTTACAAAGACCTGCAGTAAATACAGAATACACTTACAGTATATTGCTCATGGGTTCAACTATCAAATTTGTCCTATCAGTTTTACATACAAGTAACCCTCTCACCATCCCAGCAGGATAAAATGATTTTGGTAAACACTTACAGCTTTTCCACACAAAAAACAGCGTTTCCACATTGTATTACTCAACACTATTTGTGTAGGTTTTTAGAATTGAATTTTGAGAATTTTCTGATGGCAAGCACAGCCCACTGTTACTGTGGATGGTTGTGGAAGCAGTGTGGCCTACCACAGGACTAATTCACAGAAGAGATCTGAACAATGAATTCATCCAGCTTCAGATAAGAATCTATGCACACTATTCACCCTCCCTGATTGACATTAGTTGTGATAACAACTCATTTGATACACTCACGAGGACACAAACTGTACTCTGTGCATTCGAAGCTCCTCTAACGGAAGGAACATTGTCATGGGATCCAATTTGAAGGAGACTTATTTTAGTTATAGTTTTTTATATATACATTTTATTCAGAGCACTCTGTATTGTATTTGCTGTTTTTTGTATTTTACTGTATATTTGCATTCAGAACTGAATGTATTGCTTTACTGCAATATGTGTGTGTGTGTGTGTGTGTGTGTGTGTGTGTGTGTGTGTGTGTTTGCATGATGGTGGCCACATGGCTCGCTGTGGTGCAAGTTGTTGTCAGATTTCTAGGAGATCACTAAACATATATATATATATATACAGTATATAAACACACACACACACGAACAGGTGGAAGTAAAGCAGATTAGAGATGAATCACAAGCTGCTTTTGACATTGATATGTGTTTTTTTTTACCACCTGAAGAACTGCAAAGGACATCTTCAAGCAATCACACAGCGACCCACCCAAAAAAGGAACAGTTCTGTTTCCAGACCACAAGCTTGACATCTTCAGCAGCTTTACAAGATGCTCATATTGTCCTTCTCTGCCGGTGATTTTATTGTCAAATGTGTGATCGTCAAGGAGCCAATGAACTGCTTCTGTTGCTACAAACTAAGGCTGAGTACAGCAAGCACTCTGTCATCTGTTTTGTGGAAACATGGGTGGATTCCTTAGTTCCAGATTTAGCTGTATCCTTGCCAGGATTCATAGCTTATCATGCAGACCAGTCAGAAGAGTTGTCACAAAATTCAATAAGCGGAGGAGTACTGTTTCTGTTCAACCAATCCTGGTATAATAACTTTAATGTTTTAAGCCAGTTTTGTTCTCCCACCATTGAGTACTTTAGCATCAAGTGCAGACTCATTTATCTCCTTAGAAAGACTTTTCGATTGTCTTAGTTGGGGCATACATTCCTCTAGATGCATCCTCCAGGAAGCTATCATGGAACAAGCAAGGCATGTCTTTGTAAAGCGTCTACCATCATTATGCTGGGGAACCATACAGGTCTTTCCAGGTCACTTGTTTTACACACATTGGTCACATTTCTACTTTATTATTGATAGCGGATACTGTACATTTTTAAGAGCGCCTTTGGGCACAAATCGGACCATGACATGGTGTTGCTTATTCGAGCATGTAGCCAATGATGCAAAACCATCAAACCCAAGAGAATAGATGTTAAATCTTGGTCGGCTGAGGCTATCTTCTTGTTGCACTGGATACAACTACCACCAGCATGTCGTGGGGCAATAAAATAATCAATCAGTCAGTCGATCAATCGAGACAGTAAATGTGTTAACTTGTCGACTACATACTGAATTAATCGAGGCAACCCAATCCTTGAATGGAGAAGAATGTTAGTACCCTCTATGACTGCTGTTATAACAGGCCAGACACAGCACAGCAAGGCCATGTCCTACCAACTAAAAAGAGTTTCTGAAAAAGTGTATTCTTGGCTTTTCTGTGTATTATCAGCATGTTTTGAAGGCTATTTAAAGATAACCAAACTTCCTTTTAGTATTGATATTGTTCGTCCAGGAAAAGAAACATGAAACATACAAGAAAGAGCATACAAAAAGCCCCGTGAGCTCTTTCTTGCTTTGTTTGATTTGGTGAGGAGTGAATCTTCACCAGATCAAGCAGAGTTATGCCAGCAGAGGGTTATCTAAGACAGAGAACAGTTACCTTGTCAACAAATTGGAATTTTTTTACATTAAAATTTGCTGTATGTGAAAAGTTCTGAGATTACTTATATGGCACTGAATCCAAACTGTCCTAACTGATAACAACCCTATACCATATGTGCTTGTGCTGACTTCTGAAAAGCTATATGCACCTGGACAGCATTGGCCCGCAGCTCTGACAGCACTATTACGTACAGATTCTTGTATTCTTGTACAGGCCAAGAAAGATGCAGACAAGTTGTATAGACGGTCTCAAAATCCTCCTGAAGAAGATGTCAGTGTTTTGAGGGAGAGAAAATTAATAATCTTACAGGATGCTTGTTGAATGGAAGTGATGGAAAAGGTATCCAGCGTTCCCTTTGCTATTTGCCAATGTCACTCATTACTCTCAGAACCTTCTGCACTTCTTCAGTCCCTCTTGCCTTAGATGTCTCATGTACACCTTGTGACTTCACTACCTCAGGCAAAGAGTCAGTACCTGCAATACAAATGAGAACCAGTACCCAGTACAACGAAAATGATGCATATATCAAGAAAACCATAGAAACACAAGAAATATACTGGTTATAACTGACCAATTTACATTTTTTGTAGTTACAATTGCTTGAGTGCCATGGGAGATCTTCATAGTGCACTATGGATTCCCAGGTTACTGGCTCACATTTAATAGTTAAATTAAATGAAATTAAATTAATAGTTAATAGTCACATTTAATAGTTAAAAACATTTAATTGTTTTTCCTTATGAAAAATATTTAAACCAATTGTGTTTAGTTAGCAGTTTAGTTAGCATATATTTAGTGATGTTAATGGTCAAAATCACAATGTGAGACCCTGGACACATTTATTTGCTTGCAGTAAGGAAAATATTACGTTGCACTTGCTGCTTGGTTTTTAAAATGAAACAGAAAATGGGTTCAAAGCAAATGTTGCACCAGTGGATTTTAAATATCATAAAATCTGTCATTCAAGCCAACTTTGTCACAGTTGCATTTATACCCCCTCGAAACCAGAGCCCTTTGAGTCACAATCAACCAAAGAGCTATGCTCTCTTATTGGAACTGAGAAGGTGAGAACACTTTATCATCCTCAGGAAAACCCTTTGGTAGGAAATTATAAGATTCACTGGAGATATTTTCTGAAACTCCTGTATATAACAGCACCAGAAGTGACACAATGAGTTATTTATGCTTTGAGCTTTTTTTTGTCTGGCAGACCAAAAACTTACCTGTTGATCTTGTCCAGGGAATCAGACACAAGACTCACTCATAGCATGTGAAGAAGCTAAATCAGTGTCTTCGAGAGAGAGATTCTGGCAGCAGAAAGTTCCTGCAAGATGGCCAAGGAGAATAAGTTAAGGTTTGACTCTAAAGTCAGAACAGCTGGTGAGAAATGTCAGTCATAAGCTTGCTGACAGATGGAAATGCACAACTCATGTGGTGGTTAAGAGGATTTCAGATGCCCCTGTTTATGTGGTGCAACCAGAGAAAGGTGATGGTCCATGCCGTACATGTCACAGAAATCTTGTTCTACCGTGTGGATGTTTGTCTGTTGAAGTTGAACCCAGTCATGAGCTACCAAGAAAAAGAATGCTGAGGAGACATGCACATGCACGGCCTGATGGACTGAATCATGAGGGAGAAACATATAACAGTAAAGAAGATACTGTACCTACTTTGTTGAGAACATACCAGATTCACAAAAAGAGTTTGCCCAAGAGAGACAAACTCCAAGATACCCCATAGAATCCAGCAAACCTCACCCCTTGTGCTATCCAACCCCTTGAGTTTGCTCTACAGCCCACAAAAGTGGTCAACAAGAATATATATATA
>JAOXYF010000027.1:16808882-16835206 GCA_028565775.1 Sternarchorhynchus goeldii | reverse complement strand
ACACACACACACACACTGCACAGCACTTACAGAACATATATGAGTAAAAATAATGGACTGTGTATGATTAAACACTCTATGATGTATTGTATATGTGTTTGAGTAACACATTGTTTGATTGTGACCTGGAGCATGAGATCTAGGGAAGACCAGACACTAGTCAAGTATGGCTTTCCATTCCTGTGCTAATGGGGAGAACTGCACGGTGCACACATTTCAGGGCCTTTTGAACACATTTTATTTGAAATATTTGGTGCAGAAAAGACAAGACTTTCTCATGGTGGAGATATATTTATTTCCCGATTTAATGTTGTAATATTAATGTATATTTATGGAGAACATTTAATCACAGATCACTGAAGAGGTTCTAGTGAAAAGAAGACAACGATCTCCTTGTCTGAAAACTGCTGCACATAAAACTATACAGTCCTGGCTCTGTGCAGTGCTACCTTTATCTTAGGCACCGTTATCTAAAAAGACCGTTTTTAAAGAACACTACGTAATGCTCTTTTACATACTCTTGTACTTTATAACCAGACAGGAGCATTAAGTACCCCTTACTGTTTCACACGTGCTTCATATTCATAACTAATTACTTTTGTATGTGTTCCACTCCCTTCGTTATAAAAGATCCCTTTAATGTGGGCTGACAGCTTGAGTACAAGGACATTTCCTTTGGCATGATATTGTCTCTAGTTGTACATCTGTCCTCCTTAGATTTTCCCAAATCAGCACATTCGCTAAGGTCACCCAGCCGCATTATTACTGTTTGGAGATGATGAAAAAAAAAAAGGAGAACAACTTTACCTTAACAACGGAACAAAAAAAATCATTTATCATCTTATATCCCAGTTCTGCCCTTGTTGTCACTTTATTTATTTATATTTTTGTGGTGCAAGCTCTCTGTTGATAACCTGGCTCAGAGAAATTAAGGCTGCAAGTGTTTACCTTCCTAATTTATCACTGTAGCTGTTCTTTCCCATCACTAGAACACATGACTCCAAATTGGTCTTTAAAAGGACACATGACTCAAGATGCCTATATTTTGCTGGAACATTAAATTCTAAGGTTCATTTCTTGCCCCCACATGTTGATGGCTGGTCCAGATCTCTTTCTCTCTCTCAGTGGTAATGTAGTGATGAGTTGGTCAGTCTCATTCACACATCATTAAGCTCTGTTATGCTGCAAGATGACCTCAGGACACCTGGCCCCTATTGTCTCCATGACAACCAGCCACAGATTGACAGCCATCCTGCCTGGCCTTTGCTACAGCCCCGGAAGCATGCTTGATGTGTCAGGCCCTTACACTCGACATGCACTGATTATCTGATGGTTGATAGCAACATGACTGTTTTCCACTACATGGACAATGGATTTTTTTTTTCTATTATTATCTGAGCCACAGAGCTGAGACAGAGAGAGAAGTGAGAGAACAGAGAGAAGAGCTACACTGTACTGGGAAACTCTGTTCAGTCCTGGTGCACCACAAAACATGCCAGGTCACAAGAAACAGGACAGGGATGAAAAGTAAAGCCAGGTTCTCCGGATATCACACGTTAACCACACCATGCCACATGCTTGGCCTTGTTAGAACTTCAGAACTCTTAAATATCTACGTAGTGTTAATATCTATGACCATCCCACAGCTGTGTGGATAGAACATTCTGAAAAATGTGAACAGGATCTTGTTTCAAACAAGCACATATGGAAGACTGTGGTTTATGATCTCTGCAACTAAGATCATTATGTCTAAGAGCTAATTAATAAACACACGGCCTATCTCTCGAGTGAGGGGAAGGGAGTAATTACAGCTCACTGAAAATATGGCAAAACTGATTGATTATCCATACTGAGCCTGATTGCATTTAGCTTACTACCAACCTGCTGGCAATAAACTCCCCATCATCCTTTTTTCCAAGTACTGCTGGACAATTATACTGAACAGGAGTGTCCATGCGTTCTCAATGGGACTGGCAATGGTAATGGTGATGGTGCTGTTAATTATGATTGGCGATGATAATGCTGCTGATCACGATGATGTTTCCCTTTCATTGCTTCTCACACATGGTCACCTCTGCTGATCAGAGAGCATATAATATCAAGAGAGAAAAAAAAAAAATCTAAATTGTGTTAGTTATTCTGACCATGAAGGTGGCCTCTCTCTCTTCGTCATAGCTTTTTATGTATACTACATAAGTATTCATAAGTGTTCATGCAGCATGATCCAGATGGCTGCCACATGTTGGTGGAGTTTCACGTTACTACTTGTCTTCAGGATAAAGAGCTGTTGCTAGCTGTAACTCTTACTGTTCTACTCAGAATCCTGTATTTAACACATCTGTCCTCCCTCTTCTCTAATAATGCTGCTTCTGCAGTCTGCTGCCTGCAGTCCTTGCCTTCAGCCTTCCGCCTGAAGAACCAGCCCCTGCCTACACGAGCGTCGTGACTGAATGTTGGAGAGAAACACCAAAGCAGGTTGATCACCCCCGTTCACCACGTATTAGATCCATAAACAGCTCCGGGCAGGACAGAGAAAGACAGCAAAGAGGGAGAGGAGGACCGGCCATTCAGGTCCTCCGCCTGCAGTAGCTGATCGCTCCCTCAACTTGTAGGTTTTCTCGTTGCCATGCCAGCAGCACCACCCAGTGGCTGGAGGCTGGGTCTGCACCTCGGTGCCCCCATTCTCCACCATGGCAGCAGCTCAGCTAATTGGCTTGGCTGCACTTCCTGCATTGTCCAGCCCTAAAGACCAGTAAAACCAGATAGCCACTCTACTGCACAGTCGGGATGTGCTGAACACAGGAGAACAGTCCAGTGCTCTAATCCACACCAGCCCCCTAAAGAGAAGGCAGCCAGACTTGCGCAAAATCAGGCCCTTCTCCTGCTCCTCTCGCCATAAAAGCGAAGCTTAACGCCTCTACTTTATGAGCAAACACGTCAGAGAAACAGGTCAGCGCTTTTGAAAACTGGTTTTATTCTGCCCCTGGGAGCTGTCTCCAGTAGTTTTCAGGAAATGGTGCATTCAGCACCCCAAAATAAACCTCAAAAGAGCCTCCTGCTATATAACATCTCAAAAGAGCCTCCAGCTATATAACGTCTCAAAACAGCCTCCTGCTATATAACGTCTCAAAATAGCCTCCTGCTCTATTACATCTCAAAAAAGTCTCCTGCTATATAACATCTCATAGGTGCCTCCAGCTATACAACATCTCAATAGAGCCTCCTGCTACATTACATCTCAAAAGAGTCTCCTGCTATATAACATCTCATAGGTGCCTTCGGCTATATAACACGCTAAACTGTTTTTCTTGCACTATGATCTATGGGATCAAGAACACATTTTCTTTACTTATACAGAAACTGTCAGGAAAATATGTTAACAATCAGATATATGATTTCGGCAAAACTGACTGGCTGTTACAGGTAGATTGGATTACTCTCTAAAACTCTGTTTATCCAAAGTCAAGCAAACAAATTAAAATGTGGATATCCAAGAGCTGACGACACCATTGGAAAGACAGAAAGAAAGGGAACAGACCTTTCCACAATCTGACTCTGCACTGTCCTGTGCACCTAAAGCATCCATCTTCGTATAATGCTGCTTCCTTTTACAGCTTATTATTATTAAAAATAAACAAACTTATAAAGGTTTGTTTATTTTTTGGCATAAGGAATATATGTAGAGTCTAACAAACAAACAAATAAACAATAATAAAGCATTTCTTTGAAATGAGCTCCACTCAGGTCCCACAGAGAGACAAAAAAAGGTGATATTTTTGATGCCTGTAAATGCCATCGGTAAAAATCAATCATCGCTTTACAATCAATCGTGTAATTATGATAATCAATGTTCATTTATGTTTTAGTCCAGCAACCTCACCCTTTTAAGAATAAACTTTGATCTATTTCTAATTCTGTATAAAAGTACAAACAAAATTAAATCCGATTTTCGCATATGGTTCATGTATAGGTCCCACCAATAGAGGGAGACATAACACAATTCAGTTCTGAAACCTGGGGATCACAAAAATAACTTGTTTCATCACACCCTTCATGTGACGGTGTATGGTTTTGATGGATGCAATGTTGCAAAAAAAAAGTTTATAATTGTGGCTTATTTTATTTCACTTTTATCTCGGACATGGTAAAATAAGGATATTCTGGAGTAAAGGCACAAAGTGATTCTAAAGAACACAGTCTCAGGAGCGGATAATTACAGCTGTCAGTGTAATTCAGCATGATCATACAATACAGGTGAATAATACAATGAATATGAATATCCCCACACGAAGAATGAATAAGTGTGGAAAAACACTGTACACACACGACATTTACAACCTTGTGTTGTAGATAGCAGCACAATGTACACATTCAAGTGAGTGGCACACATTTACACCCACATTAAACAAAAAGAAACAAGGAATACAAAAGGTTTTAATAAAGGGTCCGAATGGAAACCGCAGAGCACCTGGCTGGCTTGAATAGTCTAGCTGGGTAGATTATTTTGATAGTATAAATGCATACATACACAGGCTCAACTCAATCATCTAAATCATCTGTTCCGCAGTTTTGCAGTACCATGGATTTAAATTGCTTTACTCTTCATAATCAAGCAATTTCCATCTTTTATTTCCTTATGAAAGTCATCAGAATACAAGATATTAAATTTGTCTTGACATTTGTTCTAGACATTGTATGTTCAGCTGAACACCATGAAGTAAAGGCCTGTGCCATTGGACCCATACAAATGAAACTCATCCTTCATTTAAAACAACACAATTAGCATCATGAGTGCTTAGAATGCAAACATTTAGTGTGGTATTTGTTTTAGCTGACATAGTTTTGGAGGTAATTTCCCAAGATGATTGTTTTTGGAGGCAGTCCAGACAGTGTAAGAGGTCAGGAATGAGAAAATTGTATTCAGAGCAATCCACAACCACTCTGAAGAAAACTCTCTGATAGATAGGGATTTGTCTTCCAACATATTGCCTATGTAAAAACATGAAAATTAATCTCTCAACCAAACTGCTTGTCTAGTCCTTTTTCTTCACTGTGTGGAAGAAACACCAGGTATTTGTTCTATACACACACACACACACACACACACACACACACACACACACACAGTCTTCCTCTGTCCTGCAGAGCTGTATCCTTTCTGACACAGATAACTGAACCAAATCATACATACACACACACACACACACACACACACACACACACACACACACACACACACACACACACTTATACAGTCAATAAACTCTTGAGGAGTTCATTTAAAAGCATATACTTTTAAGTCTTAAAATACAAGTTAAGCACTTACTACCTTCCTTTAATTCAGGTGGGGCTTTTTAGTGGCAATAACATCAAGTATAGTGGTCATGAATGAATGTACACATACTCCATTTTGAAACATGTAACACCACTTACTAAAACCACACTGAAGAAGGCATCATATTTTAAAAGCTCCAGTAAAAGGTCTATGAGACCTACCCAAGCATCGGGAGTGTTTGCAACACTCAAATCACTACAGTATTTACAACATACATTTCAAATCCTTCTATGGCTTCTGATAATAAATCAAACATGACATATTTTGGGGACTTTATCTTGACTAGACGGTTCACTGATCACAAAAATAACCCACTGAATAAAGCAGAACCCAATCTTCAATACCTTACAAGAGAATCAGCAGACAGTGTTTCGTTGTATGTGTGTGTATTCAAGTATTATCAGACACATAAGTATTCTATGAATAGTACTCGCCACAAGATATTCTACATGTATATTATGCACAGCACTCTGGAACATATAATACTGTCTATACTTGCGCAGTCTATACATGCCATTCTTGTTTTCCTCTGTAAATGAAACAGACTTCATGCATTGGGAAGTTCTGATAATCTTTGTTCCTGGTTCTGGAAACCAGGATTATAGGTAAGGTTAATTATTCACTCTGCAAATTCTCATTTGTGTCCCAGCTGATGGTTTGGCATGTTGTGTGTGAGCTGCAGAAGAGTGTGTGGTAGTTTGGGCCAAAGCTGTCTTCTAGAAGCTAAGGTTTTTGGTTAATGTTTGAGTATTGCTACAGTCATTAAGTACTGTTTCCAAAATAGCTACCAGTAGTCCTCATCCTTACTTATATAGTAAATAGGCCTTTAGAGAGCTTGTCTAGCATTCAGGTTGTTCCCAGCGCGTGTAGCTCTAGTGCAGTCTAACTGACAGCCATACTGAATGTTCTTAACCACCCAGTGCTTAATTGAGCAAATCCACCCAAAAGAATCCACGTGTTGAAATTTTGTTTTTGTTGTTACTAAACCGCTTTGATTACGAATAAGATGCGGGCGGTGTTCACGTCTGATTTTGTCTCGGAAGTTGAAGCTTGGTTCGGATCCTCCGTATGGCCCATTCTTGCAGCCACTGCTTCAGTAATTGAAGTCTGAATAAGGGTAGGTTTTGAACACTTTGTGAATCCATCCAGTGTAATAGGCCACGTTTACAAAGATGGCCGGCCGGTTGTGTCGAGCACAGCCTCTGCCGTGAATGCTCACGCCCACTATAACTTTACTGCCCTTCTCCTGACACACCAGTGGACCACCGTAGTCCTTCTGTTGGAATGACAAGAGACATAATCTTCAGTCCAATTACACTTAAAACCCCATTGCGTGATTGGTCGTTGTAAGGTTAGTGAACGTGTGGGAGAGTTAGATAGCATCAGAAAGCTCTCTGGAGGAGATATTCCAGTATGAGGGAACCTTCTCACCTCACACACTCCTTCATCTCTCTTTCCACCAGCACACACTTTAGTGTTAGTGATCTGAAGAGTGCCTCGGTGTAGCTGATGGCAACGCTCATTGCTGACAATGGGCAAATGGACGCTCTTCAGTTTGCCCTCGTGACCCGTATCTAAGAGAGTTTCATCATTACTCTTACAGTTGTATAACAGTTTCACCCTTACTCTTACAGTCTTATAACAGTGTCACCATTACTCTTACAGTCTTATGTGGTGTAGAATCTACAAGAGTTCACTCACCTTTAGTCTCTCCCCATCCGTAGGTGGAGCACACAATGCCCTCCTGGATGATGCAGCCAGCCACAGGCAGCTGAATAATCCTCACCTGCTCTGTGATGAGAGCAGGTCTGGCACACACACACACACACACACACACACACACACACACACACACACACAAGGGGGCGTCATGCTATTTAGCTTGCACTGGAATGAATGGCTTTCATCACACACATTCTTTTACACTGTTGACGATGGACAAGCCCCTGCCTATTAGCTACATTTTCTAGGCAATCTACAACCAGCACACCGGGTATCAAACAAACATCTGAGGAGCTCATAATACAAAAAGCTCATTCTATCACTATGTGGAGGCTTAAATGAAGTGTTTGGATGGCAGGTCTTACTGTGCCAGCTGTAGCAAGGCAAGCCCAGAGCCTTCTGGTCCACAGACGACATGAGCAATCCTCCTCTCCTGTCTGCTCCAGCTGTTCTCAGCAGACTCGTTGAGATGGGCTGAGCCCAGCCACACTCTGTACTCCGACAGGTCAGGCACACTGGGAAGACATGGACGACCCTTGGGTTAGTGACACCACCTTCATCTGATTCACAACGCTGTGATGTTTTTTTGAGGCGATGCGTGAAACATTCTTCAACTCTGTGGGATTTATTGTAGCTCTTCAAAGCAAGTAAACATGGACATAATATTATTGTCTCCCTAAGTCTTTCTCGGTATATGATGTATTTGTGCGTGGGGAGGAATATGTACGAATAAAAAACATTTTTAAATCCTGCAGTGTCTATTTGGTTTGAATCTTCTGATTTTATGAGAACGTTCATGCCTCGCAGTGGTCTGATCATTCCAGTCCTCTGAATCTTCAGCGTCCTTGATTTGTTAGGTCAGATACACAAGACGAATCACGAGAGGGGGGCCCATATGACCCAGAGAGTGGGAGGGTCAGGCGGGGCAGGACTGCGGATAGTTACCACGAGGAGAAGCACTCCCTGTCCGTCAACACCCACTCTTCCCGAACCAGGGAGCCTCCGCACCAGTGAGCGGCCCTGAAGGGAGAACCAGGCCATCAGCCAGAGACAGGCCACATTCAGGCAGAAGCACCACCACTCTCACACCTTGTAAAACACCACGTGCCACGCGAATCTTTACCTCACGTGTTTCACATACAGAACAACATGGCCCACTGCCTTTTTTTTTATTCTGGTAGGGACTTTCCAGGGAATTTGCACTGGGATACAGTCATGGTACAAATACAAATGGCACATTGTATGAAAACAAGATTTAGAAGAAGTTCCCACAAAGTGCAGCCAACAGTATCAGTGTTTAATCCCAGAATATTTACTGGGATGGGCTGTAAATTTTCAACTAATTAGAAATAAACTTTTACAGTCTTTTTTAAGTGACCCACCCTTTTTGTATGCTGACCATCCAGCTGCCTTCTTTGATCGGTATGGGACCCCCACCCACTATCCTCACTTGCTTATGAACAAAACAGGAGACGTTTGGAGCCTCATCTGCAAAGACAACAACACGGACGACCTGGTTTTCACACAAATATGAAAAAATGGCAGCGTGAACATCTAAGACCAAACACGATCAAAACATAATTACCTTTCTGTGGTAGATTATTTTGTAACTGTTCACCTGAAAACCATACAAAAAAAGAAATGTATAAAATTCTCTCTCTCTCTCTCTCTTTATATTTATAAAAAGAAAAGCTGAAGTTTTTGGTTGTAGCTGGAGTGAAAAGGTGTGTGAGGTCTTCCATGTTAACTGAGCCAGTATGTGGAACTGCTCAGGGTTCACAATGACTGAGCATGGTGTGGTCATGAAGCACCTCTGCTTCTGTTGTATTCTGTGTGTGGGTGTGTGTCGGTGTGTGTGTGTGTGTGTGTGTGTGTGTGTGGGTGAGTGTTAGAAGGAAGAGACGAAGAAAGGGACAAAGAGAGTAAGAAAGGCTGAGACAGAGACAGAGGGTGTGTTGAAAGTCAAGCTCAGGTGGGGTTTAATTAAACTGAAGACTTTTCTGGAAAGATTTACTGGTGTGTGCTTGTGTATGTGTGTGTGTTTATGTGTGTTGGAGAGAGAGAGCAAGAAAGGGGAGGGAGAGAGAGAGAGGGAGAGAGAGAGGGGAAGTAAGAAAGATACAGAGACAGAGGGTCTGATACAGTCAAACTCAGGTGGGGTTTAATTAAACTGAAGACATTGTGCAAAGATTTACTGTTTTGTGTGTTTGTCTGCTTCTGTTGTATTCTGTGAGTGAGTGAGAGAGTGAGTGACAGAGGGAGTGAGTGAGAGTGAGTGAGAGAGAGAGTGAGAGAGAGAGAGTGAGAGAGAGTGAGTGAGAGAGAGTGAGTGAGAGAGAGTGAGAGAGAGTGAGTGAGAGAGAGTGAGTGAGAGAGAGTGAGTGAGAGAGAGAGAGTGAGAGAGAGAGAGTGAGGCAGTCAGAAAGAGAAAGAGAGTATTTGGAGGTATGGAATTCATGAACTTACTAATGTAAACCTATAGTGTAAATGATACATACCAAAAGTGCTGAGCATGTGGTTCAACTTATAGTTAAAAATGTATATAAACATGTCACTTAACTGAAACAATTGAACAATGCACATTAATAAACTAAACCAACTACTAATTACAGATTTATAAGCCCATAATTATACACAGTTTATATATACTTTGAAATTGCCAGTTGAGATGTTTTTGGGTGCTAATCTAGCATCTTTCCATCGGTGCTGAGTGGAACAGCAAGACAGTATGAAACTCACAGAGTGGCACAGTGCAGTAGTCCCACGGTATGAGCGAGCTGTTGGTATAACACCACAGCCCGTGTTTGTCCTTGTCTGGATTTCTGCAGAAATTTCCTTCCAGTTCATCACTTAGTGTCACTGCAGTCCGCTCTCCCCTGACATCACATTACAGTACATTAGCATAACAGCATGAGACGAAAACAGCATCAGGCATGCAGTCGCTTAAACTGAGTCATATCTGTCGCTGAAGACAAACTCAAGATTCAATTTAACCTAAACTGAATGAGATTTTAGGCGTCTAGAGATTTTAGAGCTTCAGTACAGTCAAAGCCATTATGTATGTGGAAGCGAATACTTCAGAAGGTAAATTAATTCCGTAGTGGGACCAAGCTGTTAGTCTAGTCAGAATATATAGGTAAAGAATTGAGGCTGTCCAAAGCTCTTTCTTTCCCAGTGGCCCTGTGCCGTCCAGCTGCGAGGCTGGTCCTCTCTGGAGGCACAGGGAAGTATTTGGCTTCAGCATTACTCATGACATGACCTCTCTCACTCAGCTCTCCCACATTAACAGCAAGCAGCGCTTCACAGTCGGCGAACACCACTGTCAAAACACTACAAATTTTCCAACAGGAATTCCACACGAGAGCAGAACGCCACAAAGACCGAATGGTGCTTCCGTTCGACCGTCTCCAACCAGTCCGTGTCTCTTTCAGGACAGAGTTAATGCTTCATGCCTGCAGCGTCCCCATGAGCGAGATCCAGACCTGTCCGCGACATCTCGTAGGGGTCAAGCTCAAATAAAAAACCCATGCAACTCTGAAGTGAGCGTGGCAAGAGGTCTGCGTGAGGAGTGGGCACTGGGAGGCCAAAGGTCAGCTAAAGCACACTGCTCGAGCCCTGGACATCCTGCCTGTGATTCTTGGGGAATTAAGTCATTCCACTGTAGCATCAATTAGAGCTCACTGAAATAAAGGGTCCCCCACTAAGACATGTTTTTCTTCCTCAAAAAACTGCAAGAAGCTTATTTTATCAAGTAAGATAAATACACCCTGACAATCTTTGGATCCCTGTGCTTTGTTTCACTGCCCTGCTGTGGTCCTGGAGAGACAGAGGTGGGGGAGGAGTGAACTTTGACCTGGAACTTGTTCATAAAATAGGGACGTTATTTAACTTCACATGTCAGTGTCACTGTAGACAACAGAAATATCCCTGGCATTCTGCTACACTGCCTGTTTCTCACACACACACACGGACAAAACAAACCTAACTTTAGAATCGAAATGGATGCGGTGTACTGTGTATTAATGCTTTTCACCATCATACTTACGCTAAAATTGAGTAAGTTAAGTTAAAATTGAGTGATAATACAAATATTGCATTCCAGATGTGTGGAAAATGCTGGTCTGTTTCATGGCTGCTATTAGCTGCTAAAGGTATTCCTCTTGAACCAACGGACTAAATACATAATTCACCTCATATGCAGCACAGAGGCATTATGGGGACTGTCCTTGAGATCCCGCAATGTATGAAGCGTAAAAAAAAAAAAATGGACCCATTTCGGTCTCCATGGAAACCAAGTGACTGTGGAAGGCTCAGAATATGTTCTTTATGAACATACATGTTTATTGTCCTTCCCAAGATTGGTGTGTCTTTAATAAAAAAAGACCAGTGAAGTGTTTGTGTGTTTACGGCTTTGCTGGTTATTGTTTGAGGAGAGCTTGTGCTTAAAGTGGCGGTGCCACCAGC
The DNA here is from genome assembly GCA_028565775.1 of Sternarchorhynchus goeldii. Lineage (NCBI taxonomy): Eukaryota > Metazoa > Chordata > Actinopteri > Gymnotiformes > Apteronotidae > Sternarchorhynchus > Sternarchorhynchus goeldii. The sequence goes on along the minus strand of JAOXYF010000027.1, from coordinate 16,823,685 downwards.
AAACATCTTATTCCTCTGTTTCACCCTGTGTGTCAGTCCACATGGCATTAGATCAGTGTTTACCCCAGGACTTACCTCTCGAGGTGGTCCTTCCATGGAGCACAGGGAATACCCGAGCGAGTCTTTACCTCCTTGCCTCGGTACGTCTCCCCGTTGCCCATATAACACTCTGAAACACATCATGAGAAACAGATGAACATATTTTGGCAAGGAACGGCTTACAAAGTGTAACAATGGATGTTACACACCAGCTCCAGTCCATGCCAATCCTCCTGCTCAGATCTGAAAGCAAACGCTGTACCATACAACCCGAAACGCCCGTGTGTGGGTTTTACGACGGAGCTGACAGAGTATCGTAGTAACGAATCCCAGCCTGCATTTCTCCCCAGAGACTTCAATCCCAGTGGCCCCGATCAGGACTGCAGCGAAATCGATTTTACCATCAGCGCCTGTGTGAGTCGTGCCCCCCCCCCCCATGCCATGTCCCTCCGGGCCCTGCCAGTCACACGAAGCTGTCAGTGGTGATTAATGGTTGACTCATCCCATCCCATTCCCAGACTGCTGCTCGCGCTCACTGTGTGCAGAGAGAGATACAGCCTATTCGTGGCTCTCGGACTATAGGGACCAGCCTGCAGCTGAGCCAAGGCAGAGGGATGGAAGGAACATCAAGATGGAGCTAGAGCTCCATCACAGCTGCCGAAGGAACTGCTGCGTTAGGAAAGAGCCTGCATGCCTTATGGCTCGCAAGGAAGACTTTTACAAGGACCAAATCATTCATAATTGTTCTAATATGTGAAAGAGTATAAATGAAGGTTAACGTTCTTGGTGAAACCACAGTCCCCAGCAGAGAGGGCCGACTGTGAGCAATCTCTATCCACCTATCACTGGTCTCTTTCTACCTATCATGTCTAAACCAAAAGTTTGTTTGTGGTGATGAACAAGGCATTCTTGTTTTTGTAGATGACTCACTGGAATAAATGCATAAGTTACCGTAGCTCTGGAAGGGTCATATGGTGTTTTTTTTTTTTTTATTGTATTGTTTTTCTAAATAAATGCACGTCAGACTGTGTAACCCTTTGTGTTTGTTTCCCAGTAAGACGATGCTGACCCATAGAAAGCTGAGACAGTTAGAAACGTGGGAGTCATGAAACGGGGCAAAAGCTGTGGCTTTGGTTTTTTGTTTTTCTCCACATGACACCGGCTTTGAGAACGCGGGCCTGGACGCAGGACCTAGCGCCACACGGTGGGCAGTTCACACGGGGAGGCGAGTACACGGGACTCACCCTCGGGCCCAGCTGCTGCTAATCCACAGCGTGGGATGTTCGTACAGAAGGCCCAGGGGACGCTGGGGTCGGTAGTGAAGCACCACGGAGCATGGAGACCATCAGGGTTTCTGCAGTAGTTCTCCCTCAGGTCCCTGCAGTGTACATAGACACACACATTACACAGACACACACATATGTAGGCATGCACAGCAATATTTGAAATGTGAACAAAACTAACCTTAAACTTTCAACTTTCACAATGAACTCTGTGTAATTAAACACAGATGCGCTTGTATTTTAGTAAAACATGGTTTGACTGGAGCAGCAGTTCTAGTAAGGACCACACACAGGTCAATTACAGCATCAGTAGTGGTGTGCAGCCAGCTGTACAAGTTTCACAGACTTTCAAACACTTTACTTCAGATATTTTATACAAATAAATGTTACAAATGAATTAGCTGCGCACTTGCAACAAGGTAAGATGTGTTTCTACAGGGAGGCTGGAGTCGACTGGTTTATAGTTCGTTGTAATTGCAGGACGCTCACTCACTTGCAGCGATAGTTTTGTGGTGTGTAAGAGTGAGCATGAGGAGACTGGGCATCCCATCTCTGACAGGTCAGGCCCTCGTGAGTAACATCCACTGTTCCACGATACCCTTCTCCATTACCACGGAAACACTCTGTACTTGTTTCAACATCACTGTTGTTGTCAGAGGCTGCAACAGAAGAGAAAGACAGTGTGTGTGTGTGTTACAGAGAGGGAGAGAGAGTGTGAGAGAGAGACAGAAAGCCAAGCAGAGACAAACATCACTACTCAATCATGATAAATGATGAATCACACCTCACACTCTCTACAACTGTGTTGGTTCAGAACACAACAATAACAGTCGTGTTTTTGTTGAGGAAAAGCAATGCCTCCTGAATGAGTCAAAGCAGTTGCCCGGTACAACCAGTAAAAACAGACAAACAGCATACTTCTGATAAATCTAATCCAATCTTTCAGAAACAGGCATTTTACATTTACAAGTCTGCAAATTAAATCCATCTATAACGCACATTTCCATAGCCGTTTGCTAGAGGTGCTTCATTACACGTGAATCACGAACAAGGACCGCTCGCTAATGCTAACGACCCCCACTACTTTGACTTTCAAAGACAGTTCAGCTCCATTGTGTGGGCTCCCCTTAGCACATCCGTCAGTAATGCCTTGCTAACTTTGTTTAGGGTTGCATACTCAGGCCATGTGGTACAGAGGCAGGTTTGGTCTCATTAGCGGCGAAGTAGAGCTGGAGAAACAATGGGCCATTTTGTGGTCTAGGCACAGCGTTGTTTACTGCAGAGCACAACGGATGGTTTAAGAGTGTGTTCTGACCTTAGAAAAAGGCTTCAGATAGATCAGAAGTGCGCTTTCCAAGTGGACTGAGGCCATCTAAACGTGGATGTAGATGCTGTGATTGTGTTAACAGGCCTGGTGTATTGGCACCAACTCAGCTGTAACATATGTTGGTAAGATGTGTGTGTAGCTTTCACTGCAAACCAGAGGGGTTTAACAGAGGGGCAGCTCCCTCCGTAGACGCCTAGCGCCCAGCATGAGACATCTCACACAGAGCAGTGTGCACACATGATCCGAAGGCAAATGCGTTTGACCAGGCCCTAGGGCTCCTGTAGGAGCAGAGGTGCCAGGCATGAGCTCCTGTGAAAAATCATTACCCCTAGGGTCTAGGGTGGAAGACAGCTGAAGGAGAGCCAACAAGTTAGTAGCACTGGGATGATCCTGCAGTGTGTATGGGAATGTTTTGTGTGTGTGGTGGCAGAGGAAAGACAGCACGCACGCACGCACGCACACACACACACATACACACGTGTTATGTCTTAAGGGCAGATGGTGGGTTTATATAGAAATCTGAAACACATCGCTTGCCTCTCATGCAAACAGGACTGTGTGCCAGTGCCCTAATGAGGAAAAACAAACACCCAGGGACATTAGTGAACAGGAGGAGCGAGAGTACGTCGCAGAGAAGAAGAGTTTTACGACCGAACCCTCCACTCCTCTCTCTGCCGCAAACAACATTCCTGCGAGGGTCCCAAATGAGAGGGGAGCCACAGGAAGAGGAAGTTGTAAATTTGACAAACTTTTCTTTTCTTTACTTACCCTTGTCCTCCTCTTTCGATCCCCCTCTCTTAAATACACACGGTTACACACGGATACACATGCTTGCGCGCGCTTACCACACGGCTGGACGGTGCAGTACTCCCAGGGCGTGTGGGGGTCCGTGGTGAAGCACCAGGGCCTCTGCCGTCCGTTTGGGTTACGACAGTAGTTGTCCTTCAGGCCTTTATCTGGGTACCTGTCGGAGGGAGGGGACGTTGGTGAGAACCGCACGTGCGCCGCTGTGCTGATTTACAGTCTCGGCGACCCGCAGGCCAGCGAAGCAGCACGTGGTGTGTGTGTGTGTGTGTGTGTGCAGCAGACCCGCTCAGCGGGAACTCTCTGGCCCCTCCAGCCTTACCACATTAAAACAATATGGTTGAACTTGCGTTTGTTGCAGGTTCACGCTAAACAGTCACATGTCTTCTGATTTATGCTAAACGAGGACATGGCAGTTCCCATAGTGCTCAGAGCTAAACTAGGAATAAACTAGGAATAAATTAGGAATAAACTAGGAATAAACTTGATTGATTTTTTCAAATGTTTTCCAAAAGGAGAACGTCAGTGCCATTCCCCGGAAAGCAAATGCAGAAGAAACATTTTCACGTAACATTAAAAAGGTCCCTTTTTTGACTTTGATGGGAGAGTAGCTAAACAAACTGTCATTAATTTCTAAAATCATGCCACCACTGTTTTCCAAGGCTTTAGTGAATATAAGTTAAGAACGACACATGGCCCAGTGTTATTAACGGATTGTAAGAAGCTGGTGAGGCCAACGTCGATGGAAGACGAGATTAGTGCTTACAGGCTTCCTCGGTTCCAGGCTGCACCATTTCATTAGAAACACCTCCAACACACTTACAGCCTACAACCCACCTGCAGTCACATACAACCACCTTCCGGCATCTGACCACAACGTCTGACCACAGGTCAGCTGTGGCATGTGGCATTTTCATTAGATTAAACACTCTAAATCAATCCAGCAACTCTGAGACGACTGATAAACCTGTTCCGGCTAAACTCCTACAACCGTACCGTATCAGTGAGACCATACTTACAAAAAAAAAAACCGCACCTGTGAGTTAAGTGGCTGGTGAGTGTAGGTACATAGTGCATGCATGTAATAAAGTGGCTGATAAATTCATCCAGGGCAACTCTGCCATTAAAGACCATGCTTTTCTTCTGCACAGTTAAAAAGGCAAATCTGACTTCTAGAACTTTTATGTAACGCTCTCCAGAAGGTTTGATTCCTAAAAGGTGTGGGCGAGCCATCACTTTTCAGTGATACTTGACTACAGATTAACGCATTGCTGGAATGTTTGTACAAAGTGCTCAGGATTCTGTCATGTCTTAACATATACGACCCACAGCGAATCTATAAAACACTGTGGATGATGCAAATATTTAGCAGAAGAGGTACATCAGGATAGCGAGCTGTGAACCACCCAAAAGCATGATGGAGATTGATTTGGTGGTGGGTGAAATGTGTACATTTTTACTTGGTGGGCCTAATTAACATGGCCTCCTCATTTTATTGACACGGTTTGGCTGTCATCCACTGATTAGCATTGCTAATTACCCTGGCGGGGTGCTTTGTCTCCGACAGCCCGGTGATTGATGTCGAGCCGTTGGCAGCTCTCTGCAGAGAACGGCTCCTACCTTTTGGGGTGAAAGAGGTGCTTGTGTGGCTCATCCAGGTCCCAGCGTTGGCATTCTCGACCGCTCTCCGTGTGGTCCACGGGCCCGCGGTAGCTCTCCCCGTTACACTTCATGCATTCCACTGCAGATGGAGAACACGGCTGGTAAGGATCTCAGTCTGGAGCACGAGGCCCCGAGGAATATTCGCGCACACACGTCTCAGCTACATTAGCATGGTCTGAAAGGAGAAATCTGCTTTAACGTGGCTGTCACTTTAAAATGTAAAAAAAAAAGAAAGAAAGAAATAAAACCACTGACAGTGGTATGCTGAGGTCATGACTGCACATGCACAGTTTACATAATTGCAAAATGAGGTTTATGTTTATTGCAATCGATCTTTTACCTCTCCCTGCTCTGAATGTAAATGGATCATTATTACATCTCCAACTGTAGCCTTTAGACTAAGTGCTAAATCAGGTAACACCTCACCTTAATAAGCTGAAACACCACCTATTAAGCTGTCGGTATGACTCCAGGGGCAACGGCGCAGCTTCTAACAGATTTCATACGATCAAAGGTTACAGAAACGAGTAATTGAAAACGTAGGAGCTTAGTCATACCGGTTCACTGAACGTCACAGCAGAGAGGGGTCACTAGCAGACCTCTCTCTAAAGCCTGTTATGACTTGTATTCCACTAGAAAGGCCAGAGCAGCATATTGGAAACAGATGTTTATGCCGGCCATTTTCATCAAACCTTGATTTTACGTCCCTCTCTGTGTGTTTCTGATTATGGGAAACTAATTTATTAACAAACCCTCCCAGTCATATTTCACCACAGTGTCCAGGATAGACAACGCACTATCCTTTTTTAAACAATATGTATCTCCGGGCCCAAACTTCTGTACGTCCAGTCTGCAGTCCACAGAGAAACAGCAAAAGCACATTCAAAAACCACGGCAACCCGTGGCAACTCGATGGGCTGAAAATCTCCAGATAAAATCCATTGTGTAAATGAAATTAAACAGAAAAGGTCAATGAAAATTAAGTTTGGTTAAAAGTATGATTTCGTAAGATGCAGAAATCAATGTATAAAGTCTGTTCTGCCTCCAGGTGCAGTTTGTTTAAATGTCAACCAGCCAAGTGTGTCTCACCCTCTGAGCACTGAGGAATGTTGCAGTTTTGGTAGCGTATGTTTGGGTTCTTCGTGAAGCACCAGGGTCCAGCGGTGCTGTTGTCGGGGTTCCGGCACAAGTTTCCTCGAAGGTCTTTCTGCTTGTGTCGCCGAGGTAAGAAACTGAATGGTTGAAATGTAAAATAAAAGAGAATAACGGAAAGTTCAAGGGATTGTTTTATTTCATCTGTAAATTCAGCTCAACAGAAGTCAGCTTTGGTTTTTTTGTTTTTTTTTAAAAAAAAGAATGTTAACTGAAAGATGTACGGACACCCGACATGGTGATGTCACCTTCTCCAGTCCCTCCCACGCACTCCCACTCAGAGCAGTAAATCACAAAACCATGATGCAGATTCAGATCAAAAGAGACAGAAACTCTCATCAGATTCCAGGCATTTTTTCTTAAAGAAACAGCAGTCCCTGACCACAGAACATCTTTCACACATAACATAACCCCTTCAGGGTGTAAATGTACCCCTGACCTTACGTTTGACTTAAAGCAGATTAGAAAAACATCAATACACATGTGTACAAACCTAAACAATATGCTGTCTACCATGAAGGTAGGCAACATGACAGTATGTTGCTATAGTGACAAACTCTGATGATCATGTCGTTGGGATCAACATTACCTGTAAAACAGAGACCAACTACACCTTTTATGAAAAAAAAGAGAGATTTAGACCAATCTACCCAGGTAAACTACAACCAGTGTCAGACTGACTAGTACCTGACTGCATTTTTTTGATCCTTCTTAAACAGCCTTGTTTTGTAAACGCTGAATTTAAAATTCAGTATGGATATATACAAACCCCATTTCCAGAAATGTTGGGACGCTTTGTAAAACGGAATAATAACTAAAAAACTGTAATTTGTTAAACTGCTTGAAGTTTTATTTATCTGATAAAAGTACAACAAAAACATTTTCAGTGTTACACAAACAAACCGAATTATATTTTGTAAACATAAAAAAACAACAGAATTCAGTGCACTCCTACACACTCCAAAAAAAACCCCAGCTGGGACAGAGGCAAAATAAGACTATGGTTATACAAGTAACACTCTTCTGGAAGGTTCTACAATTAGCAGAAGGTTCTACAGTCTTAACAGGTGAGGTTATCAAGACTGTAAAAGGAGCATCCAAATACAAAAGAATATACATTCGCCAAAATGTCTTAGCAAACAAGGATGATTTATGGATCAGCTTTGTGAGAAGCTGTCATAAAAATACTGTCATAAAAAAGATGGTGAATCTCGGTGTGTAAATGGCGGAAACGGTTGGTGAACGTGCGTGGTAATCGAGTCCTCACGCAAAATATTGTTTTAGAAACTGTCATGCTACCCTGCTGGAAACACGTTGAAATACTTTGGAAAATCTTTGTCACTTAACACAGTCCACTGCATCAGGAAATGCACGCTGACACGTTACTCAGCAAAGCGGAAATCACATATTAATTTTATACAGAAACGCTGATGAGTTCTCTAGGCCTGAGGCCATCTGAGATGGACCGAAAGACAGTGGAAACTCTCTGTAGAAAGACAGGTCAACATCTCAGCTTGTTTTGGGGAAAAAAAAAAAACCAGACCTTGGCTTGCATGAAAGATGAAATAGACCATTTAGACTGGTACCAGAAAGAAGCAATAACCCTGCGATGACATGAGGGAGCATCAGTGCCCACAGCATGTTTGATCTGCATATGTACTGAAGTACCATTGTAGAGATGTAAGCTTCCATCAAGATGTATTTTCCCAAGATATCCATGTCTGTTTCAGTAGAACAATGCCAGTCCTCATTCTGCACGAGTTACAGCAGCATGGCATCATATACCCACATGCATGTGATCGACCGGCCTGCAGCGCAATTCTGTCTCCTACTGAAAATGTAGAGCGTGTTATGAAAAGGTGAATCGAACAAGTGCACCCACTGATTGTTGAGCAGTTCTGCTGTTCTAAATTTGTTTGTGTTTAACAAAGTTTTCTGGAAATGGGGTTTGTTCTTTTTATTTATTTTTTGCTCGTCACTTCCAACCTTTTCTCCATGATATGAATAGCATACGTTCAATACTCCATCATGATATAACAGTTTAATATCACACACCTGCATCACAGGACATCTGCTAAAGCATGAAGTAACTGTTGCATTGCATCTGCGATCTCAGACATTTCCCTGCCAAATATTAATCTAATTCATCTCAACATAAATGCTGGCGCTGGTGTGAAATTTAGTTGCCTAATTTACTAATGAACGTCCAGGGTTGCCCTTGAAATAAGAGATTCCAGAATTTCCAGACAAAGGGACCAGACGATGCAAGACCTGCTTAAGAAACAGAGGTCAGCTATCCAGCAGTGCCAGAGTGATCCTCTGTGCTGAAAATCTGGAAACGACTAGATCCATAAATCCTTATAACATCCTCACTCACTGCTCCAAGTGTGTTCTCCGCAGTGGCTTAAGGTGAAGTCTTGCTGAGTACAGATTTTACCTTTCACAGAAAATGTAAACCACAGACATGTAATGTTTGCTTTCAGCTGAACTGTGACCAGGTCTTCTGAATGTCTACGGTATGGGCGATCTGTACTCTATCTGCTAGGCGCTGGCCACATTCAGATCCGAAACTTTCAACGCTGTTAAAACTTGCCTTAAAAAAACATGTGGGTTCAGAGGGGGCTAATTTCAAAGCAGACATTTTAACTGTACATCAGTCCATTAGGAAAGATTAAAAAGATGAAGAGGGGAGAAGGAAACAGAGAAAGAGAACGAGAGAGAGAGAGAGAGAGAGAGAGAGAGAGAGAGAGAGAGACAGACACTCAAAGTCTCTTCGAGGTAATCGTGTTTTCATGTGCCGGCAGCTTTTTGAAGGCATGAGAACTACAGCGCTTCTGGCGTGGTGACAGACTCTTACTATTCCCTCCATCCCCAGTAAAGGACAGGCAGTAAACTCACTGCTGTGTGCTGCTTCAGCATCCCTAATGAACCCTCGCAGCCGTAATGAACTCTTGGCAAATAAGACCTTCCCATTAGCTATCTTATCTGAGCCCAGTGCTGTTTTCTGTCACACTCCCACCATTACACTGACCCTCCACAATAACCTTTTAAACACGACATCTCTCCCAGCTCCACAGATTCAATCCAGTTATATTTAGAACTGCTTGTATACAAGTGCGTTAAGGCAGGGTGCTTCAGAAGTGAACATTTTTATCTATGGTTGTTTATACCGCTCATTATTGGCAAAGCATGGTCATAGATAGGCTGAGGGTTTTTGCTGGACACTTGCAGGCAAGATGACCTCTGACCTCTCTAACTGAGGTCTAAAAAGCTGAGCTTACCGTCAGCGCTGAACAAGTCAGGCTCCAGTGAATCACTGAGGCCAAAGACCAGCTCTAATAACATGGTGGATTAATCCTTAGATCATCAAATCTAAAGCAGGCTTTTGTGAGATTTGAAACGCATCCGTTCCAGTGAGCGCAACTGTTTTTCATTTATTATTCAATTACTGCAGAAAAAAAGTGCCTAAACTGGGACCTGAAAAGAGATTTTAAAAGCAATCTAAACACTGGAGGATTCTGAGAGGAAGGCACAAATACTGGGCTTTTAAGTTTAACTGGTCCTACAGAAAGAGGAGAAGAGGGAACCGAGAGACTTACTCATGTTCATGAGGGGTGTTTAAGTCCCAGTTCTGACACTCCACTCCAGTCTCAGTTACTGATCGTATCCCTTTGTAATTCAGTCCTGTGCCAATGATGCACTCTCTTACAAAGTCTACAAAAGTAACAGAGCAAAACGATCCATTTAGCTACGGCTGTACTTCTCACACCTTAATCCATGTACAGTGTGAAGTAAATTCATGCCACCTAGCTTAATGTTGCCCAGTTCACCTTTGTAAATACGCTGAAGAGGAGAACAACTGAAAACCTATGATAACAGAACATGCTGTGTGGTCATCATGCAAGCTTGCAATGTTGTGTCATTTCACTCTGGAGATGAACCCGTGACGGGTCTCTTTGTGTGTGTGTGTGTGTGTGTGTGTGTGTGTGTGTGGGTGTATGTTTGGGTGCGTGTGTGTGTTTGTGTGATGTGTCAGCCAGCTTTCACTTCACACAGCACACCATAGACATTTCTGAAAACTGTCAGCTGAGGATTCTAAGCAGCACTACTAGTCTAGCGGTGTGAGAGTAGGTAACTGGGTATTCTTAAACCTCTCATGAAAAAAGAAACATACATGCCTCGAATCAAATTCAATGTCCTTATCAAACTGAAGCACCAAAATATCATATGTAATTTTTTGTTTACCTTTTTTCTCGTAAAGGTCGAAGTTGAAGTCATTCTCCATGTGGACACCCTCTGTGAGGCCATCATAGGAGAGCAAATGACACTTTGTGCCGTTCTGATCAAAGCTGAATGCTCTAGAGACAAAAGATGGTGAACTTAATCTCTTTATTCAGCCAATATTTTGGTAAAATAGCAAGTGAAATCAAAACCAGAGTGAAACATGATAACCATCTGCCTGTGACAGGTACTGCACACCCTGCCGGAGAGTCTGTTGTATTTTCAAGAGTTTTCTTTTCAAATCATATGGAATTTGACACTTAGCCTTTAATAACAGCCGTAGAACCAATCAAAAGCCCAGGTGCTCTCAGCTCAGTATTACTACAACACACAGGTGGCATTTCCCAAACTGCTAAGGTGATGGAGAAACATGGAAGGTGCCCGAAACATCAAAATAGGAAGTAGTTGATTTGCTGATCCTAGATTTGCTTTTGTAATGTAGCTTCCAGCTGCTTCCTCTGTACATGCTGTGCAGAGTGCATTTGGCCAGTAAAATGCTATTTAAAACCCAAGGAAGTTGGGAAAGAGAAAGGCGAACTGGTGCAGGCTACCTATTTCTCCATCGCTGCCTAACTGTTTATCTGGAAGTATCTGGCATTGCGCAGATGTTATTGTACTGCTCAAATGCATGCAGTGGCCCAGCTAGGCTGCCGTAGGGGGTATGCGCTGGCCTTTGGAGCCGTCCGTACCTGCAGGTGAAGGGGAGCTTCCGGCTGCGGCTGCAGCGGCGGGCACACTTCCCCAGACTCATCTTCTTGCTCTTGGTCATATACGAGGAGTCGAGTGGAGTGAGCAGACGAACCCCGTCTGTCTTCTGGTAGTCCTGCAGAGCCTGCCTCTTGCTTTCTACCACCAAAAACAAAAACCTGTGACAGCCCATGCTAGCACGTACAAGACCGCGATACATTTTCCAATTGCTTTTCCGAACAAAATCCAAACAATGATGAAGAGGAAATAAACAGAACAGGGCGATGTGGGGGGGTACAAACAAATCAGACGCTAATAAGTAGATCAGACGCTGGCAGCCAACAAAGAGGCAGTCTGATGAGGTGGAAAGTGAGCAAGTTTAGTGCAAGATTAATCTAGGCTGGGTAATAACATTCAAGGACATCCATCATTGTCTGATTAAGCAAGGTAACTCAGGCCGCATGGAGGGCCATGAGGAATATAGCCAAGTCCCAGCAGATCACGTAACAGAACTCCTGAGACCAGAACCAGAGACAGGCTTCCACATGCATGACCAAGATGTCGTCCCACCATTCAACGCTATTGGATGTGTTTACAGTCTAAGGTCTTAATGGCCAAAGGGGGGGAAAAAAAGTCAGCAGATCATCCCAGCTGTGGCCCATGCCTGGCTTGCATATTAAATACAGCATAGCCAGAGAAAGAAGAAAAACTGACATCTGCATCCTCATTCACAACAGCAGTTCCCCTGGTACCAAAATTGAATGGTCAATCACACTTGATATTTTAATCTGAGAGCGCTCATTTTCCCTCTAAATTTGTCTTTAGCACCAGAAATTATATTCTGGACGAAAGTTAAAAGTTACAAAAACAAAACAATAACAATAAATAAAAAGTAGCTACAGTCTCTAGAATCCCAGACCATCCGATGAGCTCATTCGGACAGAGTTGCTGTACTCGCGGAGGTCTCAGTACGCAAGTGAGCCGCGGTCTTCCCTGTGCAAAGACTATTCAAGCGTGTTTCAACTGCACATAATTATGACAAGGGACAAAATGTACATACAACCGAAATAACTCAGTCATCTCTACAGCTCACTTTGTCTCACGCACAATGGCTGATTTGTCATGTCGCTTGCGTAAAAGCAGCCTGGTCATACCATAAACAAATAACAATATTCTCTGAATGTGAAGGAACACCGCTGCTTTATAGACTACCGCAGTCATATAGCTGTATATCAGCACCTCTTTTTTCTTCCTTGCTCGATGACTCATTGATCCAGATGTTCTGGCGAAGTAACGGTAACAGACGACCACTCGCCCACTCAGTTGTGTCACCAAAACACAATTGAGTTTTCCTGACGAAACTTCATTTAATATTTTGAAAGTGTCGCAAATAAAGTGCCTCATAGCGACATTTCTTCTCCAGGTCAGATATAATTCGTTATACATCCATCCACTCCTAGCTTTGTGATTTCGTTAAAGGTGCGCTATTACATTTAAAGGGGAAAGTTTATAATAATGTAATTTCAGATCGACAGAAACACGCTAATAGGTGTACCAGCCCAGTTCCTATGAAACATGCGTCGTAGAGACACCTCGAAGAAGTTGAACAATTGTAAACAATTCTGCAAAAAGAGCGCATCTTGGCGAACAACGAGCGTCCCTATATCCCAACCTTTGTGAAACTTACCTGAGTAAACCAGGATAGCTACACAGAGCAGAATTTTGTAAATCCACATGGTGGTCGCTTCTGAATGGTGGATTTTCCGAGCGTTCCCGAATGACAAATATAAAAGCGTTTCACTCTTACAGAACACGCAGATAACTATGATGTCCTCGTGAAAGCACCGAGAGCCCTTTACTGAGCGGATGATGAGCGCGCTTTGAGTCCCTACCTCGCGCTTATCCCTCCCACTTCTCCAGACATTTAAAGCTATCTCAGCGTCATTGTCCAGAATGTAGCTATCAGACGAATCATTTCCTAACTTTTATTACGGCTAAGGTTGTTGAACTGAAGCGAAGCGGGAAGTTCATTTAGCACGAAATGAAAGTTTACATCAGTAATCTTTGCGGACTGGTGATTCCAGACGATGGAGTATGTTAAAACCAGTGACCTCGTGATACTTGCACTATTTCTGGGTTGATTACTGCAAAGTAGTTCTGAAGGCAATAGCGTAATAAACAGCTTTCATCTTTAGTCATCGAACCGGTGTGCATACGTGTTCTTCTACCCTATTCAAGTTAAACATTATATGGACAAAAGTATTGGGACACACAAGATTCTATGGTATTCAATTCATCCCATTCAGACATTAATATGGAAATCTAGAAATATTCTGTAGTGTCTCTGTAGGAATTTCTGCCCATTTATCCAGAAGTCGAAAAAAAAAAACCAAAAAAAAAAAACCCTCATAGCATTAGCCCTCATCCACCAAACTTTACAGTTACGTTCTTCTAGCATTTGCTGACACCAGATTTGCCCATCAGACTGCCAGATAGAGAAACGTTATTCGACACTCCACAGAACACGTTTCCTCCACTCTAGAGCCCAGTGGTGTCATACTCTGCACCACTCCAGCCGACGTTGCCATCGTACTTGGTCATGTAAGGCTTGCATTCAGCTGCTCGACCATGGAGCAGTTTGTGTGCCGATGTTGGTGCCAGAGGAGTTTCGGAGCTCAGCAGAGTGTTTGGCAACTTCTACGCACTGTGCACCTCAGCGTTCGTTGATTCTGGTCTCTAGTTTTACGTGACCTGACGCCTTTTGACATGGCTGCTACAACACTTCCACTTTTCAGTAGCGCACCTCATGACTGATCGTGGAATATCTAAATTTCAAAATTCATAAACTGACTTGTCACAACATTACATTACCACTTTTGAATTCAGCGATCTCTTTATAATGACTCACTCTTTCACAAAAGTTTGTAAAAGCAGAGTGCATGGATAGGTGCTTGATTTTATACACCTGTGGCAATGAAAACACCTGTGCAAGGGGCGTGTCCTAATTCCTTTGTCCATTGTACAAAGAATAAAATGTGTACAAGTACAGATGAATGAAATTAATACTAAAACACTTGTCAAACATTAATAAATGACGTGGAAATAGTAAATTAGAACTGATACTTGTTTAATCATATATTTCTCATATATTAAGTGTATAGGCATAGTTTTTACACATTTTTCTTCAAAATAGTGCTTGTGACACATGCTCTTATTTGTAACTCTACCTTAACAATGTCTGGTCTACCACTACAGAAAGCACTTCCTTGGGGAACTTGTATATGATAAGTCTTACTGAACATGTCCATGAGTGGTTTAAATTCATCCACCGATCATCGAGGCTGAGGGAGAGGAAAGAGGACAAAATATGAGAACATATTGATATATGTGCACAGGGCTGGCAGATATAATGCTCGTTTGTTTTAGATGGCTGTAGTCCTTTTTTGACCTAAGAGCTCTGTCAAGTACTACAAAAGTAATCTTAATTTGATTAAGATTATAAATGCTTATCTATCTATCTATCTATCTATCTATCTATCTATCTATCTATCTATCTATCTATCTATCT
>JAOXYF010000027.1:16765413-16804875 GCA_028565775.1 Sternarchorhynchus goeldii | reverse complement strand
CGATCTTGTGTGTGTAGCTGTGAATGCAGGACATACACCAGAGTCAGTAATATTATGTAAATAAATACATATACTGAGTCTCTATATGCAACTTCACTATAAAATGTATTTAAAATGTGTATAAAAAAATCATAATTAATTTGAGTAGTAGTATCCTCTTTAAAAAGCTGAAAATTGAATATCTTAACTCTGGATAACCACAGGAGAACCAATAATAGAGGAAATTGAAATTTGGAGAGGTTGAGAGAGAGAGAGAGAAGTATGAGTGAGTAAGCGAGAGAGAGAGAGAGAGAGAGAGAGAGCGAGAGAGCGAGAGAGCAAGCAGGGATCTAATTACTGATGAGGTATGAGTGGATGGTTATGTGGTCATGTTTCTGGTTTTGACAAAACCTCTGTTGGCTGATTGATTCCCCACATGTGTACATGGCCTGCTTAACCACAAATTATAGTCTACTGCATCAAAGTAAAGCAGTTAGCATGTTAGAGTTAATTTACAATTCCTCTGTGTGTGCATGTGTGTTCGTCATGTCAGAGAACACTCCAAATTATTAAATCATTAACTCAATAGGGTAATTATGGTTGTTTTGCATTTTAATGACTTAATTACTACAGCCAGCATAATGGAAATAATGTTTCTTCTAATCATCTAAGAGGACTTACAGTCATGACTGGTGACTCTGCTTAGAGACAGGCCAATATATACACATTACTGTTTCATTACACCAAAATTACAGCTAAATAAATGTCATTCTTTGCATGAACACTTTGTTCTGAACTCATTTTCTGGTATCTGAATAAGCTGGATGTGGACATCCTCAGAAAACAAATCAATATGAAACGCAAGAGGACATAAGGAATCCAGTGAACATAGAGCCGTTTCCACATTTCACACAGGCTTCCTCAGCCTGTACTCCACAAACTTTTCTAATGACAGGAACTTAGTTCTGACTCTACACTGCCACATTCTATGTTCAATCACAAGAGCCTCAAGATCAGATACTCAGCAAGTTTAGGTCTGGTTGACCACATCTGGATCAGCTTTACTTAACACAGAGCCAAGAGAAATATTTGTTGCTTAACAAATTAAAATGTTGAAAACCCATCAAACCATGGAATTCATCACATGGACATATATTTCAGCAAAAAAACATATTTATATCTCAGATTCACACTTGAATATAAATAGGGTGTTGATTTCTTTGGCTCTTGGAGGTAACGGCCACTGATGTTAGATCAAACTGCAGTTAAGCATTAAAATATAGCTCATTTGGAGTTTCATTTAGTTCCATTTGTTCTTTATACAAACCAAGCTACAGTGATTACTGTAAGATTAGTTGTTACTTTAAAAAAGATTTATGTAAATCATGCCATAGCTGGTATAATGAGACAGGGATTTTCCATTGCAATATTGGTTAAAATCATTATGGATGGCAAACAATGAATAAATATATAAAGATCTCTGTGCGGGATATATCTGGCTGGCTCTAAAGTCTTCTATTTTGTATGTAATGAATATTGCTGTTATTTAGATGGCAAGATTAGCTCTGTACCAGGGCATAGAGATGAGTCATGAGGTTCATGAGGTCATCTCTAAAGGGTGAGAAAACAGTGACTTTGGTTTGTTTGTTATTGGTGTGTAGCTAGCAGTGTGTTGAGATAGTAAGTATATGTGAGGTCACAACCTTTGTGCCACCAACAAAGGTATCTGGTTACTGTGACCCGAGCTCTCCATCCTGCATTACACCTCAGATAACCATCTCGGACCTCTCAGAGTGCTCTTTAAAAGCATCCTTCTCACCCGCACAAAACAAATAAAAGAATCCCTACCCTTGCAAAATCTCTATAGAAAATAACCATATACTCTTAAAAGGTCTAATAAGACACACCCACATACATCTGGACCACCTCTGCTCAATGGCCTGGAAAAAGTGGTCCAAGCCTGTCGTCACAGATGAGCTTTTAAAGCCATCAAGAGCACAACTGGTGAACTCCAGAAGATCCTGAATCTGGTCCGAGGCCCACGCTCCGTCGCTCCCAATCACCGTGTGTTTCATCTGCCAACGGGAACGTCCTTTCGACTGCATGGGCGGGATGAGCTTTTGGCACAGCCAGCAGGAAATGGCTGTTTCATGGTTGCGCTAACCCTAAAGAGAGCGGGACCAGTAGGCTTCCTCGCGCGGCCACTGGTAGCCGGGAAGCCTCCGAGGGAAAGAGAGACACATGGACGGAGGGTGTGCCTCCCTTCAGACCCTCATCACAGCACAGCTCTCATGAACAGGACAGGCTGAATAAAAGGTTGAACGCAGTACTTACACAGAGGGTTGGAAGAAGGTTGTGGTTTTACTCTCTGGTCATAATAAAGGTCAGGGCAGAACTCTTGCTCTGGCATATATAAAGTAGTTGAAAGTAATGAAAAAAGACAACGCAAAGAGGACCTAGGGAGAACATGGGCTTACACAAATGATGTAGGTAAATCCAGATTTTCAGAGCTGACATTTATTTTAGTTGCAACTCTGCATCTGCATGATTTATACAGGCCAGCAAAACGGTTCTGATAATTGCTTTCATTGGGAACAATTGCTCTGCTTGTGATTTATCTCTGGGAAGCCCATACCTTTATCTGATGCGTCACTCAACAGTATCAGTCATACTGGCTTCATTAGTCTTTTTTTCCCTTATAAATGCTGTATAACCTACATTTCAAGATGTCTTATGCCTGGGTTAGAGTTACCAGTCATTTTCAAATGTTTTATTCTGTAACATGATATTACTCGCGTGATAAGACAGTACTATGACATCATACATTACTGGAAACAATTCCCATTGATTGATGGAAATATAAGGCACCCTAAAACTTTCTGTTGTATCTTGCTGTAGAACATTTCAGCTTTCTAGTTCTTTCAAAAAAGAAAAAAAAGAACATCAAAATTTAATAACAATACATTTTATTGTGAATATATTGTAATCATGACATTTGAATTAATTACAAACAGTTTTTGTCTGTCATCTTTAATAACATTGTACAAATGTATATAAAATCTTCAGGCTCATCAAGTTCCACAAAAAGAGAGTAAGTCGTTGCACAACCTGAACAAATGGGTGGAGTTACAGGTGCGCAGGTCATGCCCCCATCAGCAAAATGCACACCGAGTACAACTGATAAACACTCCAGAAAGACAGCAGTAACTCAAAGACCTCTCCTGGCACGTCATGGTAACCATCGCCATGGGCACCAGAGGGGCGCAGACACATGGTAGCCCAACAGGGGCGATGCTGCAGCAGCATTCAAAGAACACACACACGTGCGCACACACACGTGCGCACACACACGTGCGCACACACACGTGCGCACACACACGTGCGCACACACACACACACACACACAACAGCTACTGATCCCGCAATACATAAGGGGCCACTGATGCATCAGTGAATACACATTTAATGATACATGCAAATTCACAGTGTTACACAGTACTTTTTTTAAATCAGGAGAGCAATGGTGAACTGTGTATCTTCTTACTCTTTAAGAAGGACTACAAGCTCCCACTTATAAAGTCCCTTTAGCATTTCCTTATTTAAAGGGGAATTATAGAATTCTTTGAATACCCAGAAAAAAAAAACCAGATCCAAACTTTTTCTCTCCAAATATATTATTTATAAATAGAAACTGTTCTTTCATGACATAAACTAACAAATACAGAATACATAATCTCCAAATCAAATTGTTGAAAGCATTCAATAAAAAAAAAAACAAACCCAAAAACATTTTAAAACATACTCATACAATATGCTCTCACAGAACAGTATAAAGACACTTACATGTGCCAACAAAACGTCCACGTGAGCACAAGCACTGTTATTCAGTTACCATGAGAAATCATATAGGCACGTGGGCAAGATTCCAGTTCAAGCTTTAACGTCGTCATAGGTGTAACCGCCGACCTGTGATTTGGTGTTTGAAAGGCTTTTGTTTCTCTCTCTCCTTTCTTTTTCATGGGGTAGAAACACAACACAGGATGCGCCATTTGCACTGCGCACAGCAAAAAAGACAAACATTGTGCTGTTCATATACATGTGATTAGAACTGGCCTATATACACACGTGTTTGGGACTGGTGCATGATGAGGAACCCAGCTCTGGTCATGCCAGACCGCAGATCCCCTTCGAACGAGGCCGTTAAATGCAACACTCTATGACATCCAACCACAGGCCTGGGACGTGAAACCCAGGCTTTTACAAAATCCTGCGAAACAGTATTTGGGGATTCCTAAAAGCACTACATAGTTGTTGCTACATCATACAGTAGAGACCCGTCCGAAGACGAGCTTGTCCCTGGGACACAGTCTGACAAGCCTGTCCGATGTTACAGCACCTCCTCCCACCCGCACACACCCTTCCACTATGCTACAGATTCACAAGAACTACACTCCAAAATGCTATATTTCATACACATTTGGCAACCACTTTGACACGTGAACTTTTCACCTAAAACATTCAGCATTGTTAAAATGTTATTGGTGTGACAAAACCATAGCTTCACCACGGCCTCAGCAAATGTGACTTATCCAAATAATGGATAAAACTCCATTAGAGAGTCATGCATGTGTATTTGCGGTCACAGTAGGAACAGTTGTAATAACTCGGTGTAACGGAGCCATTGGCGTGTCTGATTCCTATTCTGACTGGCAGGGGGTTTAAATCGGTAAAACTGCCTCTCTTAAAGCTTGGGCGGTAGGCTGTTGAATGCTGCAATGATGCTCAGCTATTGTGTTAGCATTGTGATAAATAACTATGATAAATGTTAAGCAAATAAGGAAACAAATAAATGGGAAAAGAATCACATACAGCCTTTTACAACGGTCTGCAAGGTTCATCAGGGCCTGCAGAGAGTCAGACGTATCCGTTCTGGATGACAGTTTTGACAACAGCGTGCGTGGGGTTGGGCAAGAACGGGGTTTCACATAAAGAAAAGCAATTCACATGTCTGCAGTAACGAACATCCATATGACAAAACCATAGTGCAACACATTCTGGTAGATCAAGGATGACAGACAATAAAATGCGCAAGGAATTCGAATAGAACTATATGAACCACATTTGACTCATGGATTTGTTTAGCTTTTTCACCAAAAATCAAAACAAAACAATTATATATATTTGTGTAATTCTTGGACATGCAGTGTGAGGAGGGACACGATGCTGGTTTAATAGACCAAACTCACTCCGAGGAGATGATCAGATGGTTGACTAACCATTGAAATCAGAAATCTGGGTAGCGTTTATTGCGTTTTGAGCAGCCTCACAAGCCAAATTCTCGACAGCATTAACTGCTTTCTTGCACAGCTTCCTCCTGCTATTCCGAGTGGCGAACAATAGCGCAACTACAGTGTGTTGAACGCGAGACTTGAAGGCTATGATCTGCGTCAAAAGGTAATAGAAATTAACGAGAGCAAGAAAGGATGATTCAATATGTAGATTAAATGATATTTCTAACACGTTCAATTTGACTTTCAGAAAAAACAACTGGACAACACTGTATATAGTGTTGGTTGTCGACAGTTACACACAAACGTTGGAATTTTGAGCCGTAAAATAACGTCTTGAAGCCGGTTCAAAATTTTTGTGACGATGCACACAGGCAGGAATCAAGATGAAGCTCATTGAAGTGGACAAACAGTATTTTCCATCTATTCACTGCTACCTACAGCTATTCACTGCTACCTACAGCTATCCTTCCCTCTGATCATGGCACTATGACAGTCCTCGAAACCAACCAAACAGAAAAAGTAAAATGCAGCTCTTTTGATCGAAACAATAGTCTTTGCAGTCTTTTCTGGCTTCTAGAGGGCTTGAAGTACCTCGGTGGAAGTGAATGCTATCTAAGTATAATCTCATTTTGTTTTATGATGGAGCCAGAAGTGGACCCTCTCCCTCCTCTCTCTCTCTCCACATCAAGCCCAGGACAGACGTGCCCTGCCTGTCAGATTACAGAGGGAGCTCTCTCATTAAAAGTAATGTACTGTCTAGCTTTGGCACTAGGTGATATACAGTATAGGCTGCTCTGGTCAGCACTGTATGGGCATTTCATATGTAGGGATATGTGAGTCACAATTTGCAATATTGTCACCATTATTTTTTTTTATCTCAAGACCTCCCCAAATACCAAATCCAAATTAGACGTTTCTTTCCTGTCTTTTTTTGCATTCCGCCTTCCGTCTACAGTCGTGGTCTTTCTCGTGTGGCTGTGCTGTGGTCCAGGTGAACGGTTGCTACCGCGCTGGGTCTGTGCTGCCGGGGCGGCCGGCAGGGTGTACGCCCGTCAAACCATGCAGTCAGCCGCTCCTCCTCCGCTGAGCAACCAAAGCAAGAGCAGCTGGAGAGCTAACAGGGGCCACGACCAGGGGGCCAGGCTGCAGGCGCCTCCACAGTCCGACGCGTCCTCCTGCGGCCAATACCACAGTGGGAGGGGGTGAGGGGTCGTGCCTTCAGAACTCACACACAACTCACACGGCCCTTTAGCTACAGTATTTACATTTACGGCATTTGGCTGACGCTTTTATCCAAAGCAACTAACATTTGTGACTGAATACATCTTGAGCAGTTAAGGGCTTTTGCTCAGGGAGCAGTTAAGGGCTTTTGCTCAGGGGCCCAACAGTAGCAACTTGGCAGAGGTGGGGTTTGAACCAGCAACCTTCTGATTACTAGTCAAGTGCCTTAACCAGCTACTGGTCTGCGGTACGAGCTACTGTGCTACTGTCCTCCATACAAAATTCACTTTTCCTCTGAGGATAAGGAGGATGTGTGTGATTCCCAGTGCGTGTGTATGTTTTTGTTTGCACATGTGCTGGTGTGAAGAATGGAAGGCATTGCAACAGACAGACCACATCTGGAACTTCCTATGTTTGTTTCCATGAAAATCTCTCAGGGCAGAAATTCCAGTTCCTATTGTCACAGCAAAGTCATGCCGCCCCTTGTCCTCCCAGTGAAGCTGTTGAACAGCACTGCGTTATCTGTGACCACTCGCTGGTTATTTGATATCCAACATTAAGGGACCACCCATCTATCTATTGTTAGGCTGGGCTTCATGGACTTAAGTTTATGCTGTGGACGACTGACAAGCTGTGTTTCGTGTTGACATTTAGAACAAGCTACAAATGAACCAATCAAAACACAACAGAGAAGCGGCAGTAAAACAGTGGGCGGAGCTGAAGCCAAGGAAGTAGAAGCGCTATTTGGGCATAAAGCCTCATCCTGAGAATGATGGACATTATAAGCAACCAATGGTGGGACAAAAATGAAAGTTTAAAAGAAGAAAAATGAGATGAAAGTAGGAGTATTCATGTAACTGCTAAAGGCAAGGAGAGACAGCATTGAAACTAGAAACAAGAAATAGAAAACCAGTAGAATTTCTTAGGTCATTACTACATGTAATATATACAAACATTAAACGTAGGCCAACAATTTATAAACCTAGGCTAAAAACATTCAAACCACATCGGTTAGATCATCAAATCTCCTCACATCAGAGGTCACTTTAAAACAATCTATTAGAGACATCAGATTTCCGGGACAGGTGCCCTTCAGAAAATATTCTGCGTCATGAAGATGGAGGATTATCTAGAAATACTAAAGCAACAAGACAATAGCCTGAACGTTTCACTGATCACAGCTGAGTCTCCCAGCAGGACAGTAATCCCAGAATTAATGGTTATATGTGAAAGCTTCACAGTGACCATCACAAATCCTAATTTATGGACTGAACTGAAAAACCTTATTTGGCCAAGGAGGCTCATGAACCGAATTAAACCAGTTCTGCCAGAAAGCAGAAAGCAATATTTTAGCATCGGGAAGTGCAATTAAAACACAATGCCGCTAAATATTAATGAAGTCTTGGTAAACTTTGTATCTCATGATA
Source organism: Sternarchorhynchus goeldii (assembly GCA_028565775.1). Classification (NCBI taxonomy): domain Eukaryota; kingdom Metazoa; phylum Chordata; class Actinopteri; order Gymnotiformes; family Apteronotidae; genus Sternarchorhynchus; species Sternarchorhynchus goeldii. The sequence continues at coordinate 16,796,957 of JAOXYF010000027.1, read as the reverse complement.
ATCTAACATAGAAGATGAAATAATTTTGTCTCTCAGTGTGTGGAGGAGTTTTGTGGCCTGAGTTTACTTACGTCAGCGTTGTTGTCAAAGCAGACATCAGGACCTTTCCTGTAGCGTGGACTATGAGCCAGAATGCAGGGGTCTGGACCAGTAGCTGATTCAAAACCATCAGGCAAAAAAAACACACATCTTCTGTAACACATGTGGACACACTATATGCACGCGCACACACACACACACACGCACGCACGCACGCACGCACGCACAGTCCTTCCCCACTAACTGTTACTGACAGCAAACAAGCCTGCTTCTCTTTGACATTTCTGTACAAAGTGCCATTATACTCTGGAGGACCAACAGTGGTATATATAACAGTCTTCTGCACACCTGGTGCTGTGTTTAGTGACTGTTCCCTCGTTTAGTTCACACTGTGTGCTCCTTGAAGACTACACTGCAAATTTATCTTTACACGTCTTACATCAGCTGTGTAATCCCACCATTCAGAGCCGAGAGTGAAGTCTGAAGTTGACACGAAGCACAGAGGCACAGTTGGCTACAATGGGGTGGAGGTGTGTGCCGGGGGTCACAACGGGGCCGCGGAGCCCACAGGGGTCACCGGCATTACCCGGCTCAGCTGAAGGATACAGGGCTGCTCTGCCTGTCTCAGCACTTTCCCATCACAGGAGAGGCAGGTGCTCTTGGCGTCAGTGATAAGAAACACTAGGTTTGTGCTGGGGAGCTTCTCCGCACGGTACATCCTGAGGGGGGGGGGGGGGTAGGGGGGGGTGTGGAAGAGAAAAAATGGCCAGAACACTAAAGCATAAAAGCAAACAAAAGGAAAAGAGAACAAAATAAATACAGCTCCACAGACACAAGGCTATCTGCAGTGGTGTGGTTCAAAACACCTCCGCCTTGAACATGTGCAAATGCTTCACACTCTTGCAAAGCTAAACATTTAGCTGGTGATTCGTCAAAATATACAAAACTTCAGTCAGTGTGTTTCTTTTTTAAACACCCATTACTGGTCAAGATGTGTGTGCGCCATGCTAACACACTGACCATGTGCTAAAGTCTTTAGTGAGTGTAATCTTAGATCAGCATGTCCTGTTGGAAAGCTATGCTGGTTTTTTTTGCCGCTTGTTACATGCTGTCAACGCTGAATGGGTTTCTAGCCCAAGCTTTCCTCTCCAACATCACTCCTTTTTTTCTCTCAGTTTGCCTCTTTTGAACAGAGTGACTCATCTCTTTGTAGTGCAACGTGTGGGGAGAAAGCAAACGTGTGTGTATGTGTGGGTTGGGTGGTTTGGTGCGTGGAACCACTCTATTACATCTCACCTGCTCCCTCAGTAATCACTGACTGTTTACTGCAGTTGAACATGCTCAGTAAAAAGCACCAGCCCAGGTCTTTCAAACACACACTTGCTCATCTCTTGCCATCTCCATAAGGGTGCTCCATGCTCAGAAGGGTTGAAGAAACTCCTGCTTGGATTGAAGAATGCTTTATTTCTGAGAGCAAGAGCAGCTCAGGTTGGAGGGAGTCTTCTTCAGCTGGACTCGGATAACCTGATCTCCCGCATTTAAAAGACCAAGCTCATCTTCTAATAAATAACTCCCCCCCCCCCCCCCTATTTGAACTCAAGCTTACTGAAACTCATAGTATCCTGATGTTCATGATGTTTGGAAAGCCGAGCTAAGGTTTGCATACTTTATAGACAGAATGTCGACCGGCAAGAACTCTAGTCACAGTAAGTTTTAGAAGCACCTTTTCATTCCTATTTGAAATGCAGATTTTTCTCCTCGATCTTTCTTTTGCAGGTTTTTGCCGGCTCTCCGAGCAGCGCATTCCTCCGGCCTGAACGGGGGGCATGGACGTGCGAGGGGGAGATTGAATTACACACTCGCGTCCCGCGGTCCCGCCATCTCGCAAATGGATTTCTCTTTATGGCGCTCGTTAAACTTTACATGTCGAAAGCAGTTAACATAGAAGAAAAACTATCGTACACAGAGACGCACGTGGGCCTCGTAAAGACGGGAGGGCTCGCCGGGCCGAACCTCCAGACACCTCTCCCTTTCCCAGAGCTCCGTCTGAGCGGCCGGCAGCAGGATTTATGGCCGGCGGGATATCGGACACATCAAGGCGACGCGGGCTCAGGCAGCCCGGGGGAAGGGTGAGGGGGGGATTCGAGAGACCAGACACCGTTGGACAGAGGAGAAGAGAACAAAAGCTGGACTGCTCCAACTCATTCCTCTCAGGGGGGTCATACTTGGATGAGCAACTATCCAGGAAGAGAAAGGAGTGGGCAACTCATGACATCATTTTGAGACACACACACACACACACACACACACACACACACACACACACACACACACACACACACACACAGAGGAAAAAATGCACACATATGCACAAGGACAAAAATGCACTCATGCAGACAGACATACAAATGTATCAGAAGGACGGACACAGAAGGATCTTCCCCTTGTGCAGTGCTCACCTTGAGCAGTTTCCACAGTCCAGAACACCATGGAAAGACTTGTTATCATTCTCAAAGAAATACTGAGTCTGCTCTGTTATACAGCTCTCTTTAGAGTACGCCTCAGAGGGGTCTTCCTCTGGGTAAGCTGGAAAACACCCACCCACACACCCACCCACACACACATTACAGATATACATGTTTTCACCTGGTGTAGTGGTGTGTGTGTGTGTGTGTGTGTTTGCGCACATTTGTGTTTTGTATATATTTAAATACATGTATAGTAGAAAGACAAACCTACTGAGAGGTGAATCAAGACACCCACCTGCCTCCAGGGCACTTGGGAGCGTCAGGCTGAGGATGAAGTGTTGCAGCATCAACCTGGAGAAAACACAAACAAACAAACAAACAGCAGCAGTGCAGCTGCCAGCGCACTCATTTATCTGAAGGGTGAGAGGATCAAAACACAGAGGGAATTCCCCGTACCAAGCTGCAGTGGTTGTCCACCAGCCCATGGTGAGCACGTCTGCTACGGTAGGCTGAAACAAGAGCACACGTGCGGATATGTACATACACCTACACATGTAATATCAATAGCACAGGCGAGCACATACCACGAGCACATACCACGTAGATGGAGCGGCGGCCAGCGCCCGTCTTGTGGTCTCGCTCAGGGTCGCACACTGACTGGTAGTCGTAGGTTTTGTTAAAGGCGTAGAGTGAGGTGTTCACCAGACTGATCATCAGAATAGGGTCCACCTCACCGAAGAACTGACCTATCTGAACAGGCCAAACACACACACACACACACACACACACACACACACACACACACACAACAAATTAAAAGAAAAAGCTAGTGCAAAAGCAACCAACACTCATCAATCACCAGAAGACACTGGAGATTTGACAGCACACCCATCCAGACCTTCCACTTTTGCTCATGTTGAGTGCCACAGCAGATCAGGTGTGTTGGATCAAGAAAGCACAGGAATAAGTCCACCTGGACTTAATCAGCCCCTTATAGAACTCATTCAGGCCCAGCTGTAATTAACACTTGCTTCACTCACTCAGGCCCAGCTATAATTTGCTTTTTAACTGTTCTTTTAGGTCCAGCTGGATATAGTTCCAACAGCAGCACACATTTTCTTTTTCTGTACATCATCATGTACTGTGTCTTTGCCTATCTTGACAAACCAGTGTGATTTCTCAACAAATCACAGGCAGATTTCGGCGGACGTCCGGCCCTTAGGCGGGATCGGTGCAGTTTCTCGCTCGCCCCGTGTTCTCCGCCGCCGGGCACGAGTGGGTCAGCGGTGTGAGGGCTGGGGGGTCTGACCTGTGCGATGTACTCGTCCTGGTTGGACATGAGCAGGAAGCCCCCGTCATCCAGGATCACGCAGTCCACGTGCTGTTTGAAAGAAAACGGACACAGCCAATGAGACGGCAGAAAGAAGGACTGGAGCAGGACGGAAGGTATCGGCCCCCAGCGGCCCCCAGCGGCCGACGCCGTACCTTATCGTTCCTCAGGCAGCCGCAGATCTCCTCTTTACACTGCGGGCGGGCGGGAGATCGGGAGAGATAAACACAGAGGTTTCACCAAAACAGGCATTTGCATTGTTTATTAGAGTGAGCCAAAGTCTTCTCTGCTTCCAGACTGCTGTATCAGCCTGCCTGGAGAACCTGGAGCTAGATGGCTTCCACATGTTCAGATAAGCAGAGACGATTCTCTTACGTTTGTCTTCAGGGTGGCATTCATGAAGCTGTTCATCCAGGCTGACACATTGAGTTTGACTCCCACCACTGCAGAAAGAACATGTTACACCCAAACTTACAAGCTTCACCATCCTTACGCCCTGTACACACCGACACCAACGCTAACGCTAAACACATTTAGGCCACGAGCCGAGGGATAAAACCAGACACCACATCTCTCATACCATCTAGAAATTAAGATTAAGATTAAATTAAGATTAATCAAAAACCAAGAAGCACTCATTCTTCATTATAGGTAAATACGTAAAAAGTTCAACTTTAGTTTTACTAGACGTCTTATAATACGATAATGATTACACGTTAATATGAAGGTAAACTGAATTCAACCGAATTAATATAATGATAATGAAAGTGTAATTGATCTGTAATTATTTTGTTGTGCTCACCAGCTGGTTTGAGTTTGATTCCTCTAAAGTCCAGTTCTATGGCTTTACTGACCAGAATACCAGACTCATAGCTGGACTCCCTGCTCTCTGTTTATGAGAGGGAGAAAACACACACACACACACACACACACACACTCGGTGTATGTACCAAGCTGAAAGTCCAGAGCTCCAAAGTATTATTAAGCCCAACTGTAAACTGCCTGCAGATCAAAAGTGATACCCAGCATCCCCAATCACTGCCAAGGTGCACACAACCCACGGCGGGCCCGCGTTAAGGGAGTTCTGCTTTATAAATCAGAGTTAAACCCCTGGAAGAATGGCTTAATGCATCCTCGCTTGTTTCTAGGCATGCCCTAGAGAGCCATGCAGTGCCTGGGCTCATATATGTGTGTGCGTGTGGGTGTGTACGTGTGCATGAGTGTGCATGTGTGTGCACGTGGGTGTATGTGTGTGCATGTGCGACTGTGCCAGACCACACATGCATGCAGGTGAGGAAAAGTCATCTGATGCAAATCTCCAAGTAATTTAGGTTTACGCCATCTTGAAAGGACAGGAGAAAGCACACACACACATATGCAAGCATCAAATAGAAGCACAGCTGTGTTCTTACACCAGCATGCCAAAGAGAAAGCCTACCCAAGAGGTGGACTCGAGGTAGCACACACACACACACACACACACACACACACACACACAGCTGCATGCTGCACAAAGTAACTCAGTGGAAGGGGGGGGGGTGAGTAGAGTACAGGACTTACTGTTGACATAGGGGGCAGTGAAGATGTACATATCATTGTCTAAGCTCCTCTTGTAAAAACTGGAATCGTAGGTCTCTGTATTTTCAGTCCACTCCTCTCCAGCACTGACAGAGAGACCGACAGACAGACAGACACAGACAGACAGACAGAAAACTGTAATGGCAGTTTTTAATTACAGGTTATGGCCAAACAACACAGCTGGAAAATTAAACAAGATTAAAAAAGGACTGTCCTCAGAAGACACATTTATCATTCAGTTTGTATCCAAACAACTAAACCAACATTTAGAATTTCTACAAACACAAGAACTAGTTTATGAAGTCAAATTCAAACTTGGAGAGTACAATAAGTAACAGAGAAACAGAGAGGAGAGAGAGGAGGAGGAGGAGGAGTGTGTAAGAGACAAATGTGGTGTAGCATATTCCACTGTAGCAGAAACTCTCTCACACTCACTGAATCTCTCTCAAAATGTTCTTCACATATGGATAAGAAATAAATATCCACGCTGAATTAAAAACATACACCTGCTTTACCTCACTGTAGACAAATACCACATGTCCAGTGGTGTAACCCCAACTAAAATAACCAAGTCCTACCTCTCACCTTTTAGGGTAAACTCTCGTAATGCCACCTTCGGTAGCCACAAACCTGGCCAACACCCCTTCTCTGCAACACCGCAAAGCAGAAAAAACAAAACAACAATTTTATTCCTTACAAATGTGTCTTGATTTTAGCAGGGATTCACACAAGCCACACAAGACGCTTGATGGTCCATTGGAAAATGAAGGCAAGTCATGTTAAATGATTTACTGTAAGTTGTTGTGGCAATGTCAGTGAGAAGGCTTCTGGGAAAATGAAAGCACTCGGAGTCCAATTAGTAAAATGACGCAGAGACTGAAACCCATTCCTCATAGTGACATATCCTGGCTTTTATACATGTTCAGAAAAGAAAAGAACAGAACTCCAACATACTGAATAGATTAAAATCCCTCTCTCCTCCCATATGGCCGAGTTCTTTGATGCAAGTATTTATTAGCGATGGACAAAATAGTATAGTGCTTTAGAAGAAGAGAAAGCATTCTTATTTATGGAGGAGGGGCATTAAAGTGCTTTACACTCTCTTTACTGGCACTGTATGCTGGGTAGTATTTGACAAGAATTCTGTTCAACAAAAAAAATCCATCCAAATATAACCACCGACATATTCAAACTCTCCGACACTGCCTTGATGTCGTGGTTTACAGAGTAAAAATGAGTCTGGCTGCAGGGAGGATGGCTTACACAGTCTGTTCCTTCCAGAGTTGGACCAGGTCAGCAGAAAAACCAGCATCGAGAAGCAGCCTGTTGACCAGACTCACGTTACCTGGCAAAGAGAGTGGCTGAGGTGGGTGGACACTCATGATGAACTGTGTCCAGATTTGCCATTTAGGGGACATTTACATGGCTATGTGCTTTCATTCTGATAGATGTGTTATGATTTAAATCTATAAACAACACTGGAAGTAAAGTGCTCCTAAAAATAATTTATGGAAAAATTGCAAATGGCTAGAAGACCTTTTAAGTTTTGATTTAGGATTGAGCTTGGTCTGTTCTCCAACTATTGACCATGATGACCTATCTGAATAGTTGAGTATTTAATACCTTCTACTACATGACAAATCAGAATGTTGTGGGCTGGAAATGTGAAGTCTCACATGAAGTTTGATTCGTTTTATCAACTTCAAGCAAACATTTTGGGCCGCAGTGCAGCATCTAACAGTGCTGCCATTGCATTCATTTGCTATTATGTTACAGTTCAATAGCTTTTTCACAGACATGTACACACACACGCACGCACGCACGCATGCAACACAATAAAAAGATTATACTCACGAGTGTGTGCGTGTGTGTGTGACAGGAGAATAAGCACTGACTCATTAAATGATGAGAGTTGGGTTGACACAGAACAGTGTCACCGCAAGCCAGACTAATCAATTACTGAGAGCCTGATTTCAGTCATTCCACTCAGGAGTCACCTTCACACAGAGTCAATAGGACACGCTGTGACATCATTCGAGTGGGAAAGCACCTGAGTCAGCAGCTAAAAGGGAGAACAATGTTCTCAAAGATATGAGGTCATCCATCGATTTCCATACTTCAGATCCTTATGCTCTCTAAAAGGCTCAAAGCTTTGATAATGATTTCAGAGCGCAGTGGTGAAGGGGCTGACGTAGTTTAAACATCAAGACAAGTTTACAGAAGAATTCGGTTTCGTTGGTGTATTTTTTGACTCCTGACTATGAAGTCTATTATATTATTCATGTCAATACACTTGGAAGTCCAACATCATTTGGACCCTCTAATGATTATGTATTTGCTTACCCGAGGTGCTACGTTGTCATCCGAGCACTGATTAAGTATGTACTTACACATTGGGTCACTGGGGGTTCTCTTGTCAATGTACTGGTTGAAGTCTATTAGGAGCTGCGTGCTGTTGGTGGAGAGTTTCAGGTCCTGGCAATATTCCCTACGCAAAGTCATCACAAGTTCATTCAATGACAAAGGAAAATTGCCATTGGCAGTTTAGTTTCAGAGAAAGAAAAACTATTTAGCTACGCAACACCAGAATTCGTGTTTGTTGATGGGCTAATTTCTATTTACTTCTGTGTGGTCCACCTTTTTTTTTCCTACATGGTCAGATCTGCTGTTAAAGGAAGGAAAGTGGTTTGTTTGACGGTGTGAATTTATGAGTTTTCCAAGTCTTGGTCTGAATACCAGTCCCATAAACCTGTCACTGCTAAAAACGTTGGGCGGTCTGTGCTTTCTCCCAGGTTTGTGTGGGTCTGACCTACCTGGGAGCTATAAAGGTGTAGCCATACTCCTCAAATTTCTCCACTTGCATGGTCTCTGAAACTGCAGAGAAACGATGAGGTGTTTCAGAACCCCAAAGTGTGACTGCTGTAAAACGTGATACCAGCACTCTCGCATGCATACAGGCATGGATTCATGGACGAACTAATGAATCATAATCAAACGAATCAAACACACACACATACAAGCATGGATTCATGGACAAATGAATGAACCGTAATCAAACGAATCAAATTATACACACTTACAAGCATGGATGCATGGACAAATAAATGAACCGTAATCAAAATCAAATGTAGGAGTTTCCAGCCCAAAACTGAAGAAAAGACATTTTGAAAAGCAAACTGGGATGAATGTATGTAACACAATGTACATTACACACATAAATTGTGGTACTACAGTCGTGCAAAACAATAAAATATATCGTGTTAGTCTCCCACAGATGTACGCTCCATTATAACAGAACTGCTAAATCACTTATCAGGTCTGAAATAATAGTGGATGACAGAAACATGCGAGTTTAGGGAAGATAAAATGCCAACGCAAAGAAAAAAGGAGAAAGAGAGAGAAAGAGACAGACAAGTGCTGTACTTGCCCTTCTGCCCTGTAGTGAAAATCCAAGAGATTAAACAGAAAAAGACAGAAAGACAGAGTTACACAAAAAAGCACAAAGCAGCCAAAGCTGTGAACTCCATATTCTCATACACGTCATTTCATATAAAGCACGCAGGGAGAGTCACTGCACGTTGCCTGCCACAGCCGTACGCTGGCGTCCTGACAGAGACGGAGGGAAGCGTTCCTCCCCCGGGGGGCGTAGGAGCACAGAGCCTCTCGACACGCACCGGTGTGAGGGTGTGGGCCGAGGGGCTTGATGGAAGCTCTGAGAACAGCCCCCCCGAGCTGGAGTTCTTCCCGCAGCACAGGGAACTTCAACAAACCTCATCAAATCCCTCGAGAGTTTCGCGGCGAGGCTCGGGGGCGAGAGCGAGCGTGAGGGAAACGGCGAGAAACGCGAAACGCCGTCATGGATTCATCAGACGTGTGGGGGCCTCCAGCGCCGTCACCGCTGGCACGGGATTAAAAACAACAGGTCATTAAAAAATTTGCAAAGTCGTCTTCAGGTGGACCGGGCGTCGACTCGACCGGTTCTGGAAAGCTCCACGAGTCTTCATGGCTCAGAGCAGCAGCACCGATATCAGCAGACTGATTAACGTGCTGTCTGCACTTTGATGATGCAGCTCCTTAAGGAGTCCTGTGATCAGGCGAGCGATGACAAGCTCCGCCTGATCTGCCTTTGCTTTAGTCTGGATCCCGCTGGCGCAATCAGGAGGGGTTGTTAGGCTGCACTCAGCAGGTGTATCCAGTGCGCCTGTCTGTTCGCTCCAACGTGGGCCAGCGCTTCGCGGAGAGCGTGACACATGTCTGAGATTATGAAGACATCTGTGTTGAGGCCTTTGAAACTGCTGGTGACGTAATTACTTCCATGTTACTGCTTTTGTTGTGTTTGCTTACGAGCAAAAACTGACAACAAACACAACAAAGACGGGCACGGCTGTTGTCACGCGTTGGAGGAAAGGAGGCGGGAACAGCGGCTCTCCCGCGGTTTCCTGCTCACCTGCTCTTCCCATCGTTCCTCTGCATGGCTCCCTCGAGTCTTGGGACCGAGCTCCTCTCTCTCTCTCTCGGCTTTTAGCCGAGTTGAGTGAGAGGCGTGTAGGCCGCTGAGAGGAGCCGGGCCCCTAAAGCGTCCCGGAGCTCTTGGGAACAGCGTGGAGCCCTGGAGCAGGCAAACTGAGGCCTGACCCTGCTCGCGAGTCAACTCTCCTCACATCACCACCTCCACCTGGGCCTGGTTCTTTACAAGGCCATAAAAATGGGCCTGAATGGATCACGCTGGGGGAGGGAGGAACCGGGCAAGGAGTGGGAGGGGAGAGAGCCAGGAGGAATGGAGAAGCAGGAGGCATGGAGCTGACCCAGGCATCTGCAGGTCTGCCCCTAATATCACACACACACACACACACACACACACACACACACAAACGCATGCGTATGCACACTCACAGCTGAACTGCAGTAGGACGCATCACAGTCCAGCTCTTTCTGTCTCCTGGAACAACCTTAAGCTCGTGAAACGAAGTTGAAAGGGACATCAAACCGATTCATGATGAAAACAAAACTATGCTTTAGAATTCTGTGCTAAAACTGTGATGGCAGCTCTTAACTGTGATTAATAGATTTGATGCACAGGCCAGAACCATCTGCTCCTGCAATAACCAAAGTCCAAGTCAAATGAAGGTGTCATGGGGTTGGGTGTGTCAACTAAGAGAATAGAGGTGTTTTGGGGATAGGGGGCTATGCACTGTAGACACCAATGTTTGTCTACAGTATAGAAGATCTACTGTACAAGCAGTATGTTAACAGCTGCCTCTGTTCAGAGATCTATCAGTTAGCAGGCTGGGAGATGAACAACACTAATGGCAAAGTGCTTAGAAGGTAATGTTAGTTCAAGCAGGTATGCCAGGTAAGTTAAAGCTTAGAATGTATGCGAGACCACGAACGGGTTTATTACTTAAGAATGTGAACAGGGAATACTGTTCTGATACTTTCCGGTTTCAAAAGACTTAGAAACAACTAGAAAAATCATTAAGAAAAGTATGTGTGTAGCATGGATCTGGTTCTAAGAGTGCTCAAGGGGAAGAGCCTGTGCTCCACGTGCCCAGTGCAGGAGCTTCAGTTCTGGGGAGAGTCCATCCCCAGACGTGGCTGTGCTGCCCAGAAAGGGTAAAGGCCAGCTGGCCCTTTGCTTCACACAGCAAACAGCCTTAAAAAGACTGAAACCGCTCCATCTTAGTTACAGACACGCACACATTCATAGAGACAGAACCCTGGAGTCCATGTATTTCTAGAAACCACCACAACTGAGATCATCTGTCCTACTTAAAGGCAAAGAGAAAGAGAGTGGGCTAAAGTACAGATACTCACACATGGCTTGTTTTATGTCTCCTAGGCTTGCCTCAATGTAATGCATGTTGTACTCGGGCAAAACCAAGGCCAAGCTGCAACACACACACACACACACACACACACACACACACACCCCAGATGAAGCTCAAGTCTTTTGTGTGAACATAGTAATTACTGAAAGCATATTAAAATAAATGAGGAGAACAAGTGAGTAGAAAGGTGGTCTGTGAACACACCTGTAGTCTGTGCCATTGACTGGTGCCCATGTGTAAGTCCTCACTCCTCGATCAATGTATCTCTGCATTGACGAAAACAAACAAACAATACATTCAAAGGAAATAAAAAGGGGGTCTATGGACAGACATATGAACAATACAGAACCTCTACACACCTCGTCCTGCGACTTGACAAGGGTTTCAATCGTCCTCTCGCCAGGGTCCCTATCAATCATCATTGTTCTTATCTAAGAAAGATCAATACACCCCTTTGATCATGTTGAGATGCAAACAAACAAACAAAAAAAAGGATTGTGCCATATATGAAAAATGAACTAACTGAAGTTCCTCATCTCAGAAACAAAGCCTCTTTTCGCTGCCCAATGGCTGTACATTTTTAACCCAAATAGGGCTTTTGCAGCTGTGGACTGACTGGATCCAAGGTTAAAAAAAATCAATAATAATAATAATAATAATACAAAAAAATAAAAAAATAAAAAATTGTGTTTGGATCTGGAAAGGTTTTGCATATTCAGATGTGGTTTTTAAATAACTGCATCTGTGGGACCAGACCGTGTAGCACAGCTTTGGAAGGCAGTTTAGAAAGATGCACTTATACATCTGCCTCCTCAAATCAAGTCCACTGAGCACCTGATATCAGAAGAACTGCACATAATCCTTTACTACGAGCTTCTTGCATGTCACGTCCGATGGCACTGAAAACACTCGTACATGTCGGATCTGTTATAATATGTATGCAAATTGGTATTCTACCAATAACAACCTCCACACACACACACTTAATGGGTATCATTGAACCACATGTTCTAGTTCCAGTCCAAAAGTCTAAGATTTAGGAATGACTACAAAAATCATTGTGTGAGCATGTGTGTGCGTGAGAGAGAGAGAGAGAGAGAGACTCCTACCTGGACTTTGATATCATTTTCTAGCTCAGCATCCAGGAAGTCCAGGGTAACAGGTTCCTGGAATTTGGGATTCTACCGACACAGATTTCAGTGACATCCAAATGAATGACTGTAGACTCGCAGACCTTCGCTTTAGTAGTGGTTGAGAGCTCGTGTTGTTTGCAGATTACTGCTAATCCTTATACAATGTTTACTGATTACTGCTAATTCCTACAAACTTTTACGCTAAATAATAAATCAGTCTTCAAGTACCACAACAATTGTTACAAGTTATTTAAAGGTATTGTTTTGAGCTTCAGAATCTATTACTGTTAAAAGGAAATGTCTAGTCAGTTTTCTGTTGTATGATAATTATGCATATCAAAATGTTCATGTGTAATAGCATCCCCCAGCATGCTATGCAGTACAGTTACCTCAGGTTTAGATACTCCATGTTCAACATTAACTTAGGACTGACTGGTTGGTGTAATGAGCAAAAAGCCTGAATTAATCAGGGTTTATCAATTGTATTGGTCAAATATACAACATGTATACATGTACAACAATATATATGGCTTCAGAGCAACACACTTTCAATTGTACTAGCCTATAAAACTCTACATTTATGGGTCTGAAAATAGCTAGTGGTTAATATTTGGTCTTTGAATTATTTCATTTTTCATTATTTCATTGCATTTCATTATTCATATACACCATCAAAAACATCACAAAATGCACTAAAACAAAAACCAAATGATGTAAGAACCGCTAAAGAGACACAATAAAAGTAGTTGAAGTTCTTACGTGACGCGCAGCGAACGGAACGAGAATGCATAAGGCCGAAGATGAGGATGACGAAGATGAAATGAAAAAGCAGAGATGCGAGAATTATGACCTAATTATGAGAAAGATCTACCACAGGCTAAAGAATACGCTCGATAACGGCCAGCGCTGCGAGCTTGAATAGGGCTTACAGTGAAAACGGAGAGCCCAGAGTCACACTGACGGATACAGCGAGACTTGGGGGTGAATAAAAGAGGAAAAACACGAGAGAGAGGTGCATGTATTAAGAACGAGAAGAACAAAGAGTAGAAGCAAGAAACAGAAAAGTACGTCTGAAGGGAGGGAGGAGGAATCAAAGGGAGGGCGAGAGGAGGCAGGCGCTGAATATGAAAGCATAGAGGGTAATGAGAGCCAGGCAGAACCAAGAGAGGATTTCAAAGTGTCGGGGTCACCCTGCACTCAGCTACTGCCCCCCTGGGGATGGGTGGGGGGGGAGAGGCGGGGGGAGGAGGCAAATATCTTACGCATATGATTGACATGTGTCGGCTATGTACGTCCATCCTGTATAGACCTCCTACTATACACTAGGCATACAGAACATGAGTCTGGCATATGAAATACATCTTCTCCTATCACCTGATTGGTTAAGGAAATATGCAAAACCATTCCCTGTATGACTTACCATAGTGGGGAAATCTTTGATGGCATTTGTAGGGAACTGGGGTAAAATGGCCTGTTTGGGTATGAACTTATAAACATTCCTGTCCTGCTCAGTTGCATAACCATATGATAGCATGTATACGATGTTTCAGAAAGGCATGAACTTCTTGAGAGAAAGCTGGATCAAAGATCTTTGCAGTGATCTTCTCTGTAGAGCTACTGCAGATCAAAAGGTCTTCACTGAGCAGACTGAGCAGCTAAGATCTGCCAGTTCAAACGCTCCTTCATACATATCAATGTAGCTGAGAAACAAATCAGAATGAAACATGTCTAATGCAGAACATGCATATCAATCTATGCATGGATGCAATTATTTGTAAATGCCATGTATCTGTAGCTGACATGCATGGCTGTGAGCTTCCTGGCCATCTGCATTACCATCCATGCTAAATGCTCCAGTTAATCACAAATGACTACTACAAACAGGAAAGATTTGTTTGAAGAATTCTCCCAGTCCCTTCACTTCCTTGAGTGTCCCACCCAAATCACTCCACTTAAAGACGGTATCACTCCTACACATCAACGCATCACTACGATGTCATGATGATGCCGTTATAACCACAGCGCAAAATCAGAGCTTTGAAAACAAAACTAAATAAACAAATGCGTGGCTTTTTTTTTGTTTGTTTGTTTGTTTGTTTTTCTTTCCGTCTGTCTGGTTACGTTGGTCATGGTCGCAAAGCTAAAAACATGCCTGCATCCTGCTTATGGACCATCAGCCTTATCCAAGAACCTGTTGAGCAGACTAGAGTTATTCTCCCTCATCAAAACTAGAACACACCAGCGCTGAACGACCGCAGCCTGAAAGGGTCATGATTACTGCTCGGTTTGGTGATAAAGTGGCTGGAAAACAGCGGTGTGATAACATCATTAGCTGCCCAGTCTTCAGAGCACTGGAGCAGAGACAGCAGGAAATACCAAAATGTCCTAAACATCTACTGAACAGCCAAGCCTCGCTAACCACAACACAGTAATTATTCCTTTCAAACTAAATACAAATGTGAAATCAAACCTAGTGATTCAATATGTTTTTCCTCCCTTTTTTCCCCGCTGTGGTCGTGACTACAGGATGGTAAAGTTCTTGAAATAAACTCTTTTTGACATGAAAATGGTAACACGATCCAAGTGTTAATAGCCTTACTTATTACTTTATTTGGAGTGCAAACGTGTAGCGAAATACTTCCGACTAACAAATACATGATGGGCTGAAGAGTGTCTGAACTCTTTAGGTGAGGTTTCTGTCTCCAGCCCTGTTTGTGCCTCACCAAGGAAAGGAGCAGCCAGGAAAACTACACCTAGTGGTTAGTAAACTAATACTACAGATAGTAATCTCTTAATACTACAGATAATAACGTCTACTCTGCGTTGTTCTAATTTAACACACATTCTGATTTAATACTCTACCGTGGTCTAATAGTCTACCGTTGTCTCACCTCATGGAAAGTTACGGTGTGCTATTTTTTTAAACCTAACTGAAGATTCTGTATCCTTTTCTGAAGAAATACACAGAGAAGGGGGTGAAAGATACGTGCAGAGCTAATTCATTCCAAAACAACAGCAAAAAGAACAGACAAAACTGAGCAGTGCATCATCGCTCTGACTGGGAGCACCTGAGGAGACGGTAATCTCCATGGACACTGAAAAACTGGACTGCTTTGAACTGATGCCTGGAAGGCGTGAAGCTGGTTGGCACTGAGGGGCCACCATGCTGAGAGTGTGTGGGAGCCATTTCCACACTATCAGAATCGAATCAAAAGTGTTCAAAAAGTATCTTTCAAAGACTAAACTTTCCGCACGCCACAGGTTTTTCCCCTAAGCTCCGCCAGACAAATCTCCCCTCCACCCGCGGCCCTCTGCCCCCCCCAGGGCTCCTTGCCTCCGGATGCGCACACCGCACTTTGAACTGCCTCCAGCAGACCTTGGCACCCCGCGGTTTTGCACACGTGCACGTCTGCGCCATTTGGGGGTTCGACGTACCGTCCACGGTTCAGAGATCCGGTCCATCCCTACGTGTCACACTCAATCAGCGGTGGAGCGAAGCAACCATGTTGGATCACCTCGAATCATCTGCCTGCCTGAGATCAAGCCATCAGGGCTGATCAGGGCTGGCTCCTCAGGGTAAACAAGACACGGGGGGGAGAAACCCTATGGCCTGCGCTCCACATGTACCCGGGCGGGCCTCCGCAGGGAGGAGCGGGGCACGCCTGCTAGCGCCGCTGTTTACTCTGCTCGTAATGGGCTCGCGCCGGCCGCTTCAGCGCCTCTTGTGAAACGTGCCGTTTCTTGAAGGAATGCCTGTTTAGCAGTTATGCCCTGTCTGTCTTTCAGCGTGATTTTCAGTGAGAGACCATGGAAAGGACAGCTTTCCACATCTTAGCTTAGCACGTCTGAAGCCTAAGGGTTTGGCTGTGTGACTCTGGAGAAGATGGAAGTCTGTCATAACATTCGATCGCATTAACTGACAATATGGGAGTCAGTTCTGTTTATTTGATTTGACTCGGTTGTGGGTAGAAGTTAATGCTCTCCATACATTTGACCTGGAGCACTGTTAGTTTAACATAGATTTAACAGCAAACATCACACTTGTCTACACGAGCAGTCATTTGACCGTATTTCAGCAGGGCTCCTGGCTCCATGTGCCACAGTTCTTTGACTCCACGAGCACGCGTGTCTCCAACTCCTCAAACAAAAAAAAAAATCTTACAGGAAAGAAATCTTGAATGTTTAAAATCCTCTCACCAGGTTATATGTGCATAACTCAGGCCCCCTCGCTTGCGATTACGATACGAGTTTAAATCACTGAATGTGTAAACTGTTCTCAGCAGCCCAGATGGGCGTCATATATACCCAGACGGCTTTAGCACCTTAAAGCCTAGAGCAGAGCCGGTCTTGCCTGGGCAGCTGCTATCAGTGATGAGGTGATAGATAGTGCTTTTACTCCGTGTGTGTGGAGGGGGGGGGCTGCCCTGCTTATCTTCAATATCATTTACAACGGCCACACATGCGTGCGCGCACACACGGCCGCGCGCACGGGGGCTTCTTTCTTGCATTTATCACATATGCTTTGTTTCAATGATGCCTACCACCCTCTATGTGCGGTGGAATACTAGAATCAAAGGACTCTACAGATAGACTGATATGTTCATGGCTGGGATCAATTGAGAAACATATATGCGAGTTCACTGCCAGTTTACTGCGTGTTACTTCAGGCGAACTGCAAAGGTTACGCACGAGAAAGAGAGGAGGAAAAAAAGAGAAAGCCTACAGCATACACAGAACATGTGCTCAGGAGCAACGGAGGAGACGCGCCGGAGCCCAGATTACACTTATTTGTGTGGTGCAAATGCATGTTAATACATTCCCAATCCCTGACCTTCCACCTGGCGCCTGGGAGCCACAGCAGTAGGGCCCCGTCCAATCGCTGGCATGCTCTAAAGAGACTCTAGGTTTTTTGTTTTTTTTTTTCTTGTTTTTTTTTTTCCAGGTGTTGAAAAGCGTTTGTATGTCAACGTAAAAACTGTAATATGCTCAAAAGGAATGAAGAAAGCTTTTCTTGTCTCTTGAGGCAACATTTATAAGATTATTGAGGGGTAACGTTTATAAGATTAAAGTACCGGGAAGAAGAATCTGGCGGGAGGTCTGGTAAAAATAACTCAATGGGTGTGTAGTGTAAAATCTGTCCTTTTGGCTGAAATACCTGTATATAATGGAGGCTTGTGAGAATAAGTTTACCTTAGGCTGGAGGTTTGGATGAAGCAGCACATAGCCATTGGGATCAATTGCAAAATAATATCCATTAGGACCAATCTGGGGCAAAGAAAAGGATGGAGAGGAAAAAACACACACACACAAGCATTTCACTTCCACTTCAATAGAAAACCATCATAAACCAAATCCATGTTAGAATGTAATGGGTTTTTTCCATAGTGAGAGTCAGTAAGATGCATTACTTAATTCCACTGAGTAGTGGTACTGTCCAAAATCTCCGCTCTCCACTGCTCTAACCTGTCAATCATCTGCAAGCTATGTGTGTTAATCAACGGTGTCTGTTCATCTGGAAACACTCCTCGCAACTTAATGGAAAATCACAACCATTTACAAATCAAATCTAAGTACAAGCAGATGCTTGTGTAATGTACTAGGCAAACCATAAAAGCTTCTATTTTCTCCAGTGTCTTTCTTTTGTGGAAAACCAACAGAAAGAACTCCAGATAAGATGAGAGCACTGAACAATAGACACTTCTCATGCACGTATTACTGCTACAAAAATATGAGAATGACCGGGACTGTCCGAGATCTCCATAAGGTTACATCGTTAAATATGAATCCGCTTCGATTTCTATTTACACATCATATATTATTTACCTTTCCATTAGGAAAACTGAAATACTGGTATTTAGTTTGGTATATCAGTGTTGTGTTACAGATGAGCGTGTGTGGTAGTGTGATTGCGCAAGTGTGTGTGTGCGTGCGTGCGTGCGCTGTATACACACACTAAAGCGTGGCGTCAGTCTTTTAATGTCGTCCAGAGACACATCCACTCCCATCACCCCCAGGATGAGCTGGTTCTGGTGCTAGATGATAAAGTGACAGACAGCATTTCTAATTTACTGAGTTTTAGGAACGTTGACACACATCATTTCAGGGCTTCAACCATGTTTAGGCACTTGTGAGGTTGTTTTCACGTCTCATTCGCTCGCTCTGCCGGTCATGACCCGTTTGGTAACAGGTGTATCTGACCATCTCGGCAATGTTATAGGATGAGCAGCAACGGGCCAGGGACACTCCAGACTCATGTTAGCACAACAGGAACTCTCTTATCCAGCAGCTCAGTGGAAGGCAAAGCTTCCCGTCTTTTTTGACCTGCAACTGTTCATTAGGACGAGATATCGCATAATATTTACTTTCCTCAACTAGGAATTTCTTGATGCTTTTCGGTCCGATTTCCCAAAAGGCTATTGTCCTGAAAGTTACTACGTCTGGAAGATAAAGAAGCTGGGCTTTCTGCGTCACTACAAGCCGTTTCTGACTTAAAGTGATGAAAGTATCACCCGTTTCCAGGCCCAGGGCTAT
The DNA here is from genome assembly GCA_028565775.1 of Sternarchorhynchus goeldii. Lineage (NCBI taxonomy): Eukaryota > Metazoa > Chordata > Actinopteri > Gymnotiformes > Apteronotidae > Sternarchorhynchus > Sternarchorhynchus goeldii. The sequence continues at coordinate 16,778,050 of JAOXYF010000027.1, read as the reverse complement.
TAATAGGCATTTGGGCCTGATTTCTGAAGCCTGGCGTTCTACTCTCAGGGAACCGATACAAATGGCTGTTTGCACATCTCAGAGTTTCGAGCGGAGCTTGGAGATAAGCAAGTACGCAGAGACCTGCTTGCTGGAACCATCCTCTTTGGATCTGGTCTTGTTGAAGACGGGCAGCGTTCCAGTGATGACCAGGCCTAGTTCCTGAGGTCACACAGAGGTAAAGGGGACAGGTACTGTGAAACACCCATCAAACTTTGTTCTGCTGTTGCCTTTGTGACGCATACAGAACTACGGTAAATATAAAATCGGTCATATGAGCCTCGTCAGAACGGGTAATACCAGGGCATCCAGGTAGACGTTGGTCCACTGCACCTGCTTGGCATCTGCCAGGACCATGGGCCTGCCCAGCACGTCCAGGTACTCCTACAGAACAAAGGAATTACAATCACATACACTGTAAATTGCTTTGGTGGGCTTCCTATTTTACTCTGCATTTATCCATATGCCTAAAATTTCTAGTGCAAATCTCTGTGCTATATTTCTTAAACATCAGCGTTGGTGTGAGTGTCTCAAACACCTGTGTGTTTATTCGTATCGCTCCGATGGAAGGAATTTCATAGAAGTAGCCTAGGAGGGATCAGGGAGAGAGAAATCAGGCCTGTACATTCATGCATCAACAGACATGTTTCTTGTTTCTGCCACTAGAGGGCTAGAACAGCCCTCTGCAATGGTCTTACCAGCAAATATAAAAATGGATATCAAGAATAACTGTATCTCCATGAACGTGTTCTTACACGTTACTCCGTGAACTTCCTGAACACTCATTATGTGCTTTGAATTTTTAAATGATTCGGTGCAAATGTAACGAACATCAAAAACGTTACCACCATACCATCATGTGATCATTGTTCTGCTATGAAATGTAAACTTTGATGCTTCCACACATGCATGAATGCACACACACACCCACACACACACCCCAACACAACTTTTACCTTTATTGGCGCAGGCCATCCACTGTATAGGCCCTGTGTCATAGTTGTGTTGGCCAACAGAGAAGGTGAACACACGCACCTGAGATTAAAAACACAGGTGAATATTACATTCAGCACTTTAGTCTCAAAACACAAACACATTTTAGAGTCCACTTAGCTATGCTTCCTATCTTTTGGTATTTTGGTACACACACACACACACACACACACACACACACACACACACGTATGCACGCACATATATGTGCACACAGACGCCACATATTGAAGAAACCGAAAGAGCGCTCAACACCTTTTTGTCAGGGTTGTATCTAGCAAAGATTTCCTGAGCTCTCTCTTCTCCTCCATCAGTAAACAGCATGATGATTTTGTGGCAGTTAGCTCTCGTCATATTTGACTGAAACACATATAAACCAGATGCAATTACATGATGCCACCAACAGAGAGCAGCACACATCAGCACAGGCCAAGAGAATAGTGCAAGGATACAATAAAAGAAGGGAGAACAGTTATCTGTTTTTTTTAACTGGGATTTGAGTAGGCTTATGTTTGATATTACATACAGTAATTAGAGTTGCCAAATAACAGCTAGGGATATCAATCATGTTTAATTGCATATTTATTAAATCATGATTAAAATCTAGATAACATGCATATTTTTAAAGTAGTACTAATACTGTATTTAACACCAAAATATTTTTAACAATTACACAATTTTTATTTTTTTTTTTTAAATCTTTATTCATCTATCGTCGTGAAATTTCTCACTGTTAGGAGGGTTCTGAACTGCGCCTCGGCAGTAAAACTAAAGGTAACAAAGTTGTTTACCAGCAGTGGAAACTAAACATGGTGCTAATAAAAGCCGCAGTGCTAGCGAGCGTTGCAGCATTCCAGCTGTGCGCTAACGATGGCTCTTTTAACACAGATCGCCTCTTATGTTTCAAGGACATGACTGGCTTGAATTTGCCAGCTTAGAGGTTGAATATAACAACTATTGTTAGCCTCCGGGTCATACGGAGTTCTAAACCGACCGCCACATCATAAAGACACACTTTTCTCATACAGTGTTTTGATGTAGGTAGAGCTGCGGGATGTGGGAGCTTTCACATGCAGGTCTACTGTGCGTCGATGCATATAGGCTACATAAAGCTTCATAAGGTACAGATGGATCGCAGGCCAAGTGAACGGGAAAATGTGTTTATACGTAATCATAACAACCCCTAAATACATAAAATAAAGGCCCACTTTTACCTGAATAGAATTAAGACAAAAAAAATGCATTTTTAAATAAATGCTCGCTTTAACCATTAAGTGACCAAACAATAACACAAGAGGACATACAAAGATCAAATACACACTTACATCTGAAAGCTGTTTGAAGGCAAATTCAAAGCCCTTTGTGTAGTTGGTAATGCCCTTAGCTGTGATGTTCTGCACGGCGTCTTTAAGGATTTTCTTATTGCGGACATTGGCCTGAACCAGATGGTCAAAGCAGGCCGTGTTGTTCACCCGTGTGTTAAACTGTAAAAATAAGACACACATGCGCTCAATTGAACACACGCTGCTTTAATAAAGCTATTAAATTGTAAGCCTACTCACCTTTCCTATCGCAAACCACACAGCATCAATAAAAAAAAAACTGCTAAAGTACATCTCTGATTTGGTCTAAGGCTTTAAAGCATCATATTAAGGGCTTATTTCAGCTCGATCCATCAAAGGCAATGCAGTTCATAATGAGCAGTATTTGGTTTGACAAGCTGGATTAACTTAAAAGTTTCCTCTCCCTGTCTCTGAAATGGATTTCTGTGATCTATCACTTGATGTGGTTGACCCCTCTGATCCTATTACTGAAACAGAAAGGGAAAGAAAACGAGTGCAAGAGAGAGAAGAAAGAAATGATGTGTATGAAAAACTGAAAAAAAGCAAGATTGTGACAGATATGAAAATATAAAAAGTGAGAAAATACCAGTTATTTCCATAATCTCAACAAGGTTCAAAGGTCAGTGTGATTAACAGGAGCACTCTGTAAGAGGTAATAAGTGTGGGGAGTGTGTACAAGTCTGTGAACATGTAAGTCCTCGAGTTTTACTTTAAGATTTAATGATGCATAAAAACAATAGTGCTGGTTTTTATTAATATTTCAATTAAAAGCTAGGTGACGTTTTGGACTTGGAGTGATGAATCACAGGAAAATTAGTGTCTTCTATGTTGCTCAGATGTTTAAGTCACATGACTCATTACTCTCAGAAGACAGACAGTTAAGAACAGGCCTGGAGATGGTGCTGGTATGCACACACACACACGCACGCACGCGCGCAGAGAGAGCGAGGAAATACATGAAGCTATTGCAAAACATACTCTACACACATTTTAATATCTTTTACATGTTATTTTGAAATCTTCTACTCCCTAGACAGGACCACTTCCAGAACAGCCCAATTCAGAGGGGAACGTTACTCTACACATCTACTGGGAACCAGAGCAGGCCTTGACAGAAACTTCTCCTGTTCTCAGAACAGAATGCAGCTCATGAGTTCCTCGACTCAGGACCCTGGTGTGGGAGCTGATCTTGGATCAGAGTAAATCATCAACATCTAATTTCAACCAAACAGGAACAAACACTTGAGAAAACATATCCATGAAGGCCTCGAGGGGCTGTTCCTTCCTTTGAATTTCACTAGGGTTTCATCAGCATTTGGCTTTTCCTGTCTGCTGTTGCAGGAAGACCAGGCTCGTATAACTCGCACAAAAGCTCCAAAACACCCAAACAGCTCGCCGGTAAATTCAGCTGTATGGCCACATTGTGCTGACAAGCTTCAATAAACCAGATTAAATATTTACCTTGATGTCCAACACCAACACTAAATTAAAAAGAAAATGACAGAGAGCCCAGTTCTACTCACATCACTCACTGATTGAAAACAGCGCCGTGCAAAACTTATTTCCTCCAGTTAAATGCCCCACCCTCCCATCACTCAAAATGTCAGATTTACATGAACATACAAACTAATTGTAAACTTGTGACAGCAGCGTTTGTTGCCACGGTGAGGCCCACCGCGCACGTTAGAGCCTCGAGTCATTCAGCACACGGAGTCATTCAGCACACTCAGAGTGCCGTTTGGAAATGTCAGCTCAGAGCGAGGCAGAGGGAGGCAGGTACCCGGGATAGGAACGCAGGAGAACTGAAACGCTCGTACTCAATAAAAACACAATCACTATTCCCAGAGGCTTTTCCGTATGTAAATATCAGTTCATGCATGTGGACTTTTAACAATGCCAACATTATATGCATACAGCTGAACCTCCTTCTGAATTAGAGTGAACCGATGACCTCAGCTGCAGAAACATAATGTCTGTCCCTGTTTGTGTATGCATGCGAGTGTGGAACATGAGTTTAGAGACTTCTGTTTTCCTGCATATAAATGGGAATCTTGGGATGGGTATCTAACCAGAGGACATAGCGCAGCCTGGAAGAAACGGCCAGACAGTAACATGTTTGTTGTTTTGGTTATATATTCCAACACAAAGCATTTGAAATGAACCAGTGATTCAGGGACAACTTTAATTTTTGATCTGCACTGTTGAAATATAGAACAATCCCAGATCTTCGTATAGATAATGCACTTCAGGGCATCACATGTAGTTGAACAAATTAAAGAACTTTTTATTCAGCGGATGCAAATGAACGGTTGTAAATGAAAGCTCCACAGACTACAGATGTAACCAGATTCTGAGTGTACACCCTAGAGATTCTGGGTGTATACCCTAGAGATGCTCTACCAGTCCTGTTGTGTACATACTAGAACTTACTTGCTTGTTCTGGAGGAGTTTTTGCTTGCTAGATTGAGTACTGACAGCAATCCATGGCCATTACATCACATGGCACAGATAAGTCCTGGGGTGTTCTGTTATTTATTGTTTGTTTGTTTTTCTGGTACAGGTTTGGTCTACCTTTGAGGCCAATCAGTGGTGTCCTTGGAGATCTATATCAGAACTGTTCTTTAACTGTTTTTCATCAATATTAAAATAATTTTTGCTCATCAAAACTAACCCTGGATGAACCCTGGATTTTTAGGTAGACCTTTTTTTACTTTACCACACCTAATGTTTTGTGTATCTGTTATACATATTCTACATATATAATCTTATTCATTTATATATTATATAATTTATTTATATAGAATATATTTATTTATTTAATAATATAATCTTATTTATTTATTTATTTATTTTGTAGTTGTCTTTACCGTCATTGACTGTTTTTTTATGTGGAGAGATACTTGCAACACCCTCTAGATGCATATCCCACATCTAGAATCAATTCCAGATCTTCCATTAGCTCTTCTGCGCATGAACTAACAATGCGATGACATGCATCTGGCCAAGAAACATCTCGGCAGCCACTTGTCCAATTACTTATGGTAACAAACTTACGAGCTGTACCTTGAACACCAGGGACGAAGCATTAAAACGGGTTGCGATCTCCACGGTTCAGTTAGTGGAGACGTAAATACCCTGGAATTAAGGCTCACAACCTGAGATCTTGCAGTTCATCCTCACAGACACTGTTTACTTTCAAAGCCGAAGTGCCAGAGACCAGAGCCAAAATAAGACCCAAAAAAAAAAAAAAAAACCCAAAACAAGAGAGAGGCCGTCCCATGTCTGTGTTACATTAAACCCGTTCACGTCAAAACCAAATGCAGATGTTGTAAGTTCATTTAACTGTGTGTTCCTCCCTTTGCAGATAATGCATAGTAGGCTGTTCTGATCAGTTGTCTGCTTTGTGTGATGGATGGATGAATAACGGGGGAGGAAGTGGGGGTTTGAGGCCCCTGAGGCTGAGGGACTGATTTGATGTCATTAGTCTGCAACGGACAGACTGCATGACTGATGAAAACCTGCAATAGCACGTAATGCCGGTGCTGAAGTCTCCTCCACACATCAGTCCAGAGCCCAGGTCACTGTACCCTACACACATCCACCCTTTATCTTATGTCAGTGCTTGAACGCTACACGAGCGATTACAGATAAAGAAAAGACCACTATTGACAATACTGAGCCTAAATGGAAAAAGGTAATTACTCCACTGTCTCTCCTTCTGTTTAACCTCTCATAGATCCTAAAACACACATATAGTCTATCACACACCCACACAGAGCTCATTCTGTTGAATAACACAAAGCACGAATGACCATCATAGTTTGTTTGGCTTTAGGCCTACTGTCACATGGATATGAGCATGGACGGACACACACACACACACACACACACACACACACACACACACACACACACACACATCCTGGAGTGAAGCCAGCTGACAGATCTCAGATAGTTTATCCTTGTCAAAGTGCTCATGCACCAGTGCAAAATAAACAAATAAAAAAATGCTTCTAAATTCTTAAAGAAAGAAAAAAAAAGGTGGAAAAAAATCGAATCATAAAGTGAATCGGGGATTACTTCTGAAAGTAAAAACGTCAGAACTTGGGCCCTTCTAGTGAGGTTGTAAAACTCCCCAATAAACTCTCCAGATCTGTCAGGTAGCATCACTCGGACCACTTTGAGATAGAGAGCAAGATGGATGGATGGCCGGATTTCAGGGCGAGAGCAGAGGAGAGAAGGGCTCCGATTAATCCAGCAGGAGGCCGGGCAGCTGGTGGGGCTGATGGGCTCGCGATCACATGAGTGATGGATGGGCATCGGGGTGGGCCACTCTCACGCCCATCCCTCAGCTCTGGGGCCGGCCAAGCGGCCTCTGGGGCCGTGCGAGCCCCGGCTCCAAAAACCTTTCCATTAAGAGCCCGTTTTCAAGTGGTAAGCTGAAGCCAGATCCATATTTCATTGCTTTACCTCCATCTACGAGTCTTTCTCTGACACACAGAAGTGCAGGGAAAAAAAATAAACAAAAAAAACGCTTCCCTGTAGCCACACACAGTCCGGAACTAAAGACTGCATGTGTTCAGACTTGAATTACGAAAATCTTGTTTTATGAAAACTCCCCAAAATGGACTTTACTTGATACAAAATTTATGGCCTTTAACATGCAACAGACAGAATTAAATACATAAACAAACGCAGAGTGCAAGACTTACATTAACCACATTGACATAGTCGTCATCGGAAAGAGTTTCCAGCATCTCACTGACGGACGTCCGGATAAGTTTAAGAGTCAATCCGGACACACTCCCGCTCCTGCAAGACAGTGACAGAAGCTCAGCCCCCTGCACTAGCGCACGTGCACGCACCTCAACACGTGAGCACCACGCACCCACACACAGACAGAGGCACATGAGGGAGAGCAGAGAGTTGCTACCCAAAGTAAGACCAGCCTCAATATGGGATAAAGCACTAATACGAAACCCACTCACGCGTCCACTAGAATGAGCATGTCCTTAGGCGAGGCAGCGCCCTGAACATACCTAAATAAAACAACAGAAAGAATGCTTCAGTGGCCTATATTATACATTATATATATATATATATATATATATATATATATATAAAAAACAAAGAAAATGAAAGTGAGGATATATAACCTTAACTGCATATCATATGATCAAACACATTCGAATATTGGCTGTCATATTTTATTTTTTTTTCTTTCCAGTATTATTCCATATAATTAAGAAAGAAATTAAAAGAAGAAATGAACAGAGACGAGACACGTGTAGTCGTGTCCCAGGGTACCAGGGTCGGCGGCGGACATCATACAGGTCGATTTTACTCGGGGTCTTCCTTGCATCCTTCCAGGGAGAAGCTACATGGAAAAGGAGAGGCTTAGATACCAGAAACCAACCACTGTAGCATCACCATGACAACATGTATTAATATACACTAATGGTGGTCACAACTTTTTCCCTGCATAATGTTGCACATGAATATTCAAGAGAGATTCAAGAGATAATTATGGCTAAAAATGTTTTACAGGCAGAAGCTAACAACAGGAATCCCAACATTTCACACATAAAACTAATCTGAAGATCCACCTAATTTGACCAAATGCTAGCCATCAAACCAAGACTCAAACTAACAGAGTCAAGCAAGCAGTAAACTATTGCTCCAGAATCTACCAGGTCAAACATGTACCCAGAACAGAAAAACACTGGTAGACAAAATTTAAGGACCAAGAGTGATCTCTCATTAAAAAAAAGACAAATCTGTATCTATTCAAAATGCAAAATACATAGAATTCTTGCAAATTAGTTTGGAGACACATATATTCTTCACTGGTATCATGTGTTATTACACCAAAGCCTTATTTGCTCCAAGCTGATACATAACTAAATAAGACACAATGAATACATTAAAGATGATAATTCATCTCAGAGGAGACGGTCTGAGCTTCACTGGTAAATAAATAAAGCGTATAGTCACATTATAATAAAACAGAGTGCATTTCACAGATAATCCAGACAGAAACCGAGCATGACTTGAAGCACAATCGACCTCTGGATGAGTCTGCAGCTGTAATGATGAGCTGATGAGTGCATGAATTGAGAGGTGTTGATGACGGACAGGCTGATTGAGTGGGCCTGACAACTTTATTGAGTGTTGCTCGCCGTAACCCGAACATAAAGTACAGTTGTAAAGAATTATTGATTGCTGTGTGCATGTGGTGTTTCAGCGCACTGCAAGTTTATGCAAATACTGAGCAGAACGTTCAAGAAATATATATCTTTATATATAAGGTTTTCACATGACACAGTAATACACAATTTATATGCAAACTTTTTAGTTTAAAAGTCATCCACTCTGAATGTGGAAGTATTCAAAATGAACTGAGTGATTCATTAGACCTGCTACTTCATCATTAGGACACAGGAGGCATCAGGAAACCCTCTGCTAAGCTGCTGGCATATTTGACATTATAATTTGATATGAGAACGTCAGTGTAATTTGAGCCTGAACCACATTCCATGTTTACCAATGGGAGACAGTAAAACTGTGTAATGAGTATAGTTTTCCTGTCACATACGACACAGAATCATTGAATTCAGCCATTTAATTCAGTCCCGTTGCCACAGGTGTGTAAAATCAAGTGCTTAGCCATGTAGTCTGATTTTACAAACTTCTGTGAAAAGAATTGGGTTCTACAGAGCTCAATACATTTAAGGAAGGAACTATGCACAAGTCAGTGTGTAACTTGATTTCCTCTCTCCTAGATATCCCACAATCAATTCTGCGTGGGGGTTATTGTTTCAGAACCACAGCAACTCATCCATGAAGTGGCATAAAAGCGTCCAGTGCTCTGCAAACCTCCAAACCTCCTCTGGCATCAACACCAGCACAAAAACTGTGTGTAGGGACCTTCATGGCTTGGGTTTCTTTGGCTCGAGCAGCTGCCAGCTAGCCTTACATCACCAAGCAGGAAGTGTTAGAAGGAGTGAGCACCTGCATAGCGATAGCTGTTGCAGGAGGGAGAATGCTATGGAGTTGTTCATCAGGGCTTGGACTAGGCCTCTAAGCTCCAGTGAAGGGAAATATTAATGCTTTGGCATACCAAGTCGTTTTGGACAACTGTATGCTTCCAACTTTGTGGGAATAGTTTGGGGAAGGTCCTTTTGTGCTCCGGCATAACTGTGCCCCAGTACACAAAACCATGGTGTGGAAGGACTAAACCCCACACAGAGTCCTGACCTCAACCCCCATCAAACACCTTTGGGATGAAGTAGAATGAAGGTCCCATCATACCACAGCAGTGTCTGACCTCACACACACATATACACACACACACACACACACACACACACACACACACCAGAATCTTCAGCCTTCCTAGAGTGGAAGCTGTTATATCTGCAAAGATCCTGTAGGTGTAATGTGTACGTAGTTGTTCAAACAATGTACGAGACACAAATAAAAAAGGTCACTTTTCAGCAACAATTCAGAGAAAAAAATTAATTTCCAAAAAAAAAAAAAAAAAAAGATAGAAATCATATCAGTGGGAAGGTGTAACCAGATCAGCATGAACACACACACACACACACACACACCCACACACACCCAGCTCTGTTAGTGTGAGAAGCAATTTGCGGATAGAATCTAATATAAACACCACCAGGGAAAAAAAACTTTCCCTTCAGGAAAAAGAAATCATTCTCTTTCTCACACACTTTCTGTCGCTCTCTCTTTCTCACTTAGGTGCGCACACACACACACACACACACACGCTTACCAGGGTAGTAGCGGGCAAGTCCTGTAGCACTGCCAAACACTTGCCAAAGCAGAGTAGGGTCTTCCTCCCTGTTCCTCTTAAACACATCCCCCAGTGCTTCTGTCCAGTTCAGCTCATTCAGAACGATGGTGGCTGGACAACACATACACAAACACATGTAGGGCTTGGCTGTTCAACAGAGCAGTGAATAAAGATACAGGCACAAGTCCTGCTCGACACACGCCGTCCTGATATTTGCTGGGATGTAGTCATGTCATGGAGGATCAAAGACCAGCATATACTTGATATTCACCTGTTGGGTGATTTTATTGTTCTTCCCAAGGTCTCAGAAAGTTCATGAATGTTTATTATACCGACTGAAATGTTACACACACATCCACTCGTGTGTGTGTGTGTGTGTGTGTGTGTGTGTGTAAAATGTGGGTGCAATTTACACTCGTCTCACCAACTGTGAACAGTATAATTCTGTCATATCCACAGAGAGCTCTCTAACTCCTTAGCTGCAACGAAGCTGATTGACTTTATTGCATCATCAGTGAGGGAACCATGGAAACCTGTAATCATCTCATCAAATCTCTCATCTTTGAAAAGGCCATGTGCGGACAGGGTGCTGGAAGTGTTTGTGAAGAATGAATGTGCTCATCAGAAAGGGGAAACATCCTGTGTGTCAACAATAAATCTAATGATCTATGAAAAATTCAGTTTTATGGTTGCCATAACAATTTACTTTATAGACTGCTGAGAGCAAGAAGGAGCAGAAGGTTGGTTGGGGTGTGAAAACAGGTTTTAGTATAATGTATGTCACCATGTTGCTCTCAGTGTTATCTGTGCAAGATAAACGTGAGAATTACTTGAATATAAATCATTTAGAAATGAGGGTTACATGCACTTGGAATTATTAGTGCCTTCAACTTTGATCTGCACATCAAAAGATGCAACTATTACACAAATATGAATAAAAAAGTAATCAAAAATATAAAATTGCAATTTCAAGGTTAGCAGAGTATATGCGGAAGTGACCGTTGTACTTTAGCTCCACCCACAAATGCACTTCAGCATACATGGATGCCAAGTCCCCCGTTCCATTTGGCACTCTGACCCTGGAAAACCCGTCTCCCAAGTCTGTTCCCTTCAGTGATGTCCCTCTTAATGACAGTACATTTTTACTGCATCTTCAGACTGTGGCAGGGTTAGCCCACCTACACCTTCTCCCCCTTAAACGACGTGCCACTTTATTCTGGAAAATCCAATTTTCTCCCCTACGGGAGCCGTGGGCCTGAGCTATTCGAGTGCGTGTTTGTGTGTAATAGGGGTTGATGTGTGTGTGCTCGAGTCGGAGTGCTGTTAGATTAGAATCACTATCTTCTCATGCTGACAGCTAACAACATACATTAAACTTGTTGTAGACAATAAAGACACACAGCAAAAACAAAACAGAATCTTTCTTCTTTCTCCTTTAATGTGCGCAAACGCTCCCTCTCTCTCTCTCTCATACACAAACACAATTAATACTCCAAGTTCTGCAGCAAATAACCACATCTTAAATGTGAGATACACAAGCAGTCCATGATTATTTTTACCCCACCAAGAGGTGAAACTGCTACTTTCGTCTGTCCCTTATATCTACAACACAAAGGTGCAGGGCTGCAGACCACATCAGCACCATCCACACCAGCACCGTCACCACCGCACAGAGCCGAGCGCACAGTCATGCTACGTGTAAGCTTGGCCACGTCCGCACGCGCGTGGTGTATCTGGGTTCTAGAAGGTCTGGTGTGGCTCTAGAAGGTGGGTGAAGGATTGTCGGCAAGTTGATGGCCCCGCCCTGCATGAAAGGAACTCGGGTGGAGGTCGGGCTTTATTAAAGCCCTAGTTGGATGGAAAGAACAGAAGCAGAAGGAGCGAGAGATTAGTGCTTGGCCTCTCACATTGGCTCAGTTTTGATATTCTACTACACATGAATCCTGTTCACGTATGAATGATCATAACAATTGTACTAATGTTTATCTGCGCTAAATGTTCTCTGAGGATTCTTCCACCTGCGATGACTCCTCCTTCCACCTTCAGAGGTACGTGAGCAGGAAGCATCTCTGCTCTACATAACCGAGTCGTCCACTTCTGTTCCTTTAAAACCATGAGGTCCAAGAAGTGTAAGGCTTAGGGATGGAGATGAATAAAAGCCTAAGATCACTGATTTATATAGTTTTTGCAGTTTGATACCACACCAGCACCACCTCTGCTTCACCACACCAGCACCACCTCTGCTTCACTGCACCTGCAGAGCATTAATGCTTATAGAAAATCAGACAGAGATATAGATAGATAGATAGAGATATATATATAGATAGATAGATAGATAGATAGAGATATATATATAGATAGATAGATAGAGATAGATAGAGATATATATATAGATAGATAGATAGAGATAGATAGAGATATATATATAGATAGATAGATAGAGATA
>JAOXYF010000027.1:16747643-16765073 GCA_028565775.1 Sternarchorhynchus goeldii | reverse complement strand
AGCATTTGCAGGCAGTTTATAAAATGCACCTGCACATATTCAGAAGACTGGGGAGGTCTGTGTGTTTACATAAGTGTGTAAGTGTGTAATACTCACAGCCATCATATATGTCTGTAGGGATGTGCACTGCAGTGTAGTTGTAGGAGATGAGGCGGTTTTTGAACGAGGGGTCTTCTTTAAATTCTGGCCGGATGCGGTTTTTCCTCCTTTCTGTCTCATTAGCTTCAAGCTGGAGGCGACATGAGACTGCTTCTTCAGGTCCGACAATGACATCAGCATTATAATCATAAACCAATCAGACGGAGTTAGTGTGACAGAACCATTGTTTCCCATGACACCTCCACATGAAGGTGCATGAACAGAAGTGGAGTTCGGCGTATCTGCATGTGTAGGACCACTCGTTAGCTGCTCAGAATAACCATTGCACCTCCTCACTGGCTGTGCAACCTCTCAGCTCATCAGTCTGCCTCCGATTCTACGTCAGCTCTCCCCACACAGCTCCCTCTTCCCTCTATGCTAATTGGCAGGTGTGATGTATGGCGTCTGGCAAGACTGCGTTCTGTAGACTGAGGGTCACAGCGATTCAGGTTGTGCACTGGCTGTTCCGTGACTCTTCTCGGTACTGATGAGCTCAGATCCATACTTCACTAGTCTGATGAGGAGAGCCAGCTTGACTAATGAGCTGGGAGTCTATGATATTTGATTTAGACTGTTTTTTTTTTTTTCTAACATTCCACGGGGACTTTACTCACTTTTTTCCTAATAACTTCAACAATTACCAGAACTAAATAGACCTGGACAAACACACCTCAGGACCTCAAGTGGATAAACGTGAAAAAACGTTTAAAAAACGTTTAAAAAACGTTTAAAAAACAAAAAAACGTGCACTTACATTGTCCTTGGCATTATAATATACAATGTCCTCCTCCTGTGAAGAAGAAGGAAATAATAAACAAACACAAAACATTTTTCATTAGAGCTCCAGCGAGGCCAGCACTCCGGTGCAGGTGCCTGGCACTGCGGCACCCTTCAGTATCCTTCAGCTGGTAAACAACAGTACTGCATAAGGCAGGAATTAAAGTGTATTTAGAGGCAGCTGTTCTTATTAACGATGCAGCTAATGACCATCAACAAGGCAAGCGACAAGCACTGATCCAACCCATCAAGAGCTAAGCAGACTAATAAAATGAGAACTAGCGTAAGCCAAGCTAAAACTGCAGAACCATGTGGAAGAATCCTGGTGAGTGACACATTAGAGACATGTAAAGTGAATATTCATAAGGTTCTCTTTCTAGGTGTGATGTGTAATTTAAAAATAAACCTACAAAAGATGCAAATTGTATGTTTGGTGAAATCATATTAGGGAAGGAATATGATGAGTGAAAGGTGACTACTAGATGAATCTCTCACTCACACACACGCGCACAAACACACACGATCATTTAAAGTCTTGTCATTATATTAATTTTGCTGATGGTAGAAAAGAGTGCAGACATTTTATACAAACTGAGACATTTGTGACCGATTTAAAATCCCCCCTGGGATTATGCTGAAATGGAAATTAAACCAAAGGACTCCAACACAAAGTTAACCATGGTGAGCAACAAGCAAAATTATTGTAGGAAAAACATGGATTTAGTGGATTTTCTTATTAACGATGCAGCCAATAACCTTATCAGTTACGTACTTCAAACTCATCCTTCCATTCGTGCTCCATCTGGAAGATCTCTGCAGCACTTGCCAGAGCCTAAAAAAAGAGAACAGAATTCAAATGAACAAAACACTCCTACACTGGGTTTAATTAAGACCCTGATTCGGACCGTTAAAGACCTGAACACATGCCACTTTATGCTGTTTTCAAAACCGAACCAGTTGGCGTCCGATTTGATTATTGCCCCGTTGTAAAGCTCCTACGTTCTGCAATGCTCCCAGAATTTAACAAATGAAGATGGGCCAATGGATGAACCCAGTCCAATAATGCAGTGCTTGTTATGATCAGGACAAACTGGATGGTGTGTTCATAGTAGATCTCCTCTACTATGGATGGTGGCGTGTAAAGGTTCCTTTCTGGAGTTTTCGTTCAACCATCATCCCCAGCTAATGAGCCATCAGCACAGTGGATGCGTGCCTCTGGCAGGCAGGTTAAGAGTACAAAGCCAGCGGTCTGACAAGCCTGTGGGCTCTCGCACCCATAAAAAGCAGGGTGCCAAGGCAGGGAAGCACAGTGTGGATGATTTAGAGCAGACACGAAGAGTAGTAGTTGGCATTATACTACTGTGACTAGCTCACCTGCGGGCGAGCTCTCTGGTGCTCACTCCAGTTTTCCCTTTGCCTCGTGCAGTTAGCGAGTTCACTGCAGTTTGTGAGAGGTGCAGCCAGCATCAACTCTCAACTCTTCCATTCACATCCTCGCTTGCTAGATGGGAATTTGGTCTTTGCCACACACATGGCCTTGCCATCTGATGCCGCATACAATTATGAACTTTCTTGTACATGTGCCAGTTATTTCCCTAATGATTTGATCGAGATCCAACTCTCACATCCATATAGTAATAAAACATTAAAAATGATGGCTTTACTTCACCTTAGAGAAGTTCCAGAGCCCTTTCATGTCATTAAGAGCTTTCCATGCCAGTCATTTTCTGAATTATGATGCATTATTCAGACGATTCTATCTAGGAGACCAGATATCTGAAGTGATCGACTTATTTCCACACTTGTTCCACCATGGTGGTCAGGAGTTTTGGGGGGTAAAGGAGGAGTGTTAAAACTGATTGCCTCAGTCTTACTTCTTGATCTCCTTAAGATGACAGCAAGGCCCAGATCTGTCTCTCTTCCCTTGATGGCGATTTGCGCGGCAGTCTAGCACCATATCTATTCATAACAGTGCTAATGTTAGTTTCTGCAGAACTCCCGTTCATCTCTCAGAGTCACCCGTTTCTCCATCTGGAGTAATTACACATGCTTACATGCATACTCGTTCTTCACCTCGTGCCATGGATTTGACCACCTAAAGCCTTGTGTCAGCCACTCATTCACAGCCCATTATGCTTCCAGATACTGGGGACTAAACGTGTGTTGCTTTTACACTCCTTGACATCCTCGTCAGCGCCTCCTCTTTCACAGGGTCATCTGTACAGTAGAGTCTTCCTCTTGCACAGATAAGTAACTCGCAGCTCTCTCGACAGCTCTACACATGTAGCTCATGACAGGCTTCCTCCACAGCTGCTCTGGCTGCAATGACATGACTGTTAGAACCTTGTTGCTGATGGTCCTCTCTGTGTAGTACAGATAGTGCTGCAGGGGCCTGATGTACTTCTGCAAATTTGTCACAAGTTACTGAGGTCGTCTTTTTCTAAGTATTTGGAAATGACCGTGTACCCAAGTAGTGCATCTGGCTTGTAGCTCTGGTGAGGTTGAAAAGACTCTCCGATCATATTGTGCGTTTGCTTTCGACTTCAGAGGTTAAGCTTGATTTAGGTGAGTACTGCTTTGTGGTCTGATCCCACTGTTATGAAAGAGTTATTTGCTTCTATGATGTGGATCAAGTGTCTCCATTTGTTGCATTAGCACATAGTCTAACTGTTGAAGGTCACCAGTGTCACGGCTACAGTTTTGTACTCTTCTTGAAAAGTTGTGCTTTTAAAGCATGTTTGCAAGAAACATCTTATTCCTTTGTGTGTGCAACTTCTACACCTAATCCAACATTTAAATCCTCAAGAATCATGGGGAAATTGTTTACTGGTACAGACTGTAGTGCTGACCCAAGGTCTTCTTAGAAATTGTCTGCTTCTTCCTTGAGGTATGTGTTTGTTGGTGTACAGACAGCTATAGTGGTTGTTACAGGCTTGCTGTTGATTTCAGCTAACATGTGGCTTGCATATTTGTGAACCTGTCATAATGACTTACAAGCTCTAGGGTTTAGCAGTAAACCCACACCACCAAATGAAGCTTGTGATTCTTCTTCAGGCTGATAACACAACAAAGCAGTGTGTTTCCAGTTCTTTGGTAGTCTACTATATCAGGGTCCTTAAGAACTATGTTCATGAAGTCCTTCAATATCAGTGTTCCAGATTTGACAGCCCTCTGCCAGCACTTGATTTTGCTTCTTCTCTCATAGTACTGATATTGTACATTGCAACATAGACTGAATTCCTTCATTACATAAGCACGCTGGGCGCAATACTCGATTCAGTTGTCTTCTCATAGTGTTTGGGAGTAGTAGCAGGTCGGCATCACTGCCCAATGCCTGGACAGATTGAGATATTTCTGTTGTGCATTCCACTGAGTTTTTCTTGGCATATAAATCACCATTGATCTTCTGCTATAGATTAATTCATCCTGCAGTTTTTGTTAGGCTCCACAGAAACTCATCTTTTTTTTTCCTTTTCCTAGTATTATTCTAACCTGCAAAGCAGAAGAGAATGAAAATGATGAGTGACAGGCCATGGGTCACACAGGGCCACACACTTCTGAGGCTCCATCCTGCTCCAAGATCCCACAGCATCTCTCCTGGGTCTGCTAGAGACACTGTGTGAGTCTTGACTTGGAGAGCCATCCAATCACCATGAAGGGACTAACATACTCTCCCCATCTTGTTACTCCAAAGAGCAAAGTGTGGAGAGAAGAACCAAACAAACTGCACTACACATTGGCACAACACTACACGCTACAAGCTCTGCTCAAAAAGCATCACACAAGGTTTGCAATACACTACAATATTTAGTTCGAACTCTTGTCTTACACATCCTACCTGGTGAAAACACCACCACTTGGCCTTGAAAGTGACTGTATTAAAGCCATGTGAGTGAGCTGTGATCATATACTCAGTATACACAAGGAAGTAGCTAATGCCTTATATAGATTAATATTTAAAGTTAAACTTTATAAAGTTAAACTTTCCTTTCCAAATGTTCAACTGTTTTTCCAAGTATCCTTTCCTGTAATGGAAGTAAACTTGAAGGCAGTCTGCAGGGCAGCTCTGTTACACCACTGGGTCTGGCGTTGGCCCCAGTACACAGTATTACTCACTTTCACTTACGCACTGTGGTCAAAGGCAAGACCAAGGTGGTTCAGTCTGGAATGGTGATAGTGTGACTAACCCAAGCATCCCTCCTACTCCAGCCAGCTCGGGGTTCTTGGCAAGGGGCCAGCACTGACGCTCTGTAATTCGAACTAAACCGAATCACGGGTGCCTGCTGGCCGCCTGGCGCTCGCCTCAAGTAAACCCACGTCTGGCCGGCTACACGTCTGGTGTCCACTCTCTCACAGCATCAACGGGAGGACGTCACAGACCCCGCTAATCGACACACCTGCAGGCAGGTTGTATTGGCCAAAACCACTTGGCGAAACTGAGAAATCTCAAAGCTCTGATGTCTGAAGTCACCGATATGCGATTAGAAACAGTTAGAAATCTTTCATATCTACAGATTCTCCAAAAAAATGACTAGGCAATTCCCTTCTGCACTTGACTTCAGTGTGCTTTAAAGGAGTATGCCTAAAGACCTGACTACAATTGCTTAAAAGAAAAAGTTTTCACCAAACTGCTACCATATTTAGGAATACTTGCATATTTAGGACTACATACATACTGTTTTTTTTTTTTTTTACAGGGACTGAGAGTTATAACATGGACACCGCAAGTGGTTCTGAAACAGCACCATACAGCGACTTTGTACGTACAGTCACAATTGCTCTTTTAAGCAAACTGTTTGAGAGGTGTGTTTTGTACATAATTACAGACAGTATTAACAGTAAATTGATTTATGCGTACCTTTTGTTAGCCACCCATTCCCCCATTCATTACAGGTTTGAGTCGGTTTCTTACAAGAGGAGCACTGCTGATGGGATATGGAGGGCAAACCTTCCTTAAAACGACATTACCGTTAATGTTACCAGCGCAGAACTGGCATGGGTCCGGGTGTTAGGCTTGGTGCAAGTTTATTACGCCTAGCGAGTTTGAAGAGAGGTTCGTCATGTGTTACAGCCGAGATAACAGTGGTCCAACACCTGAAAACATTCATCCAACGGTGGTCAGAACCTTGGCAAGAGAATAGCTCAGATAAACTGTGCATGGGAAAAGGGCTATAGAATCTAACACCTACAGGAAAGCTGTTTCCACTGAAGAGCCAGGTGAGTATTTATATAATTTTACCAAGCGCCTTTTTTCCCCCTTCCCATTGAAACATTCGGCAAAAGCGTTCTCAAGGTCACGCGCCCTTTTCAGCATTGCACTCTCTTTTCTGTTAACAGTTCTTCGCCTGCTCCATCCAAACAGACATTTTCAACGCTGCTTCAACAAACAGGCAAGCACACAGTGCAACATACAGAAACACACGCACACAGACTCTCCAGAGCTGGGGGTCTGGGCTGATATCCAATAGTCTCTTCACCTCCTCTGCACAGTCTGGGAGAGACTAAAAATACACAGCAAAATCTCACACACACACACACACACACACACACACACACACACACACACACACACGCACGCACGCACGCACGCACGCACGCCATAATCAATCATCACAGCATTGTTCAATGCAATACCAAGATCACAAAACAAAATTTTTTGTATGCCATCAGCATTCTGACTTCTCATGTTCCTGGAAATTATTTAGGTTCAGATCAGAACACAATGTTCCAAAAAAATTGTTGAACCATATAACGTTAAGAATTCTGCTGTCTGTTCTCAAACTGCTACACTGGATACCTGTACCTTTTAAACTAGAGTATATTTAACAGCCTTCAGCTGCTGTCGTGATCTTGTTCTAAAAGAGAACTTAAGTTCCTGCAAAAGCTCTCAAATCTAGCAACAGAACATGCTAGTCGTAGCCATTACCAGAGTATAGAGTGGCTGAACATTTCCTTACTCGTGTTAAGCTTTGGAAACTCTTTCCTAGTGGGTCATGGGCTCACAATGACCAAGGCACATTTAAGAGGAGAACAGAAAACTATATTACGTTTATATTTTGAATACATCTGTAATTAATTATTTACATTTCTGTGACATTTTGTCCTCCAGTATTTTACACTTTATTTAATCTTTTGTTTTTAACTTTATTGTATTTTTGCAGTGCACCTATTTATCTTACTGTACAGCACTTTGTAAATCTTGTAGATAAATTATCGGAATAAACTTATTGCATCTCACAGCAATTTTGTATGCATTTATAATAAACTCAATAATGAAAAAGCGACCATGAAAATGTAACACAGACACAAGTGAAACCTGATAAGAGAAGACGACTGCAGGAAGGATCCATAAATGAACCACATTGCCAGACCACCCAGTGCATTGCTGCCACAATACTGGTATGCACATCCATACATTACTGGCCAATCAGGGGATGTTACCATAACAACCAGTCCTATATAAGCATTATAAAGCCAGCAGTCATTATAAACCTTCAGAATGGCCCTCTGGGATTAGGATAGAAACCTAGAATGTGTTATCCACTCACTGCACATCTAATCAAAAGGAATGAAAAAGTAAATGCAGTGGGGTTTTTTTTTTTCCAGGGACATTTTATAGGTTGTAGATAAGTTTAATATTTGTCACTCCTCCCCCCCAAAAAAAGCCTCACTGAACATGACTGGTGGACACAGTGGGTCTTACATTTATATCTGGTAGGATCTAGGCAACCATTTTAAATAAGCCTGAAATATTAAAAATTATGATCCATATTATGAAAATATGAGATTTAATACACTTTCTAGAACAGTAAGTAATTTTTACTGTTAAGGAGTGTTAAGGAACGATGGCATCATTTGTGATGGTGAATTTCAATCCTTGAATCAGTTAAAATGGGTGTGAGTCTATCCATCTAACAATATATATGGATATGTGTGTGGAAAGTACCAGATATGTTAAATATTATTACGTAAAAGGTATTTGACCAGTTTTAGTCTCCAATAATAGCTGGAAGCTCAAAAACAACACAGGCCACAGCAGAGCTAGCATGTTCATCCCTCAGCCTAGCAAGCATCTCCTACCCTTACTCAGAGTCATCAAACTGATTACACTTAGCACAGTGGAGCGAGTCAATAAGCATGTGGGTTCCATCAATACCTTTATTCCAGTTTAATCTGCCCGGTCAGGGGGAGAGAGCAGGTTATTAACAGAGGACATTAGATTAGATCAGAAATCTACTGCTAATGCTTCACCAATTAGCACATATGCTGTAAATATCCAACAATAACAGGAAAGTTTGTAAAATCTAGATCTGTTTAAAATGATAAAACTACTGTGCTTGCACTGAAGGGAAAAACAACAATAACACCCACACGCCCGTAAATATCCTCCCAACAGCAGCTGAGAAGCTAAAGCCTTTGTAGATGCTAATTCAAATTCTAGTCAGGTACGATTCATTTAAAGCATAAAAATTCAAACCAGACTCTTAACATAAAGCTTTATATATTCAAAACACACTCGAAGTATTCGGGAGCAAGGAGGAGGGAGATGAGTCCCTACTGCAGGAATATCACACACATCAATCCCTAATTATCCCAGCCACACTAAGGCAGGTTGAATGATGTTCCCAGGACCAAGATCACACTGGCGCATCCATCTTACCGTAATGGGCACCAAGTCCCTCCTATATGTTTACTTCACACTTGACACTTATACACCTGGCTACCTGTTTGACACACGGCCTCTGATGTCCAACTCATTACATGCAAATCTGACCAGAACATTACGAGAGTAAATATCAAGTTGTGTACAAACGTTTGCGTGTATTGTATATACTGCAGATGAAGGACCTCTGTCCAAAACATCACAATAATTTGCAACAATCTCTCTCATTTACTTATCTATAAACACACACACAAATAACAGACAACTGCATATTTGCTCTCATGTTTATTACCTAGGATACAAGAGTGTGACCTTAAAATGCAGTTGGTCCATTGTTCTGAGACCAAAACCCAGACAGTGATGTGACAGAGACCATAAACTAAACAAGGCCTGAGGTATATTGCTTTTTAATGGGAGACTCTGGCTGAGCATCGCCATTGAGTTACAGCAGTCAGTCATAAATCCCGTTTGCTGCAGATTCCCAGGGCAGAGAGCACCTTCATGAATGATTCAGACGTGCACGTCTGTTCACAGATGATGACATCCCAGGGGTCACGTACAGGACTGTGCACAGATAGAAGTAGGAGCATAGACCCGAGATCTAACCCAGACTTTACAAAACACGGGGCTAACAGTAATATAACCGCTAACCGTAACTGCTAACAAGGTACATGTGGGCTGAGAAGGGCCAGGCCTTTTAACTACAGTAGTCATTGCCCTCGCTGATGTCCCAGATCTGAGACAGATCGCAAAGCACAGAAGGTGTTAGTAAACCAAGAAAGCCATGGGAACCATGGGAAGAGCTTCAGTCTGGTTGATTAACCCAGAATTCCAAACAAAAGCATGTAAAACATTATTACACATTTCATAATTAGGAAAGAAGGGACAGAGATCATTTACCAGATCAAAATAACGAAAGTTCACCAAACACTCTCGTATAACGATTTAAGATCGAACCATTACGCAGGAAAAAAAACAAAAAAAACTAAACTAAATCTAAATCAATGGAAGGACCAAAGAAAGCAGCAGAATGTGAAGGAGGTCAGGGCGAGTCTCACACGGTCAACAAGAGGTGCTTTAAAAATTGAAAACGGGAAATTCAAATAACCCCGTGACCTAAAGCGTGTTGTAATTATGGAAATGAAAGCGAGGAGAGAGGTTGCGCCTCTAATACGGCTCGGTCCTGCCCGGGGACTTTCAGGCAAACGGCAGCCTCTCGTTAGGAGTGGAGTTTCTGCACTCTCTCCCTCTTCCCTGGAGGAGGTTCGAGGACTGATCCAGTTACCTGCCAGGCATTACAGCTGCCACCATTATTCTTCGATTCATCGTCAAACACAGCGGTCACCACAAGGCAGATGCTGACTGGAGAAAAATTCAGTTGCCCAAATTATGCCTGCATATAGTACATAATTACCGGCACATCCTACATAACATTGCATCAGGTGTTCATACACGGTAGCAATAGGTAATATTTCTTTGTAATCGTCACTGACCAAAGAAACACTCTTCGAGTTTTCTTGTATATTATAGCTGAATTAAAAGTCATTGTGATAGGCTAACAGAAGTATTGAAGTCTGCACGAGCTAAATGATCACATCTTAGAGATCTAGGGAAAGATCTCACGTGGCTAAGAAACATACAACCAAGAGACATTAGCCCACAGCTTGACTGGCATCCATGCCCCCTCAACCAAGGCCTAATCAGAGAGCTTGGAAACACACTCACACTCTCTAATGATCTAATGATGCTGCCCGTAGACTGGCACCAGCGAGAGGGAGGTTCCCATCTGCACCACTGCCGAGGTCGACCAGTCCACTGGGGTGGAAATTGATTCACAGCACCCGGTATCCTGTGTCATTATGCATCAATTTGCTTCAGTGGATCTCTCTCTGGAGAGATTAACCTGTGGGACACGGGTCTCTATGTTAAAAATGACTTATTAGAATCATACTGATATTCCTATCAAGGATAATGATGTGGATGAGAGGACTCCGACCTGTTGTGTACTTATTGAGGACAAACACCTAGGAGTTCTTTCAGTAACAGTAACGTGATGATAAAGATGCCAGAAGTATTTACTGTGAAGCTCATTTAACTATCGGATTTACTACAACATTTACTATAATATGCGATTGGTGTATTCTAGCTGTATACACGGTGCATTGAACAGATCAGAAAACTACTGTGCATAAAAAAAATCAACGGGGAAGATGGCTTCAAAAAAATGGATAGCAAACACAGACAGGGAGTGGGGAGAAACTAAGGGAGCGAGAGGAGAGGGAGGAGGGTAGAAGGAAGGAGAGCAGACGAGGAGGGAACCGAGCGGGGACGTCTCAAACGGGGCTCACGGCAGCCGGGCGGCCGTCTCCCACACAGCATGCAAAGCCCCCAATTTGGTGCATCTGCCAAAAGGCCGAATGGGGGTGCATTAGAGCGGGTGGATTTATGGCACTGTGGCTGTTCTAACGGTGCTCTGGGGACATATTCACTCTTTCCAGTGGCCTTTCACAAAGGCCAAAACACACTGGCAGGGACAATAAAGAAGCCAAGGCTGGCCACTTAATACTCTGTGACGTGTGTGTACACTCATTCATCTAATGGGCCAAATCCCTCCAGAACGCTTAGCGAGTTAGAGAGCAACTTTGAGCACATGCAGTAGGTCTCGCCCAGAATGAGGCCTGGGTCTCGCCCAGAATGAGGCCTGCTTTGTACAGACTTAAACCCCCCCCCCCCCCCAATTACTTGACCAAGTGCTCTAAAAGTGCTAAACCTCCATGAACTGGATGTACTCATTTGCAATCGAAAATAGGTCAGCTTCATTTGAAGACTCGGCTTACTTGATTGCTCTGACTCAAACACCATCTCCACATAGACGTAAAATGGTATTTTTAAAGCCATAATTTTAAACCTAATAAGGCTTACTATTTTTGCAGCATATTAATGGAGTTCGTTATCGTAGAACAGCTAAAATAATGAAATAAACATATATTAACATTATGCCAAATAATGTCAATTCCCACTTGTAGCGATTATCAATGACACGAGTACAGAGAATAAACGAAGCCGTTTGGGGGTGGGGAGGAGGGCAGAATAATAACAGTATCATGCAGCTGTCACATGGATCCCTGTGGTCTGATTAACAGTCCTGTGCGCACAGTCTCGTTTGATGTGAAAGAAATGGGCCCAGGCACGGACAACAGCCTGGGATAATTCTACCGCCTGTATGTGCTTCTGGCACATCACATTTCATCAAGGCCAACGGAATACTGTCATTAATGCTAAATTACTCCGTGAGGTTCCAGCCATTGATATACGAGCAGATCGGCAGAACAAGTCGTCTCTGCAAATCTGCTGCGCAGCCTGGGAATAACGTCCCTAATGGCGTTTGCATGTGAACTGAAGCAGACTTGGAACGGAGCGAAGACTCAATTAGGAAGGCTGGTGGATGTAGTAGTTGTTTCTTTGTTAGTTTATTTTGCAGAAACGCATCGACGTGCTGAAAGCTTCCTGTGCAGCGTTACGTCGATCTGCGTTGGCCGATGAAATCTGTAACGTCGCGTGAGGAAGCCGTCTTACGGGCAGCTGTTTGATGTGAGGAATATTCACAGGCGCAAAAGCTGGAGCATCTGCTACAGACACACAGACTCTCTAATCAGCCCTACTCATTTCTCAGAGGGGCTGACGACATGTGTGAGCACACACACACACACACACACACACACACACTTCCATGTATACATGCAGATAGCAAATGTAAGCCAGTCTCCTTGAAAAACACTCAAAAGAGATGTAATAATGTTGAATAAATGGCAGCTCGATTAGATAACCAACAGATGGCTGTAAAAAGATGGATGAGCATGTCAAGCAACCTAGTACAATGGAAAATGCTGGACTACATGCATTTTCAGGCTAACGACCACAACTGGAGGCTCCCAAATCAGCCTAAACTAGCATTTGGACCACACCCGCCCCCCCCCTAAACTAGCATTTGGACCACACCCCTTGTTTTAAAAATAATCTGGTGAGAATGGCTCATTTTAGATATTAACACATACAGATAGAGAGAGAGAGAGACAGACAGAGAGAACGCCAATTATAGGTATACATCTTTTTCACACACACACACACACACACACACACACACACACACACACACACACACACACACACACACACACACACACACACCCCACTACCTTAACTAAGCTTTAAACTGTTCATTCTACACTCTCTCTTGCTCATACATGTAAACTCTAATGACTTTACCTGAATAATTCAGCTCCTAATTGCCTCAAAAAAGGTACAAACTAACAGGCTCATGCACACATCAATAATTCAGTTTTTAATTAACAACACAAACACCTTTGCTGCCCCGTTGCAGTCACATACAGAGGGCTAGAAAACAAGGCAATTCAAGAGCTTTTGTTCTCCCCCTCTCTCTCTCTCCCTCCCTCCCTCTCTCTCTGTAACACAAGTACAATTACATTTTCAAAAATATGGTGTAGACCTAGAGATGCTATAGTTCAACATTACGCCAGTGAAAAGCAGAGCTTTTCAAAAGGAGACCTAAAACAAGAAACTTCCTTTATAAGCAAGAGATGCGTTGTGTGTACGCACAACGTTCAGTGTTTTCAGCGTTCTACCAAAGAACATAGACCTTTGAAGGTACCACAACAAGCCAAGGTGAACTCAATTTATTATGGAACATCTCAGCATAGAATGAAGGCAAGATCTCAAAGAAAATTAGCAAGGTAAGCATAGTGTTTTTTGTTTGTTTCGTTTTTATATAAAAACACTCCCTCGCTCTCCCACTTCCTTCCATAACAGTACTCTCTCCTGGTACAAAGGGGTGAACGTGATCTCTCTATTCTGAAACAATTGGCTCACATTCATTATTGATAAGAACATGAAAGATGTGAATAATTCACAATGATTTTTTTGTAGATAGCTAGCACAGCAAACATGCTATTTCTTCAGCGAAATTAACATGTTAACTAGGACTCAAGCTTTGAAATTCCTGCTATTATTAATACATTAAATCATTAACAAATGCCCCAGTCTGTCCTCCTTTGAGTGAGGCTGTTACCAGATCAGGCAGAAATGTGATAATGACGCTAGGAGAAGCAAAACTCAAGCCCATGTTGTGCGAGTGGATCCCACTCCAAGCAACAGAAAGAGGCTGAGAGGCTCTCGGCAAACACTTTCACGCCTCTCGAGATGGCAAAGGTGCGACCCTTCAGAGCACAGCGCGGCATCGTGGATCGACCTGCGTCCAGTGGGAGGAATGCAGCTTTGAACTGGATTTTCCTTGGTTGGACCAGACCAGGATGGCCAAGCGTGAGCTGCCCAGTTTAGAAGATCCCTGCACGGCAAATCTAAACCACAGTGCCATCAGCCTCAGAGGGAAGACCAAGCTTCAGACTCCTCGAAGTAGAAAAGGATTCATTTCTCAGGTCTCTGCATTCAATTATTTTTAACGTCAAAAACTACTTTTGCTTTTATTTGAATTTTATTTTCATTTTGACACGTACTCAAAAGGTTTTCACTATGCTTTGCCCTTGAACCTGAGACAGCCATCATTGCCGTTACGTGTACAGAGTGTGTGCGTTTATCAGTCTGTCTATATACCCGTCTGTCTCTCCAGGACATCTTTAGTATGCACAACTCGCACCATTTCAGTCCTTAAGTGTCCATAGGTGCATATATTGAACATACTGCACATAGTAAACACTTCATCATGGTTTTTTCTTAGACATACTGAATATAAACAAAGGTCTGTACATTACCCACTGCCTGAAACCCCAGTCTGTACGTTCTTATGTCAGACTTGTTGTCTTCCTCACATAATGGCTTTATTATGAAGCTGGAGCAATCGCTCGCTGGCTTAGCACAGACATGGCGGCCCTGGAGACGAGCTCGAGGGCAAGCACAGGCCCAGCGTGTGAGCGTGGGGTGGCAGAGGCTGGAGTTTTGTTGTTTTACCAACAGTAGTGGCCACAGAATAAGAAGGATATTGAATAACGCCAAACAAACAGGATCAAAAGCAGGCCTCAGACAACCAGGACCGCAGCCAAGCTCCTACGGCATACTAACAAAACACACACACACACACACACTTTAAAAACAAATAAACACATGCCTAAAACCTGCCCAACATGTTCTTTTATCAAGTTTAATAAGCTGTGTGTGTGTGTGTACATAGAGTTCCACTGTTTGGATGAGGCTCAGACAAAAACAACAAGTGATGGACCACTGGAAGAAAGCACAAAACCATCACGTTAGCTACACCTCGGCCTCCCAGCTGGCGTTTCACCTGGGCCAGGGCATTAAGCCCAGACATTAGCCCTAACTGTTAATCTGTTGCGTCCAGTTATTTGGTAGTTGGCTCTCCATCGGATAGTTTGCCATTGGTGATGAGGCCACTGATTAAGAGCAATATAGGTCAGGCATCTCGCAGCTCACAGCGAGAGTGTATGAAGGGCAGAAGCCAGTGATGAAATGTTGATGGAGCATAAATAAAACACCCCTCTGAATGAGTACAGAACCCAAAAGACTGCTGTGAATTGAGATGGTAAACCCTCGTAACAGGGCACTGCCAGGGTGGAGAGGACACACTCACACACGATGATTCTGCAGCAGTTTTTATCTGCCTCCATTTCCCCAAGAACTGTTGCGATTAATTACACAGTAATCATAAATAATGTGAACTCACTAACTAGCGTGTCCATATGTAGCGCGTGTGAACGCACTGAGAAAATACGACCACTCAAGCTACATTACCATAAATGGCACGTTTTTAATCAAACTCAAGTGGTGTGCAATTTAAAAGTCTCTGCTGGGGGGGGGAATAAAAAAAAAAAAAAAGCCCGTTACAGGAATTCCTGGTTTTTATTCGTAACTACTCACCAAAAATGTAGTCTATGTCTTAAATAAATTAATAAGCACTTTCCAGAAATCTGAAATGTGATTACTGTGCTTATGTAGAACATCAAAGACATTTCTGTATTTCTTTTAGCACAGCCCCTTCCTCATTACTGTATTATATTGTTATCTTAATGCAGCAGGCAATATCGCAGTAATAATGTTGTAATAACTATGTTTCAGTGCTGGTGCTTCAATAAAAAAAGCCAGTGAGAAATAAAAGCCTGCTCTGGAACCTTATCCAAAAGGGTTATTATCTGGATTTCTGCCATGACATTATACATTTATACATTACCGTCATAAACTGAGATAAAATAACGTACCAAGACATGTACTGTATAATGCTACTTAATTTAATGAATTCATGTATTCATTCAGTTATTAATTTATTTATTTCCCCACTAGACTCCACATGAAGTAAGCAGTATCATCATCAGAGCATGATGTGACAGAATTGATATGAGTCTTAAGTATTAGGTAATGTGGAGACAATTATGGAGCCAATCAGAGAAGCTTACGGCATCTGGAATGTTCAAGTGTGAAGTGTGTCAAAGTCACTCAGTGTGAGTACAGTGGAAGTGAGGGGCAATCCAACGGATGATGCCATTCAGCAGAAAAAACAAACACCCCCCTCCTCCCACCCTCCTATGGGAAATCACCAAGCAAACCTATCTGGACATCAGCACAATATGATCCACCTGTAATAAGGACCAAAGAGAGACAGACAGACAGACCGGAAAGGTAATGCAGAAAGACAGCCACTACAGCACCACTCTTTGCTCCGAGCGGAGACCACAGCGTCGGAAGACGCAACGACAGCAGGTGAGGCACAGGAGGCGGGCACAGGAGGCGGGCAGCGTCATCACAAGAGTGGTGGAAGCCCCTGGAGAAGGGTGGCCTTACACAATAGCCACATACAGGGAAAGATGGGGAAAAAGGAGACCTAAAACAAGAAATTAACAGCAGTGGGTCATAAGATCCAAGTGATCAGGGGAGGCCAGGAAGGGAAGGGAAGCAGAGACTAGAAAACAATAACCCAGGAGCGCAGAACAAACAGCTGCCAAACTGCATCACCTGCAGAGCGAACGATGTTCTCACGCAGGTCCTGGAGCCGTCTGATGAAAGCGGACCCGTCTCCACGCACACTCGCGGGGAGGGTGGAGCAGATGGAGGAAGAGGAGGAGTCCTACAGCTTAGACTGCTGCACCAGTGACGCGAGTGGCACTGTGCACAACTATCGGGTGCACTTCCAACAAACTGATGAAACCAGGAGCGAGAAACAGCAGCGTGCGAGCATATCCATCTCCTAAAGCCACTCTACAGCAAGAGCGGATTTCAGTGTACAGGATGTAGTGAAACAATATGTTCATAGAGTAACAATTGTGTCACCTGCCATGCAAAACGAACGATAACCGTTACATCAAAGCAACTGAGTGACCAAGATGAAAAATGCATGAGTACCAAGTCACAGTATTCACTGTGTTGAAATAACTGAAATGGAAGCCAAGATTAAATAGTGACAAAACAGCTAAATTCTCACGGTTTTTCAGAATGGAGATACAAGAAAATGTTCTTGCCAGTGGAAGGGTGTGAACAGAAGCTGATATAAACCTGATTTTGTGAAAGAAACACCCCCTCCAGCCCCACCCCCACAAACAATCGCTTTAAAAACGCAGCCCAACCTAAGCTACCTTCGTGTTGCAACAGAGCAGACCCCCTCACACCCAAAGAGGACCAGATGTCTGAGTGATGACATGCTCAACCATAACTTCATATACCCTCTCCTCTATCCTGCAGCACTGGAAACAGGATTGTCCAACCCCACAACTCAGCAACTCGCCCAGCTTCGACCACTTCAGAAACACACACACACACACACACACACACACACACACACACACACACACACACACACACACACACACACACAC
>JAOXYF010000027.1:16731417-16747543 GCA_028565775.1 Sternarchorhynchus goeldii | reverse complement strand
ACACACACACACACACACACACACACACACACACACACACACACACACACACACACACACACACACACACACCAGCTACCTTTGCCAACCACCCAGGTCAGAATGCTGACATCAGTGTACCAGGGGAAAGCCCAGCACATCTGAAGTGGGCACAGATGCAGTTCATCTATGCAACGCCTTCCAAAAGCAATGCCAGTTGGCACTGGTGCACACGAGCACTGCCACACACATCCGCACACCTTTGATCCTGACAGCAGCAGGGCAGTGAGAAAAATAAGGGCTAAAACGTGTCCATGTATGGCAGTATTCGACTCTACGGACAACTTCAAGCACAAGGACACATTAATGCCTAAATGCACAGTCATAAATAATGGCCTGAATCTCTGCAGTGCTGAAAAAAACAATATCTTCTCGTTATTGTAATAAATTGTCACAGTATATCTTAGCATAGCATTAGTGTTATAAGGATATTGGTGGCTATTTCTGGAAACACCGAACATTACACCATTTTGTCTAAGTTATCTATTTATTTGCTCAACTGCTCGATTTTGTCCCTTCGCAGTCCTTCGTACTCACATACACCCCCCCAAAGTGATACCACTGCGTTTTCCTGGGGAACTATAATTTATTAATAAACTTCAGGAAAAGAAAAAACAAACAAACAAAAAAACGTAATGTGATGATCATGAATTGTCATGCATTGTTAAGATGTATCAAGTACTGCAATAACATTACCACTAGTGTATATCTAGAGTATGATGGGCAAGTGAGATCACATGTTACACTGTACCTTCAACACCGTGCATGATAGTGCGAGTTTGTAGTATGTTTTCCAAGTTAGTAGCTTTCTTAGGCAGGAAGTGTGTGTGTGTGTGTGTGTGTGTGTGTGGGGAATTACCTCCAAGGCTTTTGCTCGCTTCTTCAGAAAGTTCTCTATATTCCGTGCCGCATTTTCGACCAGCTGTCCTGCGTTGTTTGCTTTCACAGTGTAGTAATTCTGGTTATTCATAAAGATCTACAATGAGAAGACACATGGGAATATGTTTATAAAAAACAAAAAACAAAAACAAACAAAAAAAACACACAACAGGACACAGGCCTGGTGTTCTGGTAACACTATGAAACCCACTGACTGGGAACTATATCAAGCTCTGCCATATGCCATCAGTGGTAGAACGTCCAGGAGTTTGTGGTTTTGCACATTGCTGGATGGGAGGGATTGGACAGCCTTTCTTAAGTCTCCACACACCGGAGAGGGTTAGGGTTAGACCATTCCAAAATTACTGTAGTCCCAACAGCTCCCTAAGACGTCACACTGTTGAATGAATCTTATGATTATAGGGGAACAATACATTTGGAGAAATAGAATTATTGTTTTACCAAACCAAATCTATCTTCACATTCAGTCTGATCGCTGCTTCAAAGCACGGCATACATATACCATCACTGGCACCAGCTGGATTAAAGTTTTAAGCCATCTTTGGTTCAGGTATCGGCTAAAAACAGTATCTCAGGATGTAGCTAAAAGCTTTCTGGCGTGGGTTGTAAGCACACTCCAAACCACACTCTTACGCGAGATGAACGATCGAGCCACAAGCTCGCGTTTGCGCGATAAAGGAATGAAAGCCGTCATTTCTAACCTGAACCAGGCTCTTTCCTGCACTGGCAGTGTCTGCTAGGTTGACCAGCTCTTGCTGCATCTGCTCCACCCACTCTTTAATCCTGCACAGAAAACAAACATTAAAACAAAGAGAGAGAAAGTGATAACTGCATTAATAAGGGTCCCAGGCTCGGGTGGCATGTGGCAGCCTGGGCTCATCTCTCCATTACGCTGCACTCAGGAACAGGACATCAAAATGCTGCTCCTCCAGCCCAAGCACAGGCTTTACATCCAAGGAGTGGCACCCAGAAACGAGTGTATCTGTGTGCTCCTTTCCCCCACTCACTCACTCTCTCTCTCTCTCTCTCTCTCTCTCTCTCACACACACACACACACAAAGTTGATGTATTTGCAGTAATGGACCAAATGGCTGTTCTTCACATCAAAGTACCAAAGAGGCAGAAGTTCAGCAGCCCCATTCAGACACCTCAGATTGCTTCTGCGCTGTCTGGAGAGGCCAAGACCTCACTCTGCTCAGCACAATAACACACACGTGCAAGTGTGCACACCCGCGTATCCACTTGTGTGCGCACGCACACACACACACAAACACCTGTGCGCACAAAAATGTTAGTGTCAGTGTATTGAAGTTCTTTATTAAACCTGTGCAGATTTGCCTTGTTCTTAGCAATTCATTATAATGTTTTAGCTCTGGCTGCCATGTGTGATGTAGATATTACAGTATATGGAAGGTGTCCTGGACCAGACTGATTACTATTCTAAAGAGCTTTGTGTGCATTCCATCTAAATGAAACTCTATCAGATGATCTTACCTGTACTTACAATCATCCAGGTAGAGCAGGCCTGTGTAGTATATGCAAGAGGTCACTGATTAACTGTTGCTATTATGACTGCAGTATTTCTTCTGATATTAAAAAACTAACATGGAAGTTGACACTGTTTATTTGGTAGGTCAGGTGAACTCCTCTATTTAGCAAAATACCGGTAGCCCAGGATGGATTCAGTAAAATCCATAAACATAGCAGAAAGATTGGATTACTTGCATTTGCTCATTCACATATTGCAGTCTTGATGTCAGTATTGCAAGATCTAGCGTTGTGATGCTGAAAACAAATAAACAGGCCAGATGCAGGAGCAGGGTTAGGGTATCACCTTTGAGATACCTTTGAGCTGATGAAACAACAAATAGGAAAATCAAATTTGTTCACGCTGTCTCATAAGGTTGGAACCACACCAATAAGACATGGTTGGATGTGAAATGATGATTGAAAACCTGACCAGATATTCATTACTAAAACGTGAGGGGGTTAAATGGAAATCGGTCGAGAGAATTTGTCATGATAAATGTTCAATCGTCAGGTTACAACTGACAAATATCCTGTGGACAATGGTTCTTAACATTGAGAACTGTGAAATGACCTTTAATTAATTTTAATTGAAGGCCAATTTGTCTCCCATCTTGTCTAACGTTAATGGACAGGCCTTGCTGATCAGACGAATGGCTATCACCACAAAGAACATGAGAGCAAAGTCTCAAATTCTGACAGTTTACGTCACATTTTCTCAGCGTGATCATTTCTCCCACCACAAATTGTTATCGAAGATCATATCATATCATATCAAGATGATGCTATAGGCTAAATTTCATTTATATATTAAAAGTAAAAATTCTTAAATCAAGGAGATACATGATCCATTAATGCATTAATCAAACTGCACAGGACTTCTAAGGAAGGTGCTAGCTAAAGCTGTCCAGACCCAAGTGAAAGAGTCACACGAACCAAAACCCAAGAGAATTCAAAGGATGAGAAGTGGTATTAAAAGACGGCAGCACTAGCCTCCAACCCCAACCCTCTTCTGTAGAACATCCTCATTGCACCAATATCTCCAAATCAGGAGTTATTTAGGAACGAACCTATTTGAAGAAGCATTTCTTGCATGAGGCCTATGCTATTGTACATTCATTCATTCTGCGTGCCGTCTTATAAAAATAAATAAATAAATAGAAATGTATATTCTCCAAAAAAAAAAAAACACCCCCCCCCCAAAAAAAACGCATAATGGTACTCTTTCAGTGCTTCTCCCATTCTAGAAGACCCAAAAGAGAAACAGGACCATGACGAGTGGCAGAGTTCAAAGAAAGAGGTGCGAATCTGTCTCCTGTGGAGCACACTCATCAGGCCCATCATCTCCTCACTGCTCCTCAGTAAATGGAAGCTCCAAATGACCGAACGAGCCTGCTAATGGAGGGCAGCTCCCCCAGTGCTTCCTAATAAACACGGCTAGATGGCTCGCCGGGTTCTTACACAGCCTACGCCGTGCCCGTCTGAGCCGTGGGAGAGGGACATCCGACGGCACACGGCAGTAAACTTCACACAGCATTTTCAAATCTGCAGAATAAATATTTAGCTTAAAAAGACATCAAGCATTATGCCATTTGCACTGGAAGTCCCAATGCATTTCGGTAACGGCAGATATTTCTGTAATGTAGTTCTAATTCCGATGCCATTCTTGTTTACACAATGCCTTAATAGAATTAGTACATTGCCAAAACAGTGTTTACTTTCCAGACCAGTCAGGCCTATTTATATGGAAATTGTTGAAATAGTTGGGTTTTGCAGTTAAATTGTTTGCAATTTTCTAGCCCAGACTGTAATAAAACTTATGTCTGGCTATTTATAAACCCCAAATCACATACATTCAGCACTGAGAAACTCGCATAGCTTCAATGCAACTCACTCGTCATAAACATTGTCTTTTTAAGACTTAAGCAACCACACTTTTGGACTAAGCTGCTTCTCAGAAACAGGAAGCACGACCTTCTCAAAAGGTCGTGTCTGTGCATTTCAAATGTTTGTTCTAAAATGTTTGAATAAAACATTTGAGCACAACTTCCAAATTTTTCCATGAATGAAGTCAAGAAAATCGTTATGAGACAGCTACAGTTTGTAACCCCCCCTCCCCTCCCCTCAATACATGTGCATGCTGCCTTTAAACCAGCTGCACAGGACTGGCAAAGTTCTATGTACTAAATGCATTAATGAGGTTGTGCTGTGTACAGTTCAAAATGATGTGAAATAAATCAGTAGCTGATCCTTTAAAGAAACCCTTCTGATAATGCTCCCTTCTGTTTTTATTAAACAGGTAGTCTTTTCTTTTGCCCCAACAACCTCGTGACTGGCATGAATTGTGCACACACACAGGCATATTCACAGACATTTCATTCCATGGAGTTTAATACTGTGACCAACCCCTGCCCCACACATCACCAACCTGTTAAGTCTGAAATACTTTACTCTATATGCAATCCGGTCTTTACTGGAGTTCATGCAAATAAATTGTTTAAATCTTGAATCGGTTTCATAATTTTAGAACGGAAACATTACAGCGATTCCTCACAGAAATTTGTCCATCATTTGGAGCAAAAGCCTTTTATGCTCAAAACACGATTTACTGATGACCATAATGAGTTTAATCCAGTGAACATGGTTTCATTCACAAACTCATCCAGGTTCATTCAGCATTCCGTTTTTTCCTGAGCTCCTCTATAATAAGCTGTTTAATCCCTTCTCAGTCGGAGGATTACAGCTCAGATGAGTGGAGAACAGACACTCGGGTTTAAAAAAAAAAAGTAAATAAATTAATTAAAAAGAAACCTTTTAAGCACAACATATGGAAATATGGCACTGTAGTTGTTACTTATATCAACAAGAAAGATTTGGCAAACACTCATTTCATCGTCAATTATAAAAACGTACGTTATGTAATGTAAAAATGTAATATGGTAAAATATGGTTTTTCTATGAACCTGCTAAAAGCAGACAGATCAGTCCACACACACACACAGGATGGAATAGGGACTTGTAATATCCCCCAAGAACCATGGACCTGTTTCCAACAAAGTAAAGCCATGTCCATCTCTACCCCTCAAATCACAGATATCCACCCTGTTTATAAACACCTCACCAGCTCATTCTCATCCTCTTTCCCTCAGACACTACGAACGCGCACATACCCGCACACAGTTTTCTGTGCGTCTCAGGTGGGATATGTAGTGCTTCGGTTTTAACTGGGCCAGAGCAGGGGCATGTGCCGTTTGTACCTGTGTGTAGCTGGAAGACCGCAGGGCCGGATTCCCTGGCAAAGACATTCATCAGGAGAATAATTACCTGCTCCTGCCTGGGCCTCCCTGAGGAGTTCCGCTCTCCTCTCACCTCATCACTAATAATAGATCATTTCAGGCCGTGTCTGTACCAACATCAGCACACACACACACACACACACACACACACACACACACACACACACACACACACACACACAAACACCAAGCCAGACGAACATGCAGCTCTGAACTAGGAAGCACGCTGAGCTACTGCAAACAACAGGCACTCACAGATCATGGCTAACCATTTACCCACTCGTATCAGCCCCTCGAAAGAGCTGATCAAGGCATACCACCTGAGGTACTAATACCACAGCTCTTCCCTTTGGTTTTGACACGTCTATGTAGTATGGGGCCATGTTGTTGCAACACTTGGTAAATCACCAACATAGACAGATAGAGCTGAGCCCCAAACACAGGTTACCATTTATTGGCGCCTTCAATGGTACGCATCCAACAGTATCGTACTCGTGCGCCCCCTCATTTAAACACCCCGCACCCCTTCGCTCTCGGTCAGAGCCAAGCCATTTCCTTGAGTGACGGCCATAACAGCTGGAGTGGACTTTGGATTATAAGCAAGAGATGCGAGGCTCTGAGTTTTGCGTACTTCTGTTGTGCAATAACGCATTTTTAATTTTTATTTTTTATGTTGGTTGGGTTTTTTTTTAACCAACGAGAACTTTTGCATTAAAAAGCAGAGCATGTGTTAAAACTATAAAGAAAGCTTTCATCCGGCGCTTTACGCCTGCTTATCCGGATACTACTACAACAGGGTTAGACATGCAGACAACTATACAGTATGTATTACAGTCGTCAAGTCTTGGAAGAAAAAAAAGCCCGAAGCACTTTCCTCGTACTGTTTGCACTAGTCTAAAACACTGCACCAAAATACATTATAGTACTCACATGAGCGACGTCGGGAACTGCGACGGACACGAACTATGAAGCGTCGAAAATATTATAGTAATCAGCACCGATATTTTGTATGGATTCATAATCAGGTGTGATCCCTGGCGCATCAAGTGCACCATGGCTCGTGCCAGCGATGTAACCTGCTCGGTAAATCCACAACTGTTCCACTGTACTTTTCTCCGGAGATAGGGTACCTACTGTTTTTCTAGTTAATCTGATTACCAGTCATCAGTTTAACGGCACACTGGCTCGACACCGGATTGGTTACTTGTGTTAATACAACGCCCGCGTCCAGTTCGAAACGCTCTAGCGAGTCATCCGTTCACTGGGACCGCACACAAACTGTCTCGTCACGTCTTCCGTCACAAACACCAGACAACATTTCTTGCCACATTCGGTTTGCCTCCTCATCTGATCCGCAAACTCTTTACGCAGAAATGCGATGACAAACGATCAAGTCAGATGAGAGAGAGTCTCTGTCACTCTCCCTATCTCTGTTCTACTCCAACCACCTATTTCCTAGCATCTCTCTCTCTCTCTCTCTCTCTCTCTCTCTCTCTCTCTCTACTCGAGATGCCGTCCAATTACCACACACCTGAAATCAATTAAGAATGTTCACCAAACTGAATTGTTACACAATTAACAAAACAACACCTGCTCATTAAATTGTAATGAAAATACGTCATAAAGTGTTGGCTAGATAATTAACTATATTAAAACACAATGAAACATGTTTGCCCCAAACCATCTACAGCGCAGTGAAAATTTTTGTATTCACCGAGGGAATGAAGTGTTGTTGATACTATTAGATATATGTATTATAAATAATTTATATGTATTATAAATTATATATGTATTATAAATATCACCACCTTTGTATTTATTTAGTCATTTATTTGGTCTGTGTACAAATACAACACATTATTGCTCCAGCCTTGGTTTTATAAAATAATGAGTCCAGACTAAAACATCCAGACTTCCATCTATATTATGAAAACTGTGTCAGATAAAGGGCATAGAAATTTGTCAAAAAGTGTTACACCCTAAAAGTAGAAATCTGCTAAAGGCAATTCTATAATGGGTAATGGGTTACTGAAGGTTGGTGTCAATCAGATGATTCTATTTTGACTTCAATTTTCATATTAAGGTTCTAGATTCTGATCAAGATATGAATCCAGTTACTAAAGAATTAACAGGCTACATGTAAATGTAGCCAGAATTGTGTCAAGTGAAGTGACTGTTGCCCATTCAACAGCTTTTCCATACTCACGCTGGAAATATTCAAAGTGTCTTCTTACTGTTTGTCAGCCTGTTTCTGTGACCACCTCTGAGTGCAGGATGCAATCTGAGAAGCTCAAATACCGATTTCTCCTTCTGCTCACTTTCAGCTTCGCTACAAGGGACTTGTTGTGTTTCCCAAGAGCAACAGAGAGAGAGAGGGCATTTTCTGAGCCTGAAGCTTTCTGAGCTTGGGCAGATTTAGGCCTGGCCTGTGCTCAGTACAGCTTCATCACATGGGTGACTAAGCATACAAAATATTACATGGAGTAGGCTACAGCAGTTTAGCCAGTACTGAGTCATTTAGGAGTTCTGCTCTTGCTAAATTCTGCCTCAGAGGGACAGCACTGTTACAGTGCAGGCTTGAAGTTCTGAAGGACTGGAGCAAAGCTTTGGCTGGATCAGTGAATCCTGCCACAAAAGGCCCCTGAGTCAGGTGGCATGGAAACTGCAGACGAGAAGCGACATCTCCCACATTATCTTTAGACCAAACGTTCACATGAAGTCATGGCGTCAGGGAGGAGGCTCCTCTATTGTTTCTAGTGAACTCTAGTGAACTCTAGTGAACTTCGAAGGGCCTTAGTGCTGCATGATCTCATCAAAGGGACCCTGACGTTCTGTGGCCTCGTTAAATGTCTTGGAGGTCCTACCAGGGCGTGCGAGAGACGCTTTCCTGGCGATGAGCTATGAAGATAAACGAGTGAGCACAGAGGCAGGTCAGGGCACAGGGAGCGAAGTGCCAGGGGATTTCGGCTTTCACACGTTACCTAGCAACCGCTCCCTGACTCTCTGGTCCTCGGCAACTGTGGCAAAGGGGCTGTGGAGCCGCGGAGCTGGAGAGAGAAAGAGAGAGCAAGAGAGAGAGAGAGAGAGAGAGAGAGAGAGAGAGAGAGCAAACGTGTGATGAGAAGAAAGAACAAGTGAGAATGGAGAGTGCGAGCGTGAAGAGTGTGACCGCAGCACAGAGTATACCGGAGCGTGGAGTATACCGCCTCGCTCCGCTCACAGAAACGCTAACAGACTAATAGCAGAAGCACACCGCGCCCGCGCGATTCCTGCTCCATTGTTCCATCTCTATATGCCTCCATTAACATCATCCCATCGACCTTCTCTTGAAAAAGGCCAAGGATTTCAGAAGCACGAGAGGAGGCTTGGTTCCTTTCCCGAGCAGGAGACTCAGCACGGCTGAGCAACAGTTAAGTGGTGAGGACAATATCGGGACATGATAAAAGCCCAAGGCCACTGAGCAACTCGCGGGGAAAGCAGCTGGGGAAAAAGGCTTCACATCATCAAAACAAGCCCTCTCATTAAAAATTTCCCGTGGGCTGTTTAATAAAGACTGAAGTGACGACCTCTTTCTCATGAGTGGAACTCAAGCTCGTCGGCACCAGCGGTCCGAGTGATTTAAACCCAACAGCGAAACGTCTCTGATGTATGCGCTTGGTTTCGTTTCACTGTGGTCTCTGAAGCCAGGGTCAGATCTCAGAGAAGTAGAAGCTGTGTGAGCTGGAAATATCAGGTGTCCATTTAAAACTCTGTTGTGAGAAGGTCTTGTGTGCGTCTGTGTGTGAGTGTGTGTGTGTGTGTGGGGGGGTATCTGCATGCATGCAAGGATGTGTGTGTGTGTGTGTGTGTATGTGTGTGTATGTATATGTGCCTGTGGGTTGACCTGAGGCCATTCAGGAAAGCTAATGAGCAAGCTCATTAATTGTACACTGGAAAGGCTGTGGTCTACCTATATTGGAGCTTCAAGTCATACATAGTTGTAATTGCCAGTCTAATCAGGGTCCTGTGATTTTTACGTCAGCGTACAAAAAAAAATGTAAATGTAAAAAAGAAAAACAAAGGCACTCGTGGTAGAAGACA
This sequence comes from Sternarchorhynchus goeldii, assembly GCA_028565775.1. NCBI lineage: Eukaryota > Metazoa > Chordata > Actinopteri > Gymnotiformes > Apteronotidae > Sternarchorhynchus > Sternarchorhynchus goeldii. The sequence continues at coordinate 16,737,701 of JAOXYF010000027.1, read as the reverse complement.
GAAGCAGAGCTAATTAACCACAACATTTGCACAGCGATTGTTATTTATGTGATAGGCACTGTAAAAATAGTGCTATGTTATAAAGGTTTTTGTGGTGTTGCTATGGGCTAAATATTTAAATAGTTCATCCAAAGTTTTGTGTTTTTATCTTATCTTTTATCTTTTATCTGAAAAACAGTTAATTATAATACTATACAATACTACAATACTATATTTACACATAATTAACACCTTGTATGTTCCATTTTGTTTCGTAAAAACACAACGAATTATTGTGTTCTGTGGACCTGAAGTAAAAGACTACCGCATACACTCACACATCCACACCCACTCACACACACACACACACACACTCACACCAACCGTATTCTGAAATCCAAGCTACACCAGTCCCCTGGGCCCTGCTACCCTCCTACACTGGATCTCCATGGCAACATGCCCTGCCTGCATTACCCAGGAAGAGAATGGATGTTCACAAACAGTGCTATCTCACACCATCTTGTTACAGTCTTTGTCCTAAACCCCTCTGTTACTGTGTGTTAACCCTTCTATCTTCTAGCTCCGTAGTGAGCAACGATGAGCAAGATTTTCAGAACTTGTATAAACACTTCTAAATGGCATTGGCAATGATATGTATTTCCTGACGCCTATTTGAATACTGAGAACATGAGCAGAAATATTTTAGGCATGCTTCTCAGTCCAGGATTATACTTAAACCCAGATTTAAAGGGATTTTCAATGGTGAATCACCATGGCACTGCACTGAAATTTAATCCAAGCCTAGCCTAGACTTATTTCCATATCTTGGAAAACATTCCTTTTTGTTTATTCTTTTTTATATGCAATTTTCTGAAATGAGGCCAGATTACCCTGATAGGTTTAGAGGGTTGCATTATGCATTAATGAATTTCATTAGAAAATTCATACACCTGCTATACTGAATTTATTCACAGTACTTATAAAGTAAGTACTGTGTAGCCCTGGGCACTGGGTAAAGTAGCTCAATTTAGCAATGGCCACTGATGACCATGTACTGATCTTGGGATTCAAATTTCCTTTCTGTTTTTTTTTGTTAGATGAGTTGTAAATGTTTCAAAAAAGATTTTACAGCAAGATTGTTCTGCAGTGGACTGGTCTTTAATTTGTTATTCTGCTGCCCTCTGTTGGCAAAAATCCGTAAACACAAATCTCTGCAAACCAATAAGAAAGCTCTAATTTATGGGAACGATTACCCTGACACTATTACATTAAGTGCTTGTGCTAGGATCACAGATAAGTTGAAGATCAAAGTTCAAACTGGTTTAATGCATTAATGATATTAATGACTATATTTCAGTAGGAAAGGTGTCAAAACAAACAAACAAACAAACAAAAAACTAAGAAACAACTACAGGGGAAACTTTTGCTGGTGGATGGCAAAATAATGCAAGCACAGGTCCATTTCATGATTTAACTATGTAATGTACGAATGAATTCTGCAGTATGCATGTTGCATAATTATGTGCAGTATGCAAATGTAGCATGGGCATCTTAATAAACACTGCACCAGCACAACTGTTGTGACTTTGGAAGTGTTGAAATGTGAATTTCTATTGTTTTAACAATTACTCTCATCACAAAACCTTAAAAAAACAGATTTTCGGACACATTTCCACATTTTGAATAGAATCTCTTCTTTAATATTCATTATTTAGACTCAGAGAAACATTTTATTCATAGATTTTTTTTTTAATTAATAGTATTTTTCTACAACACAATAATTTGCATAATTTCATGACATCCTGTGGACAACCACGAAACCATAACATTAAATTTCTCTTTTTTTTTTTACATGTAGTGAAAAACAAGACTCATTTTACAAGCATTTTTACAGTCAGCATACATCATAAGGTAAATGTATTCAATTTCCCTCTTTTTAAACAGAATCTGTAGGCAAAAATATCAACAAACATCTAGCAAAACATGCAACATCCATGTAAACCATAAAAATCCTTTGACAACCGTTAAAGTCGAAAAGAATTTTTGCGTTTCTTTTAATTCATTGTCTAAATTCTGTGAGATGTCTTGTGATTTTATTGGAAAGACTGAACTGTGTTGACTAATTGTCCGGTAACCAGGTATGTGGATCACTTGCTTACTTAGCCAGACAAATACATATATACAGACAGGACATGACCTTGAGTTCACACTCACATGCTCAGTGTCAGACCAAATAAATATTCAAACCTCTTTTATAGAAAATATCTTATGTATTTACATAATAAAAATAATCAAATCACATTCACACTGTTTACTACAACTGAATACATCGGACTCATTGTAGATGTGTGTTCTCAGGAATACAGGACTGCAAATTAGGATAACATTACATTAAAACAACAGAGATCAGACAACAACCATATAGATGAAGACATTATTTCAATGGTTATTTAAACGGGACAAAAACAAACAAACAAACAAACAAAAAGCAAATACACAGCACGGTTACAGGCGAAATACGATAGCTGTGAGATTTGATTGGCCAGAAAAAGAGGGCCCTTATAGCTGAAGAGCACCAAGCCTGAAGTGCATCTCAGTTTTGTTTTGGTCTTTTAGATCAAGTTGGGAGTGGGTTTTTTGTTTGTTTGTTTTTCTTTCACCCAGGAAGATCAAAATGTCACTGTATTTCATGTAGAAAAAAAAAAACTTCACATAGTTTGAATGGGAAGTCAAACACATTGATAAAACAACATGTAACTAAAGTGCATTAGCTCAACGTGTACTCTATCATAACTGCAAAGTCAAAAAAAAAATCACTAGGTTTATATGTTTTTATATCTTTTATAGATTTGTAATATTCAGTAAAACTAAAATTATCTTAAAATATATTTAAAAGGTACCTATACATATATTTTCAGACAAACTCTCACTGATAGCATACATCAAGAAAAAAATACATCCACACATAATTTATGTTGCATAGAATTACCCAAACTGAACCAGTGGATTTGGTAAGGATATCTGGTTGGCACATGTTTGTTCATCTCACTGTGACAACAATCCTTTATTCACTGCATGATTTCTTTGTTCAAGCACAAGTGATATCTGTACACTGCTTGTACATCATGTATTAACTATGATAGTACCATTTATCAGATTTTTCTGATAAATTTTTATCAATGTACAAAGAAATCCACTGACAATGAGAATGGGAACACTGATCATGGTTGCTTTAAGGAGCTCTGTGTGTTTTACACAGTAAGTGTTGCTTTGGACAGTTTTCAGTCCAAAGACTGAACGGGTTGGTCTAGTGTTTGATGTTCAACAGACTACTGCATGCCTAGTTTTATTGACGTTTATACTGATATGGTGCAGGGTAAAGTGGCAGTGAAAATATTTGGAATATCGAGTCTCTGGTACTAAAACTCACAGAAACAGACCAGTGACATAAAAAAATATCTAAACAAAACCAAACAAAGGACTAAGATATCTACAATTGGCCCGACAGGTGGGCGGGGCTGCCAGTACAGACACACACCTTGCACCTTTTGAAATAAACACAAATAGCAGAGCTGAATCTGTAACCTCGGGGGAAGTCAGGAGGTCTGCATCGAAACATTTTTTTTAATCTTTTTTTTTCTTGATTGCATATTTTGTTTGAACACAGAACTTCATCACAAAACAGAGAGCACAGCTGACAACATCGGAACATTTACATGACATTTACCCCAAGATGCTTTTAAGAAAACAAACAAACAAACAAACAAACAAACAAAAAACAGACACACATGATCCTACTGTGCATGTGACTTCATGTAGCTGCCCCTGTAACCTCACGGAGAGCCAGGTACAGGCTATTACAACAACAGAGACACCATCATCCACAGGTCAAGGTCACTGACGAACAAACGCATAAGATAATACAAAGAAAATACCCCAGAAAGGTCATGAACTTTAGCCGTGGCTCTGATTTTATCAATGAAGCTGTGACCTTCCTGCTGACATCAAGGTCCACAGACACAAAGAAGTGCTGTACAAAATCTCAGAGGCTGAAGAACAGATTTCTAAACGGTGGATTGGACACTTAAATTAGACTCTTGAGACAGGGTCACTGAGCACCAGAACAATGCTTCCAGGACCACGCTGTACTCTTCACATGAATAAATTCACCACATCAGAGCTAAGATCATCTGTTCACCATGTACATAACAATATGATATAATAAATCTCATCATATATAAAAATGAAGCAGAGAGGTTAGATTCTCTGAAAAAAGATCAGACACTCTGCTACTGATGTGTCTGTATATACTTTTTGCACGATTGTTTATTTTGTTACCATCTATATAAGAGTGTACAGAGACTCCAATACTACTGTCCTACATTTACTACACTGTATGGCGAAAAGCATCTTTTCAAAAAGGCATCCTGTCTCCACTGGACATCTCCACTAAGCTTCTGCTCAGGAAAAGATGCATTAACCAGGAAGCTTAGATAGAAATGTAGGTAGGTCAAATTAGGTAGACGTGAAGGTAAAAGACTGTAGTTCAACTCCCAAATCCTTATTCATGTAACTGGTATAAGAGCTTAAATAATGTGTAATAGCAAATCTATAGCTATAGTGCCAGAGATCTTACTTTGGGAGATAAATATCTGACCATTTTTTTTAAAAAAAGATACCTTTCATACTCTGCCAGATGGTCTAAATTTCACGGTCTAAAGTCCACTATGCACCTCTCAGTAGGACAGCAACCAGATCTGCTTGAGATTAATTATTCACTGAATTGTCTCCTCCTTTTCTCACTCCCATATTCCATCAGCCGCGTTACGGAGCCGCCTGGCGCTCACAGGCCGATCGCCACGGCCGCCCTCGCCTCTACCCGCCCTCACGGCTGCGTGTGAGGGGAGCTGGCCGCCAGCTTGTGCCAGCTCACTGCCCGCTTACGCATGTCCACTCTGTCCAGCCAGATGTAGGCCTCGCCGATCAGAGTCTTCTTCACGAACTTCCCTCCGTTAGAAACCAGGAACAGCTGTGTGCGTGAAGCATTGAGGTGCATGAGATGCATCACGGTGCAGTGCGAAGGCCCGTACGTCAAACACTACGCAGGGCGTTTTAAAAACGTTTAAAAACGTCCGAGAAGCGGATGTTCTTCCGGTTTGTTGGATGGGTTTGGGAAATGCAAGGCACTGGATGTGCGGGTGCCGGACTCACCTGGATGGAGTGACCGGCTGGGTTCAGGCTGAAGCGGAAAGTTTCGTTGAAGGACGGCTCTCTGTCATGCCGACACACTCTGGTCTTTTTCTTGATGATCCGCTTTTGTGTTGCAACGTTAACCACATACAGCTTCACGTACAAGTCTACAAAAACAGATCACAGAACGACTAGCACTTTGAACTTCTGCTAAATATAAAAAGAACAACCTAAATAAACTTGAATTTCCTACAGTTATTATTATTCCACTTACCCTCTTACATCCTTACTCTGTTAAAGCAAAGCTCTCATTGCAACACTACTGCAAACTAGCCCTTAAGTTGAATTGTGTGAATTCTGAGTGGGGCTTTATTACCTCACAGGCAAGACTGAGTGCCAGAACAACGAAAACAACAACAGCGGAGACTCCCAGGTATCAACAATGCACACACTGAACTGGATTACAGGTCATCACAATGCTTTCTGCTGTTAACTGCATCACACCCTGAGATGGACCATGGGCTTCAAGGAGTCTTGCATTACCAGGCAGATGGTCTGGAGATTTGAACTTGTAGGTGATGTTTCTGCACTGGAGAATCTCAAGGACCAGCTGCTCTCCTTCCGTCTTCATCTCTTTCTTCAGAGCCACCTTGATCTCTCCCATTGTCTGGTTTTTAACTAATTCAAATACCATAAAGATAAGGAGAAAGTCTATATCATTTGGCAACACATAATAGAGAATTCTAAAGCAGTCACACCAGAAGACATCTCATCATCTCAATATCATATGATTCCAACTTGTTTATGGAGTAGAGTAATTGTTTCTCTTCCTTTATGACAACCATGTCTGAAGATTATCACTATGCAATAACATCATGCAGTTGTCAAATGTGGTATTCAGTGACCTCTAGTGGACAAAAATAGCATACGAAGCAAACGAGTGCACTTCAGTTCAAAACCTTGTGGATTAACAAATTACATCCTTATTAAGGGATATTACTTGTAATTCATATACACCATATATATATTTTTAAAGATGTTATGCTGCTTTCGAAGCAGAAGATCTTACAGAATAACTCATAACTCTTAAACCAAGATCAAGAAGAATATATATA
>JAOXYF010000027.1:16710176-16731317 GCA_028565775.1 Sternarchorhynchus goeldii | reverse complement strand
TATATATAAAATTTATAATTCAGAATATTGTTATTAACTATCATGCCTCAGTGCTAATTTTGATAATTAGATTATATTCATAAAATGCTTTGATAATCAGATTATTTGGCAATCAGTGTCTTCCATGTTCTCATATTAAATGTAACTCTTACACGTGATTTTTTTTTTTACTTTCACTGTTTTTGCTCTTTACTGATGACGTACAGATTAGTTAAAAATGACTAAACACCGCCATCTACCGGTACCATAACATTAATGCTGTTTCATCTAAGGTGTAATGAAAAATTCAGGAATATGCCGACTTTAGCCTCGTGGGAAACATGTGAAATTTAGTAAGGTTTGTAAAGCGTCATTACCATGTCTAGCATCCCAACAAATTCGTCAACACGAGTAAGCATTTCCTCTAGACTCTTCTCCAGGCACAGGATCTGCAAAAAAGTACGATTGCAAGTCTCCTTAGGAGTTACTGGACGACATTGCTTTACTTTCTATTAAGAGTATCTGTCACACACTTTGTAAATAGACAAGACCTTAAAAGCAATTTTAAGTAAAAGGCAACGAACGGTAACAACAGAATAATCGCAAGGTAAGCCTCACCTCTTCGCTTGCATTCGCGCAGATGTAGGAGGAGTAAGTCAACGCCGTGTTCCTTACGAGCTCATCGTCCTCCTCCTGAACTATCTGTGGCTCTACATCCAAGACAGGACTCTGCGCGACGGCAGCTCCGAAACTGGGACTCTGAGAGACGTTACCGCTGCTGAGGGCTTCGCTCACCATTGACAGACTACTTCCACTTTGGGACACGATACCGCTGTCTCTGCTCACTTCCGCACTCGACTCCTCAAGTGGCGACAGTACCGCTGCTCCTCTGTCAAAGCGATGATCCATTTTCGTATCTGCAACAGTTTCGTGTTTTTATTTTTTCGTATAGAGCCCAAAGAAGAAGGACTTCTGGTATCCAATAAGGCTACACTGTTTTCTTCTTTGTCATGTGACATCGAGGTTAAAGTACGGGTCTCTGTAAGGCTCAAACAGCTCAGCAGTTTGTATGTGTTTGTGTTTAGCTAAAATTACTTCGATATTTTTTTCGAATATCAGGCAGAAAACATGCTTCTGAGTTTGAGGGATAATTAGCCTGCATCACTTAATATTTGGTGTCACTTAATAAAAGGTGAGTGTAGTTGACACCTTACATTAAACGCAGTCTCTTCATACTAATCTGACCTTATGTACATAGGTGGATGAGATAACAGTTTGTACTGCTGTTGCTAATCATGGTAATTGAAACCAAACTGTAACTGTGACTGAAAATGTCTTTGTTGTCACATGCTCTGTTAGGGGTACATTTGAGCCCATAAACGTTAAACTTATCTGGTTATGTGAGCGAGGTATTAAAACAGGTCTCTGGACCAGGGTGGAGTTCAGACAGTGGTGTGCAGTCAGGTCCTTCAGAGATGGGTTAACAAATAAGTGGATGGAAAATAATATATTCCGTAAGATAAAAAAATTAACAAATAAATAACCAACCCTTTCATATAGTCTCCGTTGTATTTTCTTGGTTTCTAGAGGGCGTATTTCTATTCGAGTTGTATAACGGCTCATTAGTATGGCTGTAGGGGCTCGATGCTGTGTACGTGCCCCTTCTGGTGATATTCATGATGTAAGTCTTACCAAAATGACAGAAAATCTGAACAGTGAAATATCTGCTTTTCACTATGAGGCTGGCCGGGGTTCAGAGCATGGTGTTAAGTGTCAATGGTAAGCATACCCTTTCCTCAACCAGCAAAACTGAGATCTTGCTGGATATATAAAATATAACATATATAATATAAAATATATATAAAATATATACATTTTTCTTTAAGCATGAAACAGTTATTTAAGTCTTTTACACACCTTGATCCAATGTGGACTCTCTGAAGATACATATACTAAAATAGGCAATTTTAGAAATAAGAGTGATCAGAGATTGGTGATCCCAGATCTGAAATTGCAGGTAATGTGTTCAGATCGTCAAATACACATGGTTATGCATATAGTTATCACCAATATCATCAATACTAATGGAGAAGTGGTTGAAAAAGATCTGTTTATATAATCTGCCATATGCTCTCCAAACCCTGTCATTATGAGAATATTTGTGTGTAACAAGGGGAATCGGGTGTGTGTGTGTGTGTGTGTTGATGACCCAGACATGACCTACAGCTATGAACAGTTCATTAATCAGACATGACCTACAGCTATGAACAGGAATGAGCAGTAGTAGGAGCAACCACCTACAATTGGATAAAAACCTTCTTAGGTTTGTGCTGGCGGGTGTCTTAGATCTAGCAAACACATCTAGCAGCTCTTTCAGGTAAACCATGCGTATAGTCTGATGTACTGTACTCTTGCTGAGGATCTCCTACTGAGCACTGTTTTGATCTGGTGGTCTGAACAGCCTGGAACTGTAAACACTCGTGACTTCCAAGGTGGCATCACTCACCTATGGCTCAAGGAGTTTATATATTTATTTATTTATATATTTAGATTGTATAGACGCACTCGCACAGGAATCTGTAGTTTTCCAAAAGTACATCACTGGGCAATATAAGTAGATTCAGTCCATCTCCAGTTACTCCTATGTTATGTAGACATCATTCTATGATGTGAGCACCAGTATCCATGGAGTCATCCAAGAAGGGTGATGCCATTTTTGGAATAGACAGAATTAGTTTAGAGGCAGTACTTTATTCACTGTCAAGGTCAAATCCACTTAATCTGCCCCGAGCAGGTCAACATTTGAGGACATGTTGCTATGGTTATATTATTTGCTTACAGTTGAGCCATGATCAATGACACTAATGAGTCTGAAATAATAAGAAGAAATAAAGCAAAATGAGCTCATCGGCTCCATGCTGGCTCGCTAACCCAGGTATCAGGCTTCAGTATGTACCCTTAAGATATCCAAATGCGTTCTGCAAATGTTGTGGATGTCTTGACCCCTTAGTAGGTGTCCAAAAGAGGGATAAGAGATCAAAGCAAAGCATTTTTTTTGTTAGTTAAGAAGGCTAATGAATCCATTCATATCATCTTGTTTTATTCAAACCTAAAATTGATGTACATGGAAACCAACAAAGAAATTAAACCAGGACAAAATGTTTAAACTTCAGAAATACTGTACAATAAATATTCATTCGCTTTGTTCTGAGGTGGCTCCCAGTCGATACTCCCAGTAAATGAATAACTCCAAAAGCGACCAGCAGATGGCGACTTACAGATAGCACTCTGATGCCAATCACTGAGGCATCCTTTTGTATTGCTCTGATCAGAAATCAAATATATTGTCCATCCAGTGGCCAGGTCTGAAGGATGCTGAGCTAGAGTACAGTATTTTGAGTTGTGCCAGGAGGCGGGACAATAAGGCACAAATGGTTAGGGACTGTTTGGACAAACGTATGCATCTAGACTAAATTGTCTAAACATAATGTAATCCACTCAAAAGACTAGTGAAATTATATCCGACAGTCCAGAAACACATGAAAATCAGAAAACAGATGGTCATGGTATATAAAAATGCAGTTAACACTGATTTGTGTCTTCCAATAAAATTATTCTCAGCTTTAATAAGGCAACAAAAGATCCAGTGATGAAAGTGCTGCCCTGTAAAGAGTGTCTGAATCTGCAGGTGAAGCTCCTCAGCATGAGGAGAAGTCACTGAGCATCTCCCCGCGTGATCAGCTGTGCGGACTTGAGTATGGCCCAGAGTTAGGAGTTCGTTAGCAGTTAGCCGACAGAATGCGTGTGTGTGTGTGTGTGTGTGTTGTGGTGTTGGAAGACAAAACCGTTGGTTTCTTGGAGTTAGAGAGAATCACGCAAACATCAGTGTATGACACACCTGTGTGTTTCACTGCTGTATCAAGGTACCCCATATAGCAGTAGATGGGGGGGGGGGAGAGAGACATTGTCAATACATATCACAGAGAAAACTGGACAAACCTTAAAAAAAAAAAAAAAAAATTTTTGATTCATGTAATTTCAGTGTGTTCTCCTATGTGACATTGCAAACTACAATACTCAAATGTTCCAAGAATGCATGATTTTCTGCAGGAATGAGATATAAAGCATGAAACGTATACAGTAGACATTTCTGTCATTTCAAAGGAAAAATAACAAAATGCTGTACAGCTTCAAACTTTGGTGACGTCAAACTCAGGATATACAAATTTCAAGCCAACATATTAGCAGAAGTCCACTTCCCTTCCACACACACAATTCCAGTGCTGACTCTCAATCACTCAATATAGTCAGTTAAACACTGCAACTTGAATTCTTATTTAAAACAAATACACAGGTCAAAACCTCACTGCTGGTCCAAAGAGACATTTAGAAAACATGATTAAAAATGATCTCAATGGAAAAATTGGTTTAAAAACAAACAAAAACAAACAAACAAAAAAAACACATTCATGTTAAATTAGTGGCTCTGCCTGAAGGAAAAACCAACGTAACTTGTTCTACACTCGTTCCCATGCACCCCCAACAGATAAGACATGGCAGCGTAAAGCATCATTTAAGAACAGAGGAACATCTCAAGACAGCATGTCTTAAATTAGTCATTTTACAAAAACTTTTAGAAAAGTAGTGTGAGGTCGAGTCTGTTGTCCCAGGCTGTACATTTAAGTCTCTGGGTCATCAGAATGCGTGTGTGTGTGTGTGTGTGTGTTAAGAGGGAGAGTTGCACCACTCTGAGTGTGCGTTATAAGGTAATGACCATGCCATCCTCCTCCACGCCCCCAGGGGGCAGCACCAGGCTGTGGCGGGGGCCTGTTCTTAGGCTGCTCAAGATTTTGTGCAGGCTGCCATTGCTGCTCTCCCTGCCTGCAAGGCTGCCGCTGTGTTGGGGTGGATGCAGGTTCAGGTCCCTGTGGAGCCGGTAGCTCAGGCTGCCCTGGGCCGTGCCGTTCAGGCTGGCCTGCGAGTGGAAGGAGGCTGTGGACACGACGGACGGAGGCCGGCTCGGGGGCCTGCTGGGGGGGCTGGGGGGGGCCAACGAGGACGAAGCCAGCTGTCGGGACGATCGAGACGATCGGGACGGGCGGCCGACGCTGCTTTCGATGACGATGTCCGACTCCTCGTCGCTGTCCAGGTCGTCGTGCGCGTAGCCGTGGGCGGCGGCGGCAGAGGGGGCGGCGGCTGGGGGCGGGCCTGCGACGGCGGGGCAGCCCCCCGACCCGCTGCTGTCGGACGATCGGCTCGAGCTGCCCGAGATGCGGCTGCTTCGAACCACGTTGTTGCGCTGGTTCACCGGCTTCACCGTCACTATCAGGTTGTGGCTGTTGGCGATCATCATGTCCGTCACCTGGTCCAGGGTTTTGCCGGTCACCTCGATGCCGTTCACCTCCAGCACCTCGTCGTTGACGGCCAGCAGGCCCGTGCTCTCGGCCAGGCCGCCGGGCACCAGGCGAGAGATGAAGATGCCCGGGACCTTCTCCAGGCCGTGGGGGGTCACTCGCACGCTGGTGCCGTCGCGGATGTAGAAGCCCAGGGGTTTATCTGAGCCATGGCGGTAAAGGCGAACCCGGCGGTGAGACTCGGGCAGGATGTCCACGTCGATTATGGAGGACACCGGGCGGAAATCCTGTGGCATGCCGATGCGGATGTGCGGCCGTTTCCTGTTTAGGTCATTGCGGAGAGTGACCACTGCCTTCTTCTTCCGGGTCAGTGTGTTTGTGCCGAAATTGCTGTAGTCAACCTCCTCTGCAAGAGAGAGATGTGAGGGGAGGGTGAGGGGGACAGACAGTTCTGTTCTCATCTCAGATCTACCAAACTTTATCATTTCTCATGAGTACAATACTGATCTGATCAGAAGCATAAAAAGTTCATTATATTAAAAAAAGCTTATTTTATATATATATATCTCAGCAGAAAAACAACAAAACACAGAAAGTTCCACTGTACTCATGATCCTCAACACTGTAAGCAGGTCAGCTGCACAACACTCAAACGTTGTTTACAAGACAAACATTTCATTGTTTTCTTTCCATCGTCATACACCGTCTTTCTAAATGAGACTTTTATTGCCTTGGTCATCACCTACTTGTCAGCTGTACTGTACTGCCAGCGTGCGCACACACACACACACACACACACACACACACACACACATTCTCTCGCTTCATCTGTCACTCACTTCAAAAATTGAGTGAGCAGAGGGATTGAGTGAGTGAGCAGAGGGAGGATGCTCTACAAGTCTCTTCGCTCAGCCTCAGAACCAAAAGAAATGTAATCTGACATCGATTACAGCATATTTATTCTTTCTAGCCTGGAAAAAATATGTAAACGGAGATAGCTGAAGCTTATTATCCAGCTTTTTTTATCTTCATGAATGTAGTTATATGTATTTACTTTAATTGTCCCCTCCCCTCCCATCTCTGGCAGGTTTCAGCTCCTCGTTCTCCTTCCCAGACCCTCAGCCTCATTTCCTTCATGGCTAAACTGGTAATGACAGCAGCCGTGCTGTGTTGGTTTTTTCCCCTCTTTGTTGTTGTTTTGTGTTTTTCGGATTACTGAATAGCTCAATCACTGTTGGGAATGGACCCCTGGTGGTGAACACTGCTAAGACTTATTTGATGACCCCACACTGGGTCATCAAAACTACGGCACTGCAGGTCATCACTCGTGTGTGAGCGCATGGATATTTGCATTCGGCCATAATGTGTATAAAACTCTAGTTAAACCCTACAGCTGTGTATAAAGTTAAACTCGCACATCTCCACATGACCTGTGACACACTGGTGTGCAACGCCATTCTTCAGACAGAACACCGTTTACATTTACATGAGGCGTTTAGCGGACACTCTTATACAGAGCGACTTACAAAAGTGCTTTTGTTGTTGACTCACAGAAATGCATCCTAGCCAATAAGTAAGACAGAATTCAGTAGACATTTGTACTAGATCACTGCTAAAATATAAGAATCGCGCTGGTCCTAGTACTATTTCTATTAAACAATAAGTTCTATTCAACAATAAGCTAATAACAGCTTATTCTGGGAACAGCTTCCCAGAATTGAACACAATCTAGACAAAAGTAATCAAATTCAGAGCCTACCTTTACTAACTAGAGGATAGTCAGCGAGAGAAACGCCAAAGCACCAGCAGCAGCTCGGACTGCCACGATGATTCAAGGTGCAAAGTGCCACAAACCCCGGCCGGTCCCAGCGAGGGGCCACCCAGCAGGGGCTTACAGGGCAGTTGGGTAAATAGTCACCTACTGTTCAAACACTCTCCGATATAGATTTTAACAATGCACGCGCAAAGCACCTGAGTGTGATCAAAGAACAGTCCTTTGGTTATTCTTAGTCTGGGGCTGTGGCGGCGTGCTTGTTTTGATTGAGTCCAGACAGATTTTTATTATGGCCTGGAATTTCACCCGCAAGTGCAAGTGGCGTGATAGGAAACACATTGGAGCGTCTCTCTCTCTCTCTCTCTGTGTGTCTCTGTCTCTCTCTCTGTCTCTCCCTGGCCCTCGTTAGGGCCGTGTGGCACCCACCGATCCCCCACCCTTGCTCGGGTTTCATCTCGGAGAAAAAAAAGCTGCACCTCATGTGTCTTGGCTATCCAGAGGTTTGCGATCCACCAGCACTGCTGAGGTGGGGTTTAAACGCTAGAGCGCTGAGGTGGGCCTTTTCCACTGCGCCTGGCTGGAAGCAGCCCTGCCTGGAGCCTCACACACCCAGGACTGCTTACCTCCAACAGAACTGGCTCCAGGAACACAGCCCTGGCCCGTGTAGCCAGTGTTTACATGCAGAGTACCGGCAGTTCGGCAAGATTAGATGGATGGAGTAGTCCACGCAGCACTGAGGCATGATGGGAAGACAAACACACTGATCTAATGACCATTGGGCATTTGCAGACTTGGCAACTGTGGAGGCCCAGTGCCGACCAGACAGAGCACAACGTCTGCAGGTTCCAAAAGGGAGGGGGTGCACAGGCTTTCCAGAACAATCAGTCTCACGACTGTTTAAAAATAAATAAATAAAGCATTTCAAAGCCAAGCAGCATGCTCTAATTAAAATGAATCCTCAAATCACCAACAGAGTTTGGAAAAATGCCAAGCTGAAATAGCAAGAAAATAATTATAGATAATCAGTACACTCAGCAAATGATATTTCAATCATGATGCATCAAACCGTACGACCCAATCTGAACAGCTCCAGAAAACCCACACTGTAATGTTCCAAAGTGTCTTCGCAACAGCATAAGACAAACATGCGTTAGGCATAGTAAACCCAGAGGCACAGGCAAGGCAAACGGTGTCAGCTGCCTGGCCACAATGTGCAAACAGAAGACAGACAACATCAATCATCATGCCTCAGTGAGCATCGCACCCCACATACGGCACTCCCACAGTGTGCAGCTCAAAGACCTAGTGAAGAGACCAGCCTCTTCACACGGTGCAAGTCACCTGACTCAGCTTAGCCTGGTGGAGGGGGCTGGGGTCGGAGGTCAGAGGTTACCGGGTTGGAAGGACAAAGCAGGGAGGGCCGTAGCCCTGCATTCCTCCAGGACCGGAGCGTTAAATATCTCACCACTGCAGTACTCTAGCAATATGAAGGCTTGATGAGGAGTGGTGTGTGTTTGAACTTTCAGGTTTTGAAGATAGACTTGTGCTTATCTGAGGCAGAGTAAATCAGCTGGGTTTTGTTCTGGCATCTCTCCAGGCTGGCTGGTGGAGCTCTGTGGGGTAGGGAGGCTGGGTGGATGTGCTCTGTGGGAACTAGAGCCTGGTGCAGCAGACAGGCCTTTGTTCAGCTTTTGCCACATCTCGTTAACTTCCACAGAGGAACAGGCCCTTTGAAGTTACGTACAATTTTGACTAAGGGTCATATAAAAGTGCGATTCTAAAGGTCTTAACAGCCAGTCGTTAAGGCGCCCAGTTCGGTTTGCTTATGCCCATCTTCCAGCATTTATTCTAGAGTGAAACAAAAAGCCCTGCGATTTCACACCAACGCAGAGATGAAAATCACTTAATGCAATGAACCCCAAATCTTTCTGCGTCACTGGCAAAAAAACCCCCCAAAAAACACTCTCCTAGGAATTTTATTATTGATTAGTAGAGCGGATCCTTGGCAGCGGGATAATCTGGCTTCTTCAGTGGCACAGGGACAACAGAGAGCTGTAGAAGTGAGAGCGAGGCCCTCGCCAGGATTTGCTTGGACTAGTCTGCAGCATCGCAAACAGCACAATGGCAAATAATGCCTGCTCAAAGACAGCAAAGAAAGCTTTATCCTCACAACCGCCCTGATGGCTTAATGCACACAACATACACGTCAAACGAAACAGTGAAGATCTGACTTAGGTTGTTAGGGAGAAAGAAAAGCTGATGATGCTCGTCACACGATGAGCCTCTGTTCCGCAGCACACGTTTAGTTCCATAAATATTTAAGCATTAGTTTTTTGGAATGAAATTTTCCAGTCACTCTGTGTTATATACTGAATGGCCACTTTATTAGACACACCCATCTAGTAGCACGCTGGATCTCCCATGGCCTCCAAAACCGCAGCAATTCATCATGGCACAGATTCCACTAGCTGTTGAAATAGTTCTGCAGGAATCTTGGCCCTTGTGGACAGGTCAGCTTCTCACAGTTGGCAGCTCGTTCCACCTCGTCTCAGATGCTGTATAGAATTAAGATCTGGGGACATGTGAAGGCCAGGGAAGCGAGGAAAACTTGCTTTCATGTTGCTGGAACCAATCTGTGACTACGTGAGCCTTGTGGTTTGGTGCATTTTCTTGCTAAAAGTGTCCTAAACAGCTAAACAGCTGCCCTACAGGCATGAACTTGGTCAGCCTGTCTAATTTCCATACCGGGAAGCTCCAATCGTCAAAGTATTTTGTGTCAGGTGTGTCTAATAAAGTGGCCATTCAGTACATATTCAATATAGGTTCAGTACTGTGGATAGGAGAGAAGCGCTTTTTTTATCATACAGCTGACAGACAGGCAGCTGGACCAGTCACTGAATGTTAAAGACAAGGGGCTGACATTTTTTAAACAGAGCCATGTGTGTTAAAGGATTCATGTGAGAGTCCTGAGTGAACAAGGTCTGTCCAGCCATGTATGTTTAGAGGGGAATCCTGCTGCAACTCCACCTCCTCCTCAGTCCTTCTACCCCCAACCTACCTTATCCAATCTGAGAAGGGGAAAACCCCCTCCAGCTCCCCTTCAAAACAAACAAGAGTCCTGAGTAGCCGGTCTCAACGTGACTCAGCCGTGCTTTGGACTCGGCTTTCTCTGAACCTTCGAGGTAAAGCGAGAAGATGGAGGCCCTCCTGCGCAAATAAAGTTAGTGCAAACTCAGCATTCAGTTCCCCAAAGCCAGCACACACGCAGACGCGCGCGCACTGCCCCTTTAACTAGCAGTCCCAGCTGCACCCCTGCCCCTCACATCTGGTAGATGTTAAAAGGCTGCAGTAGAGGGTGGAGAATGTGGAGGGTGGAGGACGTGGAGGGTGGAGAATGTGCCAGCAGATTAGACTCACCTCTCACCTTCTTTCTTCTCCACACATCACATTCTGGCTACAGGTCATGGAAGTGTGTGTGTGTGTGTGTGTGTGTGTGGTGAAGCTTTGAACATTCCTCCAAAGGAACAGTGTGCGCGCGCACGAGTGCATGTGGTGACTTGAAAGAAATAGTTTTATGAAGGGAAAGGACAGCAGAAAAAAAAAAGTTAAAAAGAGTACAAGCTTGAGAACTCATGGATGTAGAACGAGGCATGTCGCTGTTCAGGCTGATGGAGAACGCTGATGGAGAACGCTCTGGCCTTGTGCTCATGTTCAACTCACGCCTGCTCCCAACTTCACCACCACCACATGTTCCACATACGCAGCAGAGCTCCAGCCCACAGACACAACCGCCAATAAATAAATACAAAATGTGTGTCTTGTTACA
This sequence comes from Sternarchorhynchus goeldii, assembly GCA_028565775.1. Lineage (NCBI taxonomy): Eukaryota > Metazoa > Chordata > Actinopteri > Gymnotiformes > Apteronotidae > Sternarchorhynchus > Sternarchorhynchus goeldii. Next base: position 16,720,384 of record JAOXYF010000027.1, on the reverse strand, counting down.
TTATGGTACAGTACAGAACTGACCAATTTACATTGGCTTTAGAAATGTAAGTAGGTCACATGAGCCAAAAATGAAAATGAATAAACATTTTATTATGAGGTATTTATTATCTAGTAGAATGTTGCCATACAGTGAACGAGTAAACCATGGACAAGGTCTGGAAAACTTAAGCCACTGATCGTTGTCATGATCTAAATGTCTGGATATGGTAAAGATTCTTTGTGTCAGTGTATTTTCCCACGATAAAGGCTGTACTGAAATGAACCGTAAAGAAAAGCCACTTCAGGCTGGCCTGGGGGGTGTGGCCAACGGAACAGGAGGAGCTATGCCAAAAAAATAACAACAGAAGATCAAAATACACTTCAGTAAGTGCTTGAGGTGCTTAAATGTTTTTAAATGGAGACTGACCCGATCCCCCTCGTCAGGCCGGTGCACAGAAAAGGGTCAGACAGACGGGTTAGTGCACACGGACCGGGTCAGACAGACGGGTTAGTGCACACGGACCGGGTCAGACAGACGGGTCAGCTGACAGGCTGGGCCATGTGGCATGGAGTGGCCCATCACTCCGACCTTCAGTGCTTACCCTGCCTGTTCAGCTCACAACCATGAGAAAGGTGGCCAGCACCGTCAAACTTCTGTCATTAGTTTAAATCTGCAGATTATGGCTTTTTACTGGTAGGACTGGCAAAAGCTAATGTGCAAGTAGTATTACTCTTTCAAGACACAAAATAGTTGAACCATTTAATGACGTCTCTCTAATCGCTGTAAAACGGTGTATTGATTGATTAGTCATGTCTGCAGGGAAAAATTAACGACGTAGATGTTTATGCATCTATACCACAAACAACATGCACAAACCAGGTCTCTGTGTTTTTAATTCAAAAACATACCTTTATAATGATAAATGATACATATTACAATTGATAAATATTGTGTACTACATTAAGGATTAAAGAAATTTGCTAAAACGTCTAAAACGACATTCTTGTGACTTTAATTAGAGAGTGCAGAAATATCTACAATCTCATCTGAAGCCAAATATAACCTGAGATAAGCATCACGGACAAACACAGTATCATGTAGCACTAGTCACGCATGTTCAATGTTCAGCTTTTATAACATGTCCTGAACAAAATAGCTGGAAAAATCCCCGTTTTCCAAGCACCCAATATGCTCCCAATATCCTCAACAACCTTGAACTAAAAGATTAGTACCAAGAGTTCTACTGTTGGAGTGTAGTAGCTTTAAAGAGTGGGATTTGGATTCCTTAGGACTACAGAATATAATTATTAAAGTCCCATCTCATATCATTTTCCCCATGTAATGCTGAATCAAGTGAATGCAAAATATTACCTCGTGGCAGAGTGAAAACATCGAGGCAGTTTCCCTAATTGCAGCTTACAAAGCCAAATACCCTGAGTGGAGTGACAGGAGGACAGGTCTACTGCAGGCCTCTCTGATTGGGGAGGTGGAGGAGGGGTGAAGTGAAAACAGCTCGACATCTTTACCCACAACCTGACCCTCAAAATGCCACCCCCCACAAACTGCTCAGTGAGCCAGTCCAGACCTGTCGTCTAATCTCTTAGTGTCATGGGTGACACCAAGCAGGACAGGCGTGGGGGATGAGAGGGTGGGGGTGGGTGGGGATTAAGGCATGCATAAAAGATGCCTGTTCCTAAAAGGTGTTTCTGGAAGGGGCAGACATTGATAAAACAAGGATTTCACCTCTAATTAGCTAAAGAGCTTCCTTGCGGTCTCTGTAAACTCACTCTACCAGTACACCCAGCAACACCGTTAACCACAACTGTTAGGGAAAAGTGGACTTGAGCCTACAAACTGAGGTTTAAATGCTGTAGAAACAGGATACAGACTTCTAATTATAACGCAGCAGTGAAAAGTACATGGTTTTATCCTCTATTTCAAGCGCACAATTCACGAAGAAAATGGAGGGGGGGGGGGAAATCTCATTGTAACCCATCCTTTAAAACCACAGCAAGAACTGCTTTCACTGCAGTCTCGCCCTAGTTTGGCTTCAGAGACATGGATTACACTGTGGTTCGACAGAGGAAACTACAGCCTTGTACATAAATAATGAGAAATTACAGCCCTCGTGACAAAGTCCTCGGGATGAATCGCAAACTTCAGTTTTGATGGGGGGTTTTTTTTGTTTGTTTGTTTCCTTGTGGGAAGTAGCAGTGGCCCTGAATTTGATAAAGACAGTACGTGAGCTGCCACAAAAACTACCACACTATCATGCTATAAAAAGAACAATTCATCTACAGCATTTTATCAAAACTCCCGTGTATATAGCCACAGTACGTAGTATTCTGGCTTTCTATAATGCCAAAGGGAGAAGTTCACATCACTGCTCCTCGTGTGGTACCGCTATTGTCTAGTTGCCTAAACACGCCAACCCTTTCAGTAACTGTGAGAGGAGGATTTTAATATCTCAGCAGAGGTGAAAAGTGAACATCGTGTGAAAGCAACTTTGGTGCGAGGCAGGGGAGAGCGCGTCCACACGGGGCAGTCGTGCCACGTCCACACTAGAGTGCCGGTGAATGCGTGCTCCTGGGAAAGTACCCTGTGGGCTCGGGCAAGCTGAGGCTGGCTCCACTCACCTGCACCACACACACACACACACACACACACACACACACCCGGTTCACAAAATACTTCCTGATTGCGTATTGACTCAAATGTGTCAGGTTCTCGACATCTGCATCACACCACTGCTGATGTTTGTCATGATGACACACACACACATACACGCACACGCACTAACACACGCACACGCACTTCACACACACACACGCACTTCACACACGCACACACACACACACACACACACACACGCATGCGCACACGCAATTCACACACTCCCCGCTGTGATAAATAATTCAGAGCAGTGGCGCACTGACACCATGGCGCTGTTATGGCAGAGCAGAAGCAGAAGGCTGCTGTATCCGTTAGCCCGACAGGCTCCCTGCCTCATAAACAGCTTTCAGACATGTGCTAATGTGACCTCAGGGCCCAGCTGGACGTGACGGCGCCTCTACTGCATCGGGGTGCCAGTAGCTAAACTGTCTCATTGTAACCTATATAAAAAACAATATTTAACTTCTTCTTTCCTTCTAGCTCTAGGCTAACATGCTAATTTTAAGCAGTCTGTGTATGGGTGTGGTAAAGCATGAGATGTCCCAATTACAGTAACATTCACCAAAGGAAGTTCCTTAGAGAGTCCTATATGTTGGATAATACTGTTGACACAAAACAGGTGACTGTTTTAGCTTAATCATTGTTATATGGACCTTTACCTTCAGAGTCAGGCAGGTTCAGTAGAGAGTCAGAGCCTCTCTTATCCAGACCATTAGGAATAGTCTTCCTGATGAACAAGCAAGCAAGACCACATCAGCAAAAGGCACTTGTCAGTGGAACATGCTGAGTGACTGAAACACCTAATGCATTCATGTAGCTCCCATGCTAATGAGAGCTGAACCAAGCGCACGAACAAGGAGAGGGAGAGCACTCACAGCTGAGGGACCTGGAAGATAGCGCTGTCTACCGCATTAGTGCCCGTGCCGTCCTCACTGTCCAGGGTGTAACCGTCTCCGTTACTCAGCCTGTGCGCTGCTCTGTCTGCAAATGTGTAGAGGCAGTAAGTGGCAGAGGATATGAGGGGAAAAAAAACAGATAAGAGAAACAGAAAATGAGACAGAGGCACTGAGAAGAGAAAAAATACAGAGAGAGAGAAAAATGCAGACTGAGAGAGAGAGAGAGATTAAGCAATTAACAACCCCCTGGCTGTAAAAGCCTTAGTAACCACAGTAAGCTTACTGTGAAAAAGAAATGTAATGACAAAAGAGATGGAACATATTATACACAAACATTGGGTGGAAGAGCAGTGAAAATAGAGACCATAGAGATTAATTTGGATTTAAATTTTACATACATTAAGATCTTCTCATAGCATACCTAATAATAAACAAAAACACAGGTTTTTACACAAGTTTTTATACTCAATAAGATTTTTTTATTGATTTTAAAATTCCCCCTCTTTTAATGGGCATTACATTACTCAAAACTATGACATCTTCATTCGTTGGTTTAATTATAGTTCATTAAAACTATGTTTCTCTATGTTCAGTCTTTTTCTAGAGAGGAGCCATGTGTCTCACCTCCTCAGCAGTGCTCCTCCCTTGATGATCAGCTGACTCGATACATGTGCTCTCATTGGCTGGCAGAAGTTGACTGATCAAAATCAGGACAGCCCTCAGTGAGATGTGAGTTCGACTTTTCCCACAGAGAATGTGGTTGATCTCACATGAAACCGGCTTATGACTTTTACACACCACAGTCATGCTAACAAAAAATATGGGTTTGACTTGGGTAAAGGTGTAGTTAGCATGGGGTATTTGGCGAGAGTGGAGTACTGGCATGCTGTGGCAGAAAATATACGTGGGGTTTTAAAACACGTTGAATACAGGACTGAGTGGAAGCGTATATCTGTATACTGGAGGATTAGAGGGAATCATTGCCACATACTGAGGGGTTTTTACACATGCAGGTAATATGTCTGATTTAAAATGCTCCTATATGATGATAATCTTGAGTTTGAGAATCTGTGGGGCTCTTTTTTTTTATCAAAGACAAAGTCTTCGTTGAATGACTGGTTTTTTTAGCTGCCCAAGAAATGTTCACGATAATAGCATGAAGTGGGGAGCTTAATAAATGCTGTTTTGTTGAAAATGATTGGAGATTTCAGCGCTTTGTTAAAAATGACATTTCCTTTCATAAGATTTCTAAAATGCAGGGTTTTTTTTAGATTTGCTCCCTCTTTATTCAAAACTGAATTAATAATTTCGTTCAAAGTCATTTTACTTTTTGGATTTTGGCTTTGTATTGTATTACATTATTTATTTATTTAATGGTCTAAATAAGTTCTTTTGATATCCACTAATGGGACTTAATACAGGCCATTTATCTGTATTAGGGTTTTAAGAGAAACACTGAGTACAAGTGAAAATTAGAAAAAAAAGATTATACAGACAGGTAAGGACATAGAAGACAGGAGGAGAGAGAGAAGACAGGAGGAGGGAGAGAAGACAGGAGGAGGGAGAGAAGGAGACAGGAGAGTTATGCTGTGCGCTCATGTCTAGGGGCAAAGGTTACTGATGTGTAGGGGTTAAAGGTTACTTGGCTGGAGGCGACCCTGCTGCATGGCTGCCTCGGCTGTGGCGATGGTGTTGCTGACTTCCTCCAGGTGGGTCTGCGTCACACTGCTCTTACTCTGGCTGCGGGAGGGGCCGTGAGAGCGCAGGTGGCCCTCAGACGAAGACTTGGAGCTGCCCGGGCTGCTGTGGGACTTCTCTATGGTAGGCACCTGGGTATCTAAAAAACCAGCGGCGTCTGGTGTTGTGACACTGATACTGCAAGTTTGTTAAATGAACAAACGTGCTGTAGGACTTGGGTTGTCAGCATGCTAACCTTTAGCAGGGTCTGGGAAGACACCATGGCTTCTGCTTTTGATGACAGAGGTTTTGGGGGACTGGTCGGTGTTAGGTTGCCCTGTAGTGCCCCCAGGACCAGCTGATCCTCCAGGGCCTCCAGGGCCTCCCTGGCCTCCCAGACCTCCACCATTTCCAGATCCAGCACCACTCTGTGGAAGATGGCCTCTGCCATGGTGGATACTCTCACTCTGTTCCTTTAGAGGGTGCCAGTGAGGCATGTTATCCAGTTGAGCTGTGTTAGACAGGTCGATCAGCACCTGAAACACACACGGTACATTTCGTCTGTACACAATCCAGTAACAACTAAACGTAGCAGTTAGGCTGATTACTTGTCCAAACCAAAGATTTGTTATCATCTGAAAGACTAACACATTAGAAAGCTGTTTGATGCTCTCAGTATCATAACTCTCCTGCTGTCTCCAGGTGAAAAATGATTCTTTTCTGAGATTAACACCAGCAACTTTTCTTTTGATGTCTTTATTATCACACCTTTTTTTGTAGTGCTTCCTTTGAAACTGTATTTTTTCTGGGCTGAATTCTCTCAATTTCTTTTGAAATATTAATTCTCAAAAATATTTTCCCCTTATATATTATGCGAACATGTCCAGTTTCCGTATAAGTGTGTGGGAGTCTACGTACTGTAGGTAGAAAATGGGGCCATTTCTGACTTTAGCACAGTCGATGTGTTATGTTTTGCATGCAAGGTTGAAACTGATCAAGCTGTTCTAGGGAATTATGTGAGTAATAAGTTCCCTCACTACCACAAGCATTTCAGCACTCCGGATCGAAATGGCATCAAGGGACACTTACTTCTCCCAGGAAATCATTGGAGGAGTATCGGTCATAGTCCCACACTGTCACCTCTAAGGTTTTCCTCTTCAGCTGAAAGTAACACAAAATCATGCAACGCATTAGTCATGCAGTTCTCCGTATGTACCCACACATTTCTAAACGCTGCTGACATCACATGGAATGGCTCACCTAGCTCAGGGTTAAAAGCCTCGCTGTAATTACACCATCACATAATCTGATTCCCCATCAGAGGTGTTCAAAACCTTATCAAACTTCGACTCTTATCAAACTTCCTCTCTGAAAGCCAGAATATCATTCTCCGCTTCCATGGACAGGAGCCAGGTGCACTCTGGTTGCTATAGTAACTTAAGGGAAACTGTCATTTAAAACACATTAGTAGGAAAAGTAGCTTCAGCTAGTTACTGTAAGTCATGATGAATCTACACCTTTGATGGGAATCACCCAATCAGTGTTTGTAAGGTGATCGTGTAGAGAACAGACATCAGGCCTGTAAAGTTAAACGTGCTCTCTTCTTGGATGCAGTGACCCTTTTCTATTATTTAGACAATCATGTAAACTTAAAGGCCTGCACACGCAACAAATAAGATCTTTTTCACCTTTACATGGAATCTCTCCTTTACCAAATCAAATACGGAGCTTCTCACACCTGTTTCCTATTTACAACACTAAGAAATTGTCTGAGCATGTTTATCAAACTCAGCAACGTCTAGTTATTGTTTACAGCAAGATGGAAAATTACCTAAATTATTTCTTGAGGAAGTTAATAACCATATATCCGTTCTGGATAAATTAAGTCGCACAATCACACTTGTCATTTAAGCTCTGTGCTCAGTAATATCCTGAAGGCTTTGCGTGCATTGCTAGGTGTGTGTGTGTATGTAATATAGATTTGAGCACTGCCTTATATCAGGGACACACTAACAGAATTTCGTCAAGAATGCATAAACCCATTCCTGATTGAGGAAATTAGGATTGAAGAAGAAAGCAGTTAGAGGAAAGTAACCAGAGGGAAAAATGAAGGTAAAGCACAGGAAGGTGTTCCCAGCTGCTGTATTCCTATATGGTGATGTATACCTGTATTCCTCCTATATACTGATATATACCTGCTCCAGGTGAATGTTTTTGTAGATGACAGTCTGGTTCCACTCAGGGTTCTGGGTCTTCTGGACATACTTAGTTCTTCTTTTATTTTCAGCACTGTAATATCATCATGAGGAGACCGGGCATAAAATGTTTAGAGACATCGAAGTCTGATTAAAGATTCATTCATACTCTCTCTGTACACACTACAACATGAGGAGTGTAAATATACTGAATACTGAAACCAACACCAAGCATGTATTCTTATGTAATATACTAATATTACTACAGAGGGTATACATATCTGCAGCCCAAGCAATACAAGATGTACTTTATCAATTTTAATGATTTTCTTTGTTTATACATCAAAGTGTATGCAGATATGACTGAGCAGTACTTCAAATGAAGCAGTACTGATGGATTTACTACACTGATCGCAGGTGATGACAATGATGTCACTAGAGCAGCGCATGAAATTATGTCTCTGACATGCAATTCTACAAAACTGCTGAATTTTGCAACAGCACAAGACAACCTATGAGACCTACAAAATCAGCACGTATTGGCTGCTGCACATAAGTACTGCGGGATATCAAACACGATATGCCAAAAAAATAAAAAATAAAAAAAACATTTGTCTCAGTAAAAGTGCTATAATAATAAAATTACTATGAATATTCAGAGGTAGAGATGGTTGTGAGGTAGCTTCGATGACAGACGAGACAGAAAGGCCCTTTTCACCAGTCCAAACCCAGGGAAAATGACAATGGACAGCAATGGACACGAGACCCAACACGAAGCAACACACACAGAGGAGCCAAAGCAAAAGGAGGGGGCGGCTTTGTACCACGCTACCTTGCGTTCTGGACAACCATGACTTGGCTGAACCAATCCAGAGAGAGGAATTTGAGGAATACCCAAGCAGACAGACAAACAGAAGACAGTCAGAGAGGCCAAGAAAAAGAAGAGAAAGAAAAAAAAAGATAGAGGAGGGGTGATAAAACACCAGCCAACCTGAACCCTCCTGAGGTACCAGGCGATCATACTGGGGTGTAGTTAGCCCAGCATCTGCTATCTGATGGAGCAGAAGCTGGGCAGATAATGCGGCTTAATCTCATAAACACTCGAGATATGGCCATTAGGAGATCGTAGATATACCATTAGACGCCCAGCACCGGAGAAGGCCGTATCGATCTTGCTGCTTGTTGACTTCATGAGTATCAAGCCGAAAGACTAAAGTGATTGAATAGAGTGTGGAGGGGAGCTAAGCTAAGGAGATAAATGTTTAGTGCCATAAAGACGTAGTGCAGTGCCAGCTTCCAAGAAACCATTACAGAGCTAAACTGGTGGTGTTTGGATGAGTTGTTTAATTTATTAGACAATGCAGAAAGCATTGCAGAGAACTGATAAAAAAAAACAGAGTATTACAATCATAGCACTATTTTAGTCAGTTTGTTGCATTACTAATTGGATCTTTTGTCATTCTAATGTGTGATGACTTCTGACACTTTAATAAATGAGAGCCTAAGTAGAAAGAGTTTGTAGGAAAACAATATCTGCTCTGAGAAATATTATACTAGGTCAGAATATCAGTAGACAGAACTAAAGCAAGTATATTCATCAGGATATAGGGCAGAAAATTCAAAACAAAAAATAATAATAATAATAATAATAAAAACCCATCAGAATAATTAAAGGTTCAGCCAGAGAAGACAAAACAACATAAACATATGGACAAACACATGAAAACACACCATTTAAACACATGGACAAACAAAACAGACAAACACAAAACAAACCTTTCTCTCTACCTTTGTCTCTACACACACACACACACACACACACACTTATATTTATATATAGATATGTATGTATGTATTTACTACTCACCCCCTCCCTGGTAGAAGGTACACCTTAACAAAAGGGTCTGAATATCCATTGTTATCTCTTGGGGAAAGGTTTCTTGCTTGTAGGACATGGACAATCAGATTACCCATGTTCTTGTCATAATTGATTTGAAGCTAAGAGAAAGATATGTAAAATTTTACACACACACACACACACACATATATATACAGTTAACATTATGTTAACTGTACATCTTCAAATATCAGCTCTAAGTTCTTGTTTAAAGTACTATAAACAGATACAAAGTTTTTTGTATGTTTGCCTATATAGGATTCCAACTGAGAGAGGTAGGTTAGCTGAAGACATGCATACCTACCTGTATTTCACCAGTGACAGGATGTGGCTGTGGTTTCAGAGCCTCTGTGGACTGAGGAGAAGCAAATCCACAAAAGTGTAAGTAAAGGAAAAAGATGCTTATGACTACAGGAATAACTATGTGCATCAAAATATATACAAATACAGACACAAAATCTCTCTCTCTCTTCCTAACACATTCACACACACTCTCTCTCTCTCACACACACACACACATCGTATTCACGCCCTCCTTTAATTAAAATGTCATGTTTTTAACTTCAATACCTTGACCATAACAAATCACCTTGCTTCAGTCCAAATGCATAATCAGTAACAGGAGTTATGAGTATCAGCATAACTCAGGACACCTATAACTACACACCTACCTCATCAAACAGAGGAGAAACACTTTAATCACTGTGACCTGCTGCTTCAAAGACAATCAGCCAGCCAGACACCCTCCCTCACCTCACACACACACACACACTCTCACACATTCACCTACATTACCTTGCTGCTGTGACGCTTCTTGTTGACAGAGGGGGAGCCTGGCTGCCCGGGGCTGGGGACGGCGCTGGAGGCAGCGGACGGCGTGGCCGACTG
>JAOXYF010000027.1:16683155-16706636 GCA_028565775.1 Sternarchorhynchus goeldii | reverse complement strand
TCCACTACCTTGGCTCCCTAACCATTAACTCACAAGTATGTGTCTCACTCCACTACCTTGGCTCCCTAACCATTAACTCACAAGCATGTGTCTCATTCCACTACCTTGGCTCCCTAACCATTAACTCACAAGCATGTGTCTCACTCCACTATCCTGCCTCCCTAACCACTAACTCACAAGCATGTGTCTCACTCCACTATCCTGCCTCCCTAACCACTAACTCACGAGCACGTCTCACTCCTCTAACATGGCTCCCTAACCACTAACTCAAGAGCATGTGTCTCACTCCACTACTTTGACTCCCTAACCACTACTCCTCAAGATGACTGAGGAGAACATCTGAGGGAGAAGCTCCAAAATCACCGGAGCTGGAAGCTAAGCGAATAGGAAGCAATGTTTGCTATGCAGCAGCTGACAGCTGTAATGATGAATCAGGTGGGCTCAGCTGAGAGAAAACAGTTAAGTGGTGTGGGTAACAAGAGCATTGGACTGAGACACAGACAGGTTTATTTGTACCAGAACATGCGTGTCTGAACATGCATCCTGTATTCTGCACATGGGTGTCGTGCGTACATCATGCGCTGAGAGTGGTACTTCAAACCACTTCAGACCACAGCACACACACACACACAAACACAGATGAGATGTCTTATCCCTGCTCCTCCAGATATCACTAGATTAACACGCTGATAATCCCTGGTATTGTAGCAAATGGCCTTTTACAATACAGTGTATCAGTACAATCCAAAGAAGAAAGCAGCTATATTTCTATTTTAGAAACCAATACCATTTTAACACATCGCATTACATAGTTTACCTAAAATTCATCATGACTCCATACTGCTGTTAATACATCTTACAGTGAAAACCATTTGACCCTATAAAAACAGACCTGTACAGACCTGTTTCAAGTTTCCACTAATGTAAAAACATTATATATCTAATCCTAATCCTAATAACAATAATAAATAAAAAATAACAATATTTAATATATTATGAATAATAATATATTATCAATACAGTCCTAATAATATATTATTAATATCATTATATTATAATTACATTATAATACAATATATACACATATGTATATACAATATATAAATATTATAACATTATACTATTAAAATATTAATAATGTTGTAATATTATTGCATATCTAAAGTGCAGTGGCTGCAGGAAACATTACGTTTTGTCTGTTACATGGTTTGATTATTATATAATTATTCTTATATTATTATGAACAGCATTTTTGATTTATAAATAAACACTAGTCAGAACCGAGAAAGTTAAAGAGAGGAACCAACAGATCTCTTCAACAGTGCTTCAATGAAGAGCCCTGCTCTTCAAGAAGTGTTACAGTAAGGCATCACTACATCCACTCCTGCACTGGAGTGTGAAGATGCATCGTTCATGGTGTGAGCCCATGACCCTTCAGTGGACGGAACTGAAACCTGAACACACTGAACTCTGGCATTCCCACATGCCTTTGCCATGATCAAAACACATATGTGGGCATGTGGATATGCATGTGTTCCTTGCCGATATGATTAGGTCATGTCAAGGTTACCTAGTGCAGCATGTGAATATGAACACCAGTATGGAGCTGAAGTGATACAGAGATACGCCCATCACTCAAGACTATGACACGCATGAGACGAGCTGATTTATGCTTCATGGGGTTTTGAAAGTCAGTGTGCAATGACTCTCACCTTCTACTTTCCAGCTAGGACCTCCTGCTGTGACGCAAACATTGCATTTCAGTGGATTTGTAGAAAAAAAAACTATTCAAAAGTTTTAGAGAACTGATTTTTTTGTTGTTGTTGTAATATTTTGAAACCTGAAAAAATGGTTATTTTATAAAACACTACTTGATCAATGAACTTCTAACTACATGATGCTTATTTGAGACAATATACAGAACTCTAACAGGATACATCACCGTTATACCATAATCAGTGCATGGGAATCAGTCAAGCCATTAATTAATCAATCAATTAAAACAAAACCTAACAGTCATGGAGAAAACATCACCACTTATATTAATGATTCTGACAATTACATGTATATTCAATTGGTCAAGTAGTTTATGCCAGCCCTCCTTGTTGTCAGCTAGGGTTAGGGTTATCAAAATACAGGAATGCTTCCTGTATCTGCTAACATAATATATTCAGAAACTTTCAAGGCAGTCATGCAACAGAAACAAAACTACATTAACTCAGTTAATTAGCTGTCATATATTAACTTGAATGCAGAAACAGTGCAAGGTTTAGGCTTATTGCTATGTTATAGCCAAAGAAATCGTAGTAAGGGAGAATTTTATATTGTGAGTTACAATTGTTTTTCACATTTAAGTGCTGAAGTGTGAACTGCTTGATGAAATACAACAACATTAATTATGTACTATGTTGAATTGTCTCAAGGGGTTCTTCAGTGCTACATACTTAAGAATACTTGCTCCTACAAGGGCTAAGAACTTGATCTATATTGGCAATGTCAAAGTTTTTCAAAGTTTAAATAGCAGAATGACACAATTTCCATTAATGTAATGAAAGAAAACTATGCACTAAGAAAAGTAAAGATAATGAATAATGGACTCGTTAGAATAAACCATCTTTCTAACAGATATGGCAGGACAATGACCTTTTAGGGACATTAGCTCTCTGACCTAAATGGTATAACTGAAGTTCACTTAAAATCCTAGGGAATCATATACTATAATATACTGTACAAATATAAACAATACACTGCAGTCACAATTCTACCAAAATTGTACCCGCAACCCAGTAGCCATATTATTACTGACTTCGCAGAATATTTATACTATATATCTGACTATATACTAAATTTACACTATAGATTGCGAGAATGTTTGTCTTTATTTAAATAAAGACTGTAATATCTACGTAAGGCTGAGCTTATCCAGTGCCAGACAGCAGGAACAACGTAATAGTAAATACCTGACAGAGTCGTGTACTAAAGAAAACAATGTTTTTGTTTGTTTGTTTGTTAAGAAATTGAGTTAACATTAAATTAACCTAAATAGTAAAATTACCAGTAGAAAATATGTTGCATAATTTATTCATGGTTTAATAAGCTATTTTTTTAAAATGCCATTTCTGATTGTCAGCCTTATTATATAATTCAGTTCATCAGCTTCACAATTTTAAACAAATATCCAAATATTTAAGACAGGCGCACAAATCTTTGTTTTCTATAAAAGACAAAACCCTTCATGTGAGAATAAAAATAAAAAATAACAATGTAAACAGCATGTAGATAAACTGAAACAGTGAGAAAGCTGTTAAATGTTAAATACAAAGAGGATTACACACATTAATATATCGTATATAGTGAGTGTGAAACAGAAAAGGAAATAATGTATCATGCACACACAGAACAATATATCTAAACAAGCAGAACAAAGTAATATCAGAAAGATAAACAACTATGGAACAAATTTAAAACTTACACACAGATATATGAACAGAATCAAGACCATGCATGAGACACCTGTCCACTAAAGATATTTTTGAAGAAACTCTCATAGCAAATTTACCTTCGCTGTCAGACATAGCTCCCTGTAGATCATCCATAATAACGGCTATATCTCGATCATAACCACGTGTCCGTGATTCTTCTCTCATATGCTGCTGCACCTCTGGCAAGGAGTGACTAGAACCAAACTGATCACGAGAGTCAGCAGAGATGGGTGGCAGTGGGCCTGCAGATGCCCTTGCCATACCCATAGGTTGCCCAACAGGGCTCAGTGGGCTCTCTTCTTCTGAATTCTGTGCCACAATAGGAATACGGCCTCTGCTCTGGCTGATGGGCAGGCTGGTTGGTTTTACTCGAGCCACTCCGAATTGGGAATCCATGCCTTCAACCTCTGTCTTTAACCTCAATGAAGAGCTGGAAAGTTCTCTTTTGATAGATAAATCAAGTCCATATGCAGAAGAAGGCCGAGAAGAAGGTCTGGATCGTGTGCCAGCAGGATAAGTGCCATCTTCTTGGAGTGATGACCTTAAGCTTGGGCCGAGGTTGAGAGACTGGCCAATATTCAGTGACTGAGCAAGATTAGTGCTGAGTGAGGAACCCAGATATTTTTGTTGCTCAGCTATATTCTTCCTCAGACCAAAAGCGATTTCATCCTGTAGGAGCCTTGCCCTGCTGGATAGTCCACCCATTGCTGAGCCAGTAGAGGCCAAAAACCCACTGTAATCAGGTTCAAGATCCCTGCTTTCTTGAATTGGTGAAAATTTGGTAATTTTAGGGTCAATTAATGCTCTCTTATTTTTTAGCTGCTTCTGGTAAAGGACTGAGGCTGGAAGCTGCTTTGCAGCTTGTTTTTCAAGAGTGAGCCGGCCAATGCTATATTTCTCAGATTTAGGAAAATGCCTGAAACTGTCACTGTGGAGGTAGTGAGGTAGACCTGTCAGTTGTTCCAGACCATCTGTGCCCCTTCTGAACTCTTGCTTGATTTGTTGCTTTAGCAGCTTTAACTCATAAGGCTCCTCCATTGAGTCCTCCTCTGGCTTACCATATGAATGTAATCTAGATGTAGCTTGAAGAGGCCCAAGAAAGTCAGTCACATCTGCTGTTCGGCGACCCTCAGCAGCTCGGAGTAACCGGTCGGTCTTGTTCATATCCTTGTCGGGGATGTTGAAGCTTGAGCCCAAGCCAGTAGAACCCTTGGTGAGCTCTCCTATGTCATCAATCATCACATAGTTTCTAGCATTGTGATGGTCAATGTCTGCATAGAAGGACTCTGCTGAAATACTGGACATAGGGCTGCTAGCCATACTCCCTCTTTCTTCTAGACCCATTCTCAGTTCAAGGTTGCTATATTTGCCCCCAAGGTGAGAAACCCCATAGGCATTGTCTGTGGATGTGGGTACAATTAAGAGAGGCTGATTTCGAATGACCTCATAATTAGTGTTTATCTTTGTTTCCAAGTCAGATAGACAGGTTTTCTGTTGCATCAGAAGAAGCTGAGAAGCATGGTCATAACCAGCTTGCTGGGACTGTTGACTGAGTGTAGGCACTGAAGAGTACACTGACTGGGTTTGATAGGGGGATGTCTGTTGGTGATAAAGGGACTGCTGTTGGTACAGTGTTTGTTGGGAATAGTGATTTGTGGTCCCACTTTGGGAGGCATACTGATAATGAGAATATGGGCTTCCAAGATACTGAGAATCAGCTTCAGTCTGCGGTGGAATGAACTGGTTAAACTCTGACTGAGGGGCAGTCCGTGGCCTCTCCAATCCATGCCCGTTACCTTGTGTTCCTCTGATATTACTAACCTCACTGTCAGACATATAGTCACGCTCCTCTGCCACTCCTTGCAAGTATGCTCTTTCTCTCTTCTCCCTTTCCTTAAGTAAAGCCTCCTTCCTTCGATTAATGCCCATCTCAAGATACCTCAGTTTGGCATCTATTTCTTTTTCCTCTTCATCCAACTCTGCTTGCTTTTTGCGTAGTTTGGAAGACTCCCTCTCAACCAAATCCAGTTCTTTATCAATGTCTTGCAATATTTTGGCTCGAGCCAAGGTGGTGTTTCTACACATTCTTCTTCGGGCAGAACCTGTACTATATCCAGAGGGACTAGCAATAGTATCTTCTTCTGGAGGTGGATGGGGAAGCGTACGCTTTACTTTCTTCTGGGAGCCCACTGTGGTACCACTTTGTGAGCCCTTGCTCTGCAGATGAACAACACATTTTTTATTTATTCACAGACCTTTATTACTTGTTTACCTGCTAAACAGGCTCTCTCCAATGAAATCGAATTCACAGAAGAGTACCTGCTTATAGTCATTTTCTAAGATTACATGTCATGCATGTTATACCCAGAAACATGGAGATCAGAAATGGAAAAATAAGGTTAGGAACAAATTCTCTCATTCACTTTTACATTACTTACAGAATAGGCATCTGAGTACTGGTACATGATTCTTTCATCAGTGGTAGGACTCAGAGACTTGGGATCAGTCAAAGATCGTTGTGAGCCCTTCAGTGATCTTGGGCTAGTTGGATGTCTTGATACTTCAGCTGATAGTATCTTCAAGGTACCCTTTCCAGGTGACAAAGGTGAGACTGGCGAATATAACACATTTGGAGATTTGTGTACTAATGAGACCGCAATGCCATCTGCTTTTAGTTGTGTGCTGACACCAACTTCGACAGGAGTTGCACGTCTGTCAGATGTAACATCTGAGTCACTTTCTGTTTGTCCTCCTTTGTGTAGGTCCACTGTGGTATCAATCTGTGCTCTGACTGGTGACCTGTTTATGGTCCCAGAATGATCTGTTTGAACTGAGATCTCAGCCACAGTTTGGATTGCAATGCTAGATACTTTGGAGCCTTTACCTCTTTCTCCATCAGCATATCTGGAGCGAGACCTACGCCTACTCCTGATGGGAACATCCCATTCATCCTGGTCCTCATCATCAGTTTGCACACAGCTATCTACACTTCTCCTACTCCTCCTCTTCCTGCCAGGGTAAGGCCTTTCTGTCCCATCCTCATCATCTGTTTGAATATTTCTTTCTACTACTTTCTTACAACTTAAATCTAAATTTTGCTCAGATATGTGCTTGTCTGTAGAAAGCAGCTTCTTGAAATTATGTTTTTGATCCACTGTTTCTGATTCGGGTAAGCTTGAGGAAGCAGTGTACCGATCCTGGCCAATTGTAGTATCATGGCTAGTCACTGCAGACAATATAGAGTTGTCATCTTTCACTGGCCAATACTGACCATTATCTCCTATAGTGTAGTGTGGATCCAGAATGCCTGAAGTAGTGGGTTGTGACACTACTTCATCATAGCCATAAGAATATATTTTCTGCTCCTGTAGCTGTTGCTGTAGTTTCTTCTGTAGCTGGTGTATTTGCTCCAGCTGCAGCTGCTGCTGTGCAAACGTTTCCTGCTGAAGCATGAGATGGGCCTGGCGTTCTTCCTCTTGCTGCATAAGAAGTTTTTGTTTCATGCTCTGTAATTCCTCTAATTCTTTTTGAACAATTAGTTGTTCTTGCTCACGATAACGTTGAATCTCCTGTCTCTCCCATTCAAGTTCCTCAGCCAAACACAGTTGCTTCAGCTTCTCCAACTGCAAAAACTCACGTTCAGCCTGGTACAGCTGGCTCTTGGTGTCATCTGTTGTAGGAAAATTTGGCGAGACTAGGGCATCCAGTGAGGCTGCTATGGCTTCTAGAGTGGCATCAGAATAAAGCTCTGGGAAGGCTGTTAATGAAGGAAGGAGGTTAGCTAAGACAGAAGGTAGGGTGTCCTTTGAGGGATCAGGTTCTAAGAATATTGATTGGTTTGTTCCAGTGTTATGTGTAAAATCATATGGTAAAGGTTGATTTTGAAGTGTTGTAAATGGATCAGTCATACTGCTGGGACTGTAGGATGTGCTGAATATTGAGGCTGGCTGAGTAGTAATTGCATATGTGGAAGGAACTGGTGCAGCAACAGATGAATACACAACTCCATTTGATGATCTTAGTACACTATTAACACCAGAGGATGTTCCTTGGGAATATTGAGTAGTAGCCATCCCAGAAAAGGTCAAAGTGCCTTTCTTTGAGAAGTCCAGAGCTTCTGTAATGGTATCTGTAATGGTTTGAAAATGTACACTTTAGTTAAGTAAATCATCTGGTCTTTCAGGTACTGTATTTGGAAGTCATGCAGTTTCTGACAAAAAACACAAAAAGGAAATCAAACAGCATGCAAAAATCCAGTCTTGTCAAATTAGCCTGATGCAAAGCCAAAACACCGAGGGAGAACACGAAGGCACATGCACATATCTGTGTAAAAAAAGAAAAATAAGCACAAATGAATGTAAATAATTAGAGGCGGCTCATTAAGGAAAAAAAGAAAGTGGACATGCATTTTCATGATGAAGATAAAAATTATATAAAGGCACTGCAGTTCTCACCTGCTGACACTTTTCCTGACGTCAAATCAACTGCAGCCTCTAATGTCCCATTCTTGTAAGCAAATTCATTCTTGCCCTCAGTGACCAGACTACTTTTGGTGAAATTACTGTTAGACATAGAAGCCTTCATTTTACTGAGATCTTCAATTCCAATGGTTGCAGCTTTATCATACTGAAAGCGATCATCTCTGAAGCCTTGCTGGTTGCCTGGTTGTGTAGTCGCTGGAGATTGAGTTCTGCAGCTCCCTGTGAATGGAAGCCTGTAGAGGACATCACAGCACACTGTCCGTTTCCCTGCTGTCAGATCTACAGGTGACACATCATCTTCAACAACAGCTGAAACTACCCCAGAGGAAGAAGACAAAGCCACCATTTCTTTCTTCTGTCTTGATGTAGTGAGATCTATAGCTCCAGCTGCAGGTGGCTCAACATGAATAGGAACACCAGCGTGAGCATTAATGCAGGTCACTGGGGCCACCGTGACAAGTAAAGATGAGGGTAAAGATGAAGGTGCTATAGTTTCTGCAGTCCCACATGATAGGTTAATGGGAGTGTCTGTACTTGTTGCAGGCTTTGGTTGTGAGTTTACAGGTCTGTATACTATCTGTGTCAGTGGCTCAAATCGTTTGTGTAGGAGTGGAAGAGTCTTTGAGGTGGCATTTCTTAAGTTCAGAGGTGTGTCAACAATATTATTATTGAATGCAATTGTAGCACTACAGGTAACAATACTGATGCTATCTCTCATGACAGAGAGTGTTGTAGGAGGAGTTACCTCAGCACTGAGATTTACAATTTCTGGCTTGATAGCTGTTGCCTGTCGACTTGCTTTGGGAGCTGTCAGATCCATTCCCATATCAGTCATTGTAACATTGACCTTTAATGTTGTGAGATCTATTATATCCTCAGAGTAGTGTGTTTTTCCATTTTGTTTAGACATAGTTTGGGTTTTTATTATTTCTGGCCCAAGTATGACTGCCATACTGGTAGGGTCTGACACGGGTTCTAAAGGTATTCTTTCTTGGACAACAGACACAGTGGTAGTTCTCTGGACTTCAGTCTTGAACATTTGGGTCACAAATTTTGGTAATGATTCTGGGTGCTGTTCCGCAGAAATTGTAGAGTACATTTGACTCATACTTGCCACAACTTTATCTGGCTTTCTCATTTCTTGTCTGTCTGCTGGTTTTGTGAACTGAGCAAATGTTAGTGGTGTAGCTGGTACAACTGTTTTCGCATACACTACCGGTGATTCTTGTTGTGGTTCAAAAAATGTTGGATGCTGTTGGGCTTGAGTTTCAGGAGCTGATGATGGACCTAACCTCATTGCTTGTATAGTCTGATGATCTGCAGAATAAACTCTTTGTATATGTTGTCTCTCGAGTCCCATTGAATCAGAAACCATGGCTGGCAGTGATGGAATAGGCATTGTACCATTCACTGGGGCTGAAAATAAGTTTGACTTAGCTGGGGATGAAAATACTGTGTTTGCTCCATAAACTGTGACCATAGGTGGTGCAGCATAATTTGTTGTTTTCTCTGTGGGTGGCCCATAAGTACCTGTTTGAGGTATGAACGTCAGTGCTGATGCTACAGAATTTGGTACTGAGACCACACCTGATGTTCGTGCAACCTCTGATGGCATTGCTATGACTGGTGCTGAAATAATCGTAGATGCAGTTTGTACAGCTGTCTCAGGAACTGGTGAGGTCCCAACAGTTTGTAATGGAACCACTGCTGTTTGTGCTAACATACCAGGGGCTAAGATCACTTTCGGTGGTGCAGCTACCATTGGTGCCGACACCAGTGGTTCAGTCAGTGCAGGTGGCATAAACATTCTTGGTGTAATAGCAGAAGTTGGCAGAGATGACCTTCGTACTGGAGCCTGGGCTGTAATACTTTCCATTGGCGATCCTGGTTCTGATGGCAATGTTATCACTACATACGTCTCTAGAGCTTTAGAAAATCTTGGTGACAAAGGTGATTTTGGTGATGAAATATTATGTTTAGTGTCAACAGGGGCATTCAAACTCAATGAAAGACCACTGGGAGGTTTTTTTGTTCTTGGTAATGTAGCAGCATGGCCTGCTTGAGAAAATGCATGTTCAGCAGTATTTGGTGGATTTATACTCTCTCTTGATCTGTGGGTAAACACTAGACCAGCTGGTATACAAACTGGCTTGGGTGGAACTGGGGGTGGTGACTTGTTTATTGAGGTTAAACTTAGATTTACTGCTTCACTTTGTGCTGTGATGGCCATACTTGTGAAACACTCAGAAGAAGCAGCTCTAACACATGATGGAGTGGTAAAAGAATGCTGGTTAACAGCTGGATAAGATAAGGTATCAGACAGCATGGCTGGTGGTAAGGCTACAGGTGGTGGTGGAAATTCAATAACTGGTGCTCTTTCTCGAAAGACAGTTGATACTTGAGGGTCCACTAAAACATCTGTGCTGATAACAGGGGATACACTCGCTACAACAGGCTGAGTTCTAGTTTCTTCAACAGAGGTTGCTACCCTGAATGAATTAGTGACAATATCTTGTGTTTGGTTTATTACAGATGTGTTTTTTGGCAAAATTATGACAAAATGACCTTGATTTGTTTGGCCAGCAGAACTCATAATCTGTGACTGTGATTTGAGAATTCCATCTGTGTCCATCACTGCAGGTGGTGCAACTGGTAATGCTTGCATGGTTGCAGTTGCTGCATTTAATTTATCTGCATCTGCACTATGATATGGAATTTGAATAGAAACTGAGGTCTGTGGTATAGTTGTTCTGTCTGTGGCCAGTGGAACAGTTGCAACAGGTACTGATGAATAGTGTGGAATACGGAATTCACTTGCAGTATGAACAGGAGACCTGGAAGACAAAGTAACTGGGCCTGGCATTTGGACAATAACTGGAGCAGGTGATGGAACTTGAACAAAGGCTGGAGATCTGCTATCTTCTGCAGAAGAGTCAGATGTTTTAAGTGACTCTAAAGATGGTACATGAATTAGACACTCTGATGTAGTAGACATAGCATCTGACATTTGCACAAAGGGAACTGGAGCATAAAATGGGACTGGGGCTTGTGCTGAAGAAATGGAGGCTGAAGGAGTCATGTATGCTGGTGCTACAGATCCTACAGCTGACAAAGATGCTGGAATCATAGCATGACTTGGAAAAGAAACTCTGTTTTGCTCATTAATTGTTACTGCAGGTGATGTATATGTTGAAGCAAATCTAGAATAGTCTAGAATTTCAGGTGGGTTTGTAACTAGCGGTGGCTTATAAAAACCCGTTGAACTTCTAGCAGCCATTGGTGTTGTTGAAATTGAGCCTAGCTCTGGAATGTGATCTGTAAGTGGAGTTGATGAGGCCGCTGTTGAATCTGGGGATTGTGTTGAAGGCTTTGTAATTTTGGAAGCTTCCTTAGAATTATCATGACTCAGCTTAGTTGACATAGCTATTTTATATTCTTGCGTATTATCTTCATCCTCAGCCTCCTCTTCCCCAGAAGAACATTGAGTAATTTTCAGGTCAGGAATGGGATGGAGAGCTTTCTTAACAGAACATGCTTCAGGAGATAACGTCCCAACAATGTATGGCTCCATAGCATACTGAACAGGTTCTGTTGCATATTCATCCTTAGTATTGTCCTCCTCACCACTTGAGAGGGTTAGTATCACTTCAGGGGAGTCATATAAAGGTTCAGATGAAGAAAGAGGAGATATTGGAGATAAAGGACTTGACCGTGTAGAACTTGTTCCAGGTGTCAGAACGTCTTCAGCGTGTAACCCAGGTTCTTCGTCTTTGTATACAGGAAGTTTTTCATTTCCCAGTATAGTAACATAGCAAGTGTCAGTAACTGCAGGTACAGCAAACTGTGAATGAGGAACTGCCTCATCTTCGTGTACATGTTCAGATAGATTTGCTTTTAATGCAAGGTCTCTCTTTTTCTGCATCTCTACATAGGCCTGTTCTGGGGTTATAAGCTTTCTTGCCTCCTCTTGAACAATCACTTCACTCAAATACACATTCTCAGTAATACTACATCCTGCAGCTATAGCCATTGCCGGTTCTTCCACTAGTGACTCATAAGCATAGTCCTCTATCAGCATGCCTCCATAAAGTGGCTCAATCTCAGGTGGAGTGACTTTCTTTGTCATAGTTTTAAGTGGTTCGGTTTTTTGCATCATTTCTTCATATATCTCTTCTGCACTCTTTAAAGTTCTCTCAACAGCATCATTCACCACATCTATTGAAGAACGGATTGGTGGGAGTTGATAGGTAAGGAAATTCTCAGATTCAGGCTCAATACTTGGTGAGATATCAGAGAAAGAGGATGACTCATGTACTTTAATTCCTGAAGTTTGCCACAGAGCTTCACTTTGACATACATCATCCACAGGAAGGAGATTACTGAGTTGATTATCAAGTCTCTGGCTTGGACTGCCGTCACTTTCTTTTTCGAGTGAGGATGCAGATGTTGGTGATGCACTGTCTGAGGGTGGTGATGCTGGTGATGTGATGTAAGATGCCTGTGCATTAGAAGATTCATCACCTTTAGATCTATCCTTGGTGATCTCAGTTGGACTCTCCTTTTCCGTAAACTGGCTGTCAGGAAATTGTGGTTGTGCAGAAACAACTGTAATACTCGTAAGGTCCGTGACTTCTTTCTTTTCATTACCATTCAAGTCAGAAGTCTCCAATGTAGTTTTCTCTATTATGTCTGAGGTATGGATGACCTTAATGCTTTCAATTTCTTCATTCTGACCTGGTGAAATATTGTCTGGTCTCTCTTTTAAATCCACACTGAGTGTTTGAAGGGTTATTTTTGGTACCTGTACTGGATTTGCAATTTCTGTATCTATAGTCTCATGCTGCTTCTGCTGCTTGTT
Organism: Sternarchorhynchus goeldii; assembly: GCA_028565775.1. NCBI lineage: Eukaryota > Metazoa > Chordata > Actinopteri > Gymnotiformes > Apteronotidae > Sternarchorhynchus > Sternarchorhynchus goeldii. The sequence continues at coordinate 16,693,815 of JAOXYF010000027.1, read as the reverse complement.
TTCTCTTGTCGGTTCTTTGATATTCTTTTCCTCATCAGATGGTGGCAAACCTTCAACAGCACTCATTTGTGTTAGCTGTATTCGTATAAACTCCTCATCTCCAGAATCTGGGCTGACTGGTTTATAGTCTTCATTGCAGGAGGATGCAGCACTCATTTTTGTGCTCCTTTGCGGAAAAGGTGATTGTTCACTTTCGTGGCTGTTCTCCATAGTGCTAAGATCATCCTTTATATTCACTGGGGATTTGAAATATGCCAGATTTTGTTCAGCTAGCTTCATAAATGATTCACCAGCCATCTGGATTGCTTTAAGCTCTTCCTCAGCTGAGCTATATGACTCGGGTGAAATGCGTCCTTGACGGTCATTTTTATCATCCACCTTTAAGGTGTCTGCTTCAGCTCCAAATGCTGTGCTCTCAAGATCAGAAGGTGTAGTACGAGCACTGTCTGCTTGCATCATGACCTCTTTATTTAGTAAAACCTTTTCTACCTCTTTTGTTGCCTGCAAAACAAACAAACAAAAAATAATAAAGCGTGATATGAAAAGATCCAATACAAAATGATCTCTCTCTCTCTCATATATATATATATGCCTTTTGTTATTCATGTTAAAAAGGTTTGCAAGTTGCAGTGTGGATTATTATTTTAGTATACTTTACCACAGCTGGTGCTGCATAAGGCTCCTTCACATCAAGTTGAGTTTCCACTGAGACATCAGCTATCCTTAGTTCCTCTTGTGGAGTGTCTGTGGCAGTTGCGGAAGAAGTCATCACACTATGTGAAGAATCATCACATTCTGCTGGTTGCTCTGTCGTTTTCTCCTCTTTAACAGCTGGCTGTGGAATTTCACGTTTCAACTCAGGTTGTTTGTCCACAGCTTTAGCAGAGGGAGGAGATGAAGTCTGTATAGGACCAGCAGCAGTAGGAGCCGATCCAGCAGCAAGCGGAGATACCGTCACTGCTTGCTGTTCAGAATCAGGTTTAGAGATAGTTGGTCCAGTGGTTTTGACTGCCTGTGCTTTAGGATCAGCTGTGGGCTCCATACTTGACACAGAGGATGGTGTAGGGCTTTGTCCTGTGTCTCCCACTTGCTCCTGTAGAGTCTTGTGAGTCTGACAGTTCAAACACAGCCACTCCACCTGTGTAAAAAATTTACAAAAACACGCCACAAATATATATGTGCAATCTTAACATAACAGGAATTAAAGTGATAGAACATACAAATGTTTTATTGAACAAGGATTCTTAATGTCATGACTGGTACATTTAAGCACTGTATATATGATACATATATTTCATTGTTATTTATTCATCTCAAAATGTATGGAAAACAGTCTAGCTGGATAGTTATATAAACATAATTAAAAAATAATATTAACCTAAAGGACCCATATGTTCTTCCATGGTCAATTTATTTGGATAAACTAAAAAACATATCTAATCTGTTTCTGCAATGAACCAAAAATTGTCCTTAATATCGTAATTCTGGCAATAGGTAAGAAAAAGTTCAAATTTTATAAATATTGCTGACCACTTTGAAAAAATATGAGAACTATGGAATATACATTTTCTCTGCATACAAATGATGAGATGCAATGATCAGTATTCTTCTCAGGGGTCCCAATAATACAGCACTTCCCCTTTCTAATGCTGCAAGCTGCAAAGAAACTGGCTATTGGGTAATGAGATTACAACACACACACACACACCATTCACATATTTGATTCATGAAACAAACCTGCATTCATGCATACACACAGCGAGCATAGATTAATTCTCATGAATTAATTATCATGCAATGGCACAAAACAACTCACAATCATCTACCCTAATATCTTATAATCCTGCACTGTATGTAGCAATCATTCCACTGAATTAGACTTTATGTTGAAAGGCATCACCAAGCTTGTGCAATTTTTAATTTCTAAAAAATAATACTGAATCTATTTACACCGGAACGCATAAAACATACTTCTAAAAAATGACATGCAATACTTTCTGCTGTGTACTTGTAACAAGTACAGAATACTGAGACACTGTTCTGAGTGACTCCCACCTTTTCTTGAGCACCTTCCTTAAAAAAATGCATACAGTACTGTCATGGTAACGATAAACATTCCACCTGTTCTCTAGATAGTTACAAATAACAAAACTACTTTCCATGTAGCAAAATATAATAGTTGGTACATTGGTATTTAACCGTTAAGTCATTCAGAGTGTAAATCAATGCAACAACGAAGTCCACCATCCTTTTCAGAAAAGAAAAAAACAATGGTAGAACTGTACTCAGGGACCTTGTCAAGATCCTCTGCTTCTATTTCTAGATTAAACAATGAAACATTTTACCCCGAAGCAGGGAGTTCCAGGGAGCAGGTCTATGGCACCATGGTATCAAGCAGACAGCAGCTGCTTTGAAAACATTACCAAATCTACGATATTAAAGAGTTGCTTCTTGGAACAAAGACTTCCACAACGTAAGAGACAGTGGGAATCCCACTAGTTCTACAGAATGACAAGGTCATAAAGGTAATGCCGGGAATGCCCAAATACCAAGCTCTCATGGGGAAGAAATCACAAATAATTATGTGTTTATGATGTAGTGATCCCACTTATAGCTGCAGAAGGTCAGTTTGATGCATACATCTCCCAGAACCGGACAGGTATCCATCCAAAGAACTGAGAAATACAAGTGGATAAACTGTGTGCAGAGTGATAGCCAGTTGAGTTAACCAGCTGAGTATTGATAAAGTTCCCAGTGACATCAAATTGCTACATCACACATAAATAGACAGCCACAGGTGGCAGTGACAGGAATGATTAGTTGCTTATGTACCTCATTAAACAGAACTGATCCTGTCACCTGACTTAAGAGTTGCGAACTATCTCTTGGAAGACTGACTGCACATCGGTGACTAGCAGACCCACAAAACAGGGACAAACGGTTTTGGAGACGTTTCGGACGCTCCTCTCTGGGCAGTAAAGCATGACCATGCTGCCTGTGTTTGGGAGTGGATAAGACTGAGGGATGAGTGATGCGTGTGTGCCTGACTAAAGGTGATGAAAGAATCGCTTTCTCCTATTGCATATCAAATTATCAATGATGTCTGTGTATATTGTTCTAGATCGGAGTCATTGGAATGGCAGGCTTACACTGACTGGAGGTCTACATTAAGAGTACAATTGTGGATTGTTAACAGAGTAGGTTTACTTCATCCAATTCCTGATGCCAGTGTTCTGAACTCGAGGGCATAATCAGCTGAAATGCTCCTCTGGTGTATTTGATTGCCTGCATCACTCCAAGAAGTTGAATGATCAAAAACTTCTTTAAAACTCTGAATTCAGCTTCAGAGTTAATATTGGGCTGCTCTGGTGCCACAATGCCGTTGCCCTTCCCAGTTAGTAAGGACATGACAAATTTGTAATATAATTCTTTATCAGTCTTGGACCAGAACATCTCAGGATGGTGATCAATATACAAAGAACACTGCATAAGAAAGCACTTGCACTTATCTGGATTCCAAGCATACCTTTATGGTATGGTGATGAGTGTCACTGGAGAGACTGTACTTGTAGATATTAAAGGTGTATATGCTTCAGGCAGGAGAGGCTGCAGCATCTGAAGTGATAGCCTGAGACTTGAGAAATGTCAGAGATTGCAGAATAGATTGAAAGATCCCCAAAAAATCAGTCAGCGTCCTTTCCTGATGTCTCATTATCTCATGAAAGTTTACTCGATTAGCTGCCATTATGAAGTATTCAGTAATGAATGACCCTGGAGATCCGAGCGTTGAGCAACAATATTTACTAACAACCAAATCCAAAATCCAAAATGTAGAATCCCATTTAGAGTGCGAATGTCCACAATGAATTCAGTAAATACTCCAATCCAACACAGAGAGCAAAGTCAAAATAACAAGTAACGTTCAAACACCAAGGAATACAATGAACAGTAAAAAAAAAAAAAAACATTCAATACCTCACAAAGGAGAAACAGACAAAGACTTCTATATATATACACACACAACAGGCATTCAAGCGATGAGTTACACGTGAAGCTAACATCAGAGGTGGAGCATAGCTCAGTGGGGATTGGCTCAACCGAGTTGATGGGCACTGGTGTGACACAGACACACACTGCGCATGTGATTAAGCACACTGCAGATAATTCCTGGAATCAATGCTTCAACACTAAATGAACAGGACAGGTATGATATTTTTACGAAAAGATCATTTAACACAATAAGCTCTAATGAGCGCGAAGCAGCTTCACAGTAAGCAACCAGTCTTTCCACAACCATGTATAAAAAGCAGTAAAAAGTACATTTAAAAAAAAAAAAAAAAAAAGCAGTATTAACATAAAATGCCTAACAGATATTTGACAATCTCCTTTGTTGTGGGTGTAATTAAAGGTGTAACAATCATTGGGAATGGGAAAGATAGTGAAAGCTGGTAGAGGCATATGAGTGCTTAATAGGGAAACCAACAGGCAATCTGCAGGACCTTTCTCATAAAATCCGCTCAATATTGATCCTCATCATGATTCTATATACATTGAGAATTGATTCTGGCAGCAGATGCATACAACAAGCCCTGCAATTATAGTGGCTGACGGACTAAAGTTCTTGATCATAACTATGACACTGCAGAGCTGTAGATGAATATGTATGTTAATAGTTATAGAACTGGAATCCTTTATGATAAAGGTAGATAACCTACAGACTCAAGCTCAACTTAAACCTCTTAGACCTCAGTACCACAGCATTTTCAGAGCGGCATAAATTAACACACAGGTGGAATTCAGCATAGCTGTTTAATGGATAAAAGTAATGAGACCTGTGGATACTAATCAATATAGTCAATTATTTTTTACTTCACCCATCTTATTTGGGCACATTTGCAAAACTCTTTAATCTGGGACAGAAATTACAATACCCAGTAGTGTATTTTATCATTTTCAATCACAAAATGAATGAAATTTCAGGGGTCTTAGACTCCTATGCTTATATCGTCCACAGGTGTTACATAAACTGGTGTCACCATGTCTGTCCCAAGGAAACAGCACTGCATATTATCTGTATTGCAACATACATAAAGCACCTGCACAATATCACCATTGTCACAGTCTGAAAACCTGACTCCAGCACTGGCTGGGCCACATCCTGGTTTTATCCAACGTTTGCCTTTTTGTGACTGTTTCTCACTTGACTTGGTTTACTAAACTTTATAGCCATTCACACTTGTATTTTGTTTCCGTCTGAGTATGCGATATGTTGTTTATTTACATTTTTAGACATATCCACAAACATACACGAGCAAAAACGAAACATGACCAGTGGTCAATGTAGTCGATGTAGCTGGTATCTCCTGTGCTGTGCTATGCAGCTGGTCCTGTGTCTGGGTGCCTGGCAGGATGCCATGCCTTTCCACTTATATTAGTGGCCCTGTCAGGAGGATCAGCAGGTCAATGCACCAGTCACACAGGGGGGGGGGGGGGGGGGTTGCTTCATCCCCCATGAATAACTGTAACTATGAAAGATTAATTAGCGTCTGCCAACTAAAAGCCATTTTACAATACCATATACTGTATGTTGGGTGACTGGATGAACTGTGGTACCTTTTACAACACTGTGAATGGCTTTCACAGAAAAAAACAGATATCTCCATTCACAGCAGCATTCATATCCAGAGCACCTTACATATGTTCATCCGTATTACAGGTGTGTTCCTTGTAATCTAACTCTTGACCTTCTGTCTAGTACCTTTGCTCACTTTGCTGTGCCACACGATCTACTCCTCTATTATGATTATTTTATACAGTAAATGCTATTAAGAAAATGGCCAAAAGAAAACACTTTGACCAAAAGTTTTACTTCACTCCGTGTTATTAGTGAAATGCAAGATAGAATATTTCCAATAAAGAGAGAAAAGGTTCTTGGTGATATTTTTTTTCCACAATGCTGTAAACTAATCAGTTACAGAACACAGAAAGATGTCATTCTGTAATAACTTTCTTCATCTACAATGAAAGCCAAAGCAGCAGCCTCCTCGAAATCGGCAAGCGTACAAATGCGTATTAACAGCTGTCAGGCTTTAATGGCTACCGAGAAAAATGCTCTTCTCTTTTGAAGAGCATTTGATTCCCGATGCACTCAGCCGTGCGCAATTTTGCCCAGTTCCTTTCAGACAGAATGCATCTGCCTACAACTAGACTCCATCAGTAAACCTTCAGAACTGGAACAAAGATTTACACCGAGCATGAGTTGAGTGATAGATTAAACAAAAGCCTACACTGTACTGCATATCAGAGGCTGTTTGCCCAGCACCATATTGATTCCTGGCAGGGTCCTTTGGCAACAGCTGTTGCTGGCAAATAAAGTGCAGTCTGAACAGCCCCCACACTAGAACTCTCTCTGTAAAATCAGGTCCAATGTTAATAAAGAGTCTTGACCTGCTAATCTGAAATAAGCAGAGTTATCAGCAGTGAGGGCTAGAGTCAACCCTCCTCATTCTTTTAGACAGCAGATACACAGTGAACATGTTTTAAAGCCAAGATCATCTACTCTGTCAAGTTATAACACTTCAGTCTCCAATTCATGTTTATTTGGAGGAATGACCAACGGAACTAATTTCCATTTCTCTCTGAAATTAAATGATACTGGATACATTCAGAAATGCACAGAGGTCTCAATGCTCGTAGGAAGAGCAGGAGCTCACGTAGCACTTCCTTTCTCTGTACCTTTACTACCACCCACCCCCCTCCCTCCCACTTTCACTGGAGTCATCTTTGACTATTTATATACCCACTGTCTCCTCTAACTGCAACCAATGTTACCTGTATTCTAATGTGTTCCTGAATTGGACGTGGCTCTTTGTAAATGAAGGCAATTTTAGTTGCTAACAATGCAGTGTCCCCATGTCAGAGATTCTGCTGTCAAAGATCGTGCTTATGCACTGATGTCGTCAGAGAGCTCACATTTTACTATTCTCATATTTCAGCCAATAGTTGCACTCTTACTGTTATATCAGTTCAGAGCTTCCAACAACAAGGAATACCTCTTTGTAGAAAATGAGCAAATGATCCTCTCAGATTGACCCTAAGTGTGAAACATTATTAGTGACTCTGAGCTCTGTCAGAAGAGTTTAATGACACAGGTTCATGTTACTGGCCCTACGCTAGCCATCCGTACCTACTCACAGTGCCTATCCATCAAACACACTCATTATTCATGAGCTAGCAGGGCACACCTCTCTCTCTTTCCAAACACTCTTCTCATTACAACCGAACAGTACACTGATGATCACATTACTGGGCTAAACAGTAGAAAGAAAAAAAAACAAACACACATGCCTGTGAAACACACACTCACACACATGTACACACATATGCAGGCACACAAACACATTTGCATGCAAACACAAAACTGGCCATAGTAGAACAGTGCACCATAAATGGTGGCTCGTCACAAAAGGCACACCAGCACACAGTGTTCAAGTGACCAAAAATATCCATTATGCATTACCGAGTCCTACTGAAAAGACTAACCTTTCAGTCTGTTTCTCTCTCTCTCTCTCTCTTTCACTCCTGCTCTCTTTCATACACACACCTACACACGAATATCCCTGCTCTAAAAATGCTCCTGCTTAAATGCTGCGAACGTATCACGGTGTTGCTGTAACTAAAAGAATGGAAATAATCTGTATATTTATGGCCACAGAAATGATCATGCTTGTGTGTGTGTCTTATAATTAGACTAAGCAGGAAGAAAAACTAAGTAAAGTCAGGCTGAACTGAATAGATAAATCCAAATATATTCACAGTCCCTTGAGACGGAGACTCTCCAAGCCCTTACTGAGATGCTATCCAGAATAGATTAATATAGATGAAATCTTGCGGATGCTATTTTTAGCCACCAGTGTGCAAGATAATGTGAACGCAGGACACCGCATTTGTACATTAGCGACAAACACTGGTCTTCGATGTTATTATCTTGAAGTTGTCATGAGTGATAACGATATGGAGAAGTTAACTGTATCACAGTATGTCCCTATCAGTTTCATGTGTGTTTAGTAGTCAAAAGGATTTTTGTGTTATTTGCACGAAATAAAGCTTTTACTAAAAACTATACCATACGCACAAAGTGACTGGAATAAACTCTGAATAAAAACCTCAGTAAAACCTAAATTTCTACTCTGAGTGGAAGAAGATATATATCGTATATAGTTACAGACAGATAGACCATAAGGTCTCCTAACTGCCCACATTAACAGTGCCCTGAAACGTCTTTCCAAAGTGTAGCAGAAAGTAATTGTTTATACTGAAAATACAACATAATAATTGTTAAGACAAGACGTTCTGTCTGCAGTTCAAGCAGTTGGAATACGTTCTCTCCTATGTCTTAGCCTTTGTAACCTTAGTTACGTCTCTTGTCTGACAAATCGGCCATGTACAATAAGCAAAGCCAGTTATGAAGCAATCAAAGCCACATATCCCCGTGTGTGTGTGCATGTGCTGTCATAGTGGTCGGCTGAACAAGGCTTATGATGATGTGACTTTCAAAAGAGCAGGATGTACAAAGTTCAAGTAGTTAGGTCAGGGGCCTTTGTATATGAGTTCACAATCATATAACCCCTCAGTGCAGAGGGAGATGTCTCACACTCACCTTCACTTACTAGCATTACAGCGAGACTCCTCTTATCTACTGCACATTAATGGCACCACACAACCCTCAATCACTTTAATAGAGTCTGTCTGTCTGTCTGTCTCTCTCTCTCTCTCTCTCTCTCTCTCTCTCTCTCTCTCTCTCTCTCTCTCTCTCTCTCTCTCTCTCTCTCTCTCTTGCTCTCTTTCTCTTTCTGCTGCAGCAGCTGTGGACATCTTCAGCACAGAATCTTACATTGAGGCACCTTCACTCCAAGCCTGGGGATGCAACCCCCAGTCAGCACTCAGCACATTCAGCACTGGAGAGAGTTGTGCTCCCTGCAAAACCACTCATGCAGATTAGACACTGCCGTCACATGCCTTCGCTCCGTGCTTTAGCGAGAGACCGCACTGCTTAATAAATGAAAGTTTGTGGACTTTCCAAAATAAGAGAAGACATCTGAAAGATCTACAACCCCAATTTGAAAAGGGGAAAAGTACCTATAAATTATCTCAGGGAAAGTAACGTTGATTTTCTGTCTGCCTTTGGACCTTTGAAATCACTTTACTACTTTGAGAATTTTGTAGACAGCCATAAAATAAGATACTGTTGGCTGCTGGTGCAGTAATGCCAATCACACAGGCACCCCTGCAGACCACTAATGCTTTCACTGGCCCCCTGCCCTCATGATAAACCTTTGAGATGTCCTAAGTGAAACCAGACTTTTATAGTGACAGTCATCTGTATGAGTGTGCATAATGGAAGTTATTAACTGTTCTGGGAAGAAACACAGTATTCCAGATTTTCCATCTGAAAGCCTTTTCAACCTGAGGAAATCAAAGTTTCTAGCACACTATTCTATTATGACAAAAATAATTATACATTTGGACCGTATCTCATTCAGTTCTAACTGATTCAACTTTTCTGTGCTCTCAAAGTAACAGATGCTAGTATTTTTGTGTTTTAATGTTCTTGTTTGCTGTATACACTTCAGCGCAAACAAATGGACACTATCATTACTGCCACCATCACTGATCATTTGGCTTTAAAGAGACATTTATTCAGGAGTCTCCAAACCATTGCAGTACTGCAGTTTCCTTACCACTAATTCAATAGACAAAAGGGCAAGACTGCATGATGATCAGAGTAAGATTTTACAAATCACCTCAGCAGCTCAGCACAGTGGGTCACTGTGGCTGGAGATAAACACTCTGCTCCATATTTCACAGTAGGGAACTAGACCTTATATTGTAAACAAATAAACAAACAAAAAATAAATAAATTATCAACCTGTCACAGAGAAAGCCATGCCACACTGGCATATTCCTCACTGGAATATATGCATATATTCTGTTTAAAACGTTGGCAGATCAGGTTAAGACAGAATCACGCGTGCTGAGTTTTGTACAGTTTCACTCCACCCTTTTTGGTTCTATTAGAACAATTTTTGACAAATACCATTTGTTATCCACTGCTTGGATAAAGTTTTTTTCATTTTATGTACCAAGTAATGTCTACCAGTATCTAACTCACAAATTTTAGTTTCAAATATCAACTGCTAAACTGTTATTTGAATTATAACTCAAACACTTTGGCTATCTAAAGAGTTTCATATTTATTGGTAAATTAACTCACCATTACATGCTGTTATATATGTAACATCCCATATTCCATTCCTTGTTTAATGTTTGAGATCAGAACAGGGACTACGCTCCCAACAGGGACTACGCTCCCAACAGGGACTACACTCCCAACAGGGACTACGCTCCCAACAGGGACTACACTCCCAACAGGAACTACATTCCCAAGAGGGACTACACTCCCAACAGGGACTACACTCCCAACAGGAACTACATTCCCAAGAGGGACTACTCTCCCAACAGGGACTACACTCCCAACAGGAACTATATTCCCAAGAGGGACTACTCTCCCAACAGGGACTACACTCCCAACAGGGACTACACTCCCAACAGGAACTACATTCCCAAGAGGGACTACTCTCCCAACAGGGACTACACTCCC
>JAOXYF010000027.1:16672230-16683055 GCA_028565775.1 Sternarchorhynchus goeldii | reverse complement strand
CCCAACAGGGACTACACTCCCAACAGGAACTACATTCCCAAGAGGGACTACTCTCCCAACAGGGACTACACTCCCAAGAGGGACTACACTCCCAACAGGAACTACATTCCCGTCAGCTTTTTTTTAAGGGGCTTGGCAGGAGGTCATGGGTTCTCCACTGTATATAAGGTGGGATTCAAAAAATTTCCTCAAATTTATTTCTATGGGTAATTTTTTACTGAAGGGCACTGTTTTAGATGGCTCTGTGAGTAAGGATAACTGTTCAACCAATGACCCCAGTCATTCATTTGTACAAGGATAACAAAAAATTGGTAAGTGACCACTAGCTAGCTAGAGCATCTAATTAGCAAGCTGTGACATGTCGGTGTTACGTTAAACTAACATACCAAATATCACTGCACACCTAAGTCAGTTGTCATAATATTTACCTATTTCTTCTCTGTCAGACACAACCTAACATCACCAAAAGCCTGTCACCCGACATAATTATGTCTTATTGACATCAACGTTTGCAAAAGCTTCTTTGGAATAAACATATTTAAATATTTACATATGTTTATGCTAGTTGTCATAAAGAGTATCGAGTAGCCTTCTGTACAGTGCCCTTCAGTGTCCTAAAGTGTAAACTTTATACGGATGCCTTTTAAAGACCACTCTCTCAACATAATGCACTTCTTAGAAGAAAGCATAAATAAAGAAACACTTCTGGCTTCAGTTTATCCTCTGCTATTGTTAGCACTCAATCTCTTCTGCTCAATAAATCAATTACTTAATCAATTAAGCGATCAATCACTTACCTCTGAAAGATGAGGCATGGGGTTAAATCCACAACGGCAGCACACCATATTTTTACACTCAGTGCAGGTATTGTAGTTAGGAGGGTCATTTATTTCCACATTAAGGGCCACCTTACAGAGTGGGCAGAGAAGTTGGCTTGTTTTAGCCTTAGGGATTCCTGAAACTTCTGCAGAATCTGGCCTAGCTTCCGGCTTTACAGCAGCAGGTAATACCTTGGCCAGACCAGGTTCTCCTATGTCCTTTTCTTCTAGATTCTTTTCTTCAGATTTTTCTGAATCCAGTGCATTAGGTTCTGCAGGAGGCATTTTGTATGAGGCCTGAGCAGCTGATGACCCATTGTGAGAAACAGCTGGTGTAGAAGACTTGACAGAAGTCTGAGATGCTGCAGAACCTTTGTGAGAGGTTGGTGGAGATGAAGGAGGCTCATCTTGGACAGCTGATGAGATCAAATTAGATGCAGAGCTATTTCCAAATTCCAAATCCTTTCCAGGAACATTAACCTTGGTCTGAAGTGGTGGATCTGATTTGGTTAGTGAATCTGTACTTTTGGTCAACGCTGGCTGAGATTTTGCAGACTCAGCATCTGTTTGTTGTTGAGGCTCTTTATTCTGTGGGTTCATATCAGACTGCTTTATATCTGCATTCGTTTTCTGTTGATGGCTTATAGCTGAGGCATCTTTCTTTAATAATGCTGGTACAGGGATATTCTTTTCATCTACACATGTAGAATGATCACAGGGTTTGGGTTCAGCTAATGTGGGCTTTGAAGGTAGAGATTGGCTATCTTTTTCTGAAGGTTTCAACATGGGAGTTTCTGATGGTTCTAGTTCTACTGCTTGCTGTGTCTTGCAATTCACGCAAATCCATTCCTTTACCTGCAATAATTTTAGAGAAATTAAGGCACTGCATATTCTTTGAATAGTTTTTAACCAGTCTGCTCAAGAATCTCAACATTAATATAAAAATAATATCAATTTAAAGATAGCGATTTAAACTAGGGACATTTGATTAAAATCTCTAGGTAATTTAAATTATCCATTGTCTCCAAGGTTTCTTGGATATGACATTGACCTTTGTAAGAGAACAATAACTTTATCTCACCCTATGATTGTCAGAAATCTTCACTAAACTATTTAAAGTAAAACATTCATGCTGACTTTTATTCTAATAATGGTAAAAAATTTTACTCTCTAATGGTAAAAAGTTTTTCTCACCTTTGTCTGGTAAGGCATGGTTTCCAGCCCACACTGAACACATACATTATTCTTGCATTGTGTACAAGTGTTGAAGTTAGGTGGGTCCTCAGAGCCAATATTCAGTTCCACTTTGCAAATGGGACACTTAGACTGAATCGATGTAGGAACTGGTTGCATGAGTTCAGACACTTTGACAGGATCTGAAGATGTGCTCTCCTTGACTGATTTTTCTTCTAGGTTGGCAGGTGGTTTGGTGTCTTCAGTAGAGGGCATCTTAAGGGAAGCCTCAGATACTGTAGACCCCTTGTGAGAAACTGGTGGTGTTTTGACAGATGTCTGAGAAACTGTAGAACCCTTACGGGAATGTGGTGGTGTTGTGGAAGGTTGATCCTGAACAGCTGGTGAGACACCAGACGCAGACTGGTCAATTACAGGGTTAGGAGGAATTTCTTCCTTCTGGGATGTATTGTCTTCGACCTTAGGCACTGTCTCTTTTACTTGCACTGTATCTGAGCTCAATGCAGGTGACATACTTTTGACAGGCGTTTGAGCCTGAGGTAGGTCCTTCTTACTGGTTTCACAAGCATCAGTGGCTGAAGTGGGTGTTATGCTTCTTGGTTGTTGTGCTGAAGTTGAGGCAATGTCTGTTTTTTTAGCTGGAGATTCTCTTGGTTCCATTTCCTTTGAGACTCTCTGCGTTTGACAGTATAGGCAAAGCCATTCATAAGCCTGTAACATCAGAATTATGATACATCACTTATTACACTCATCTTCAAATTGGGGAACTCTAAAATACACAGTAAGGAGCTGATTTAGTTTTAATTCTTAATTAACATTTAAATTGTCTTGTTAATCTTTGTCATGAACTATTTAATTTAGTATAAAAAATATTGTGCCCAGATATATAAAGATGGCAAATGGACAAAAAAATTTACCTCTGTCTGATGAGGAACGGGGTTAAACCCACAGCGGTTACACACAGTATTCTTGCATTCTGTGCATGTTTTGTAATTGGGTGCTTTGTCTGAACCAATGTTAAGCTCTGTCATACACAGTGGACAAGCTACGTTTTGTGCTTTGAAAGGTGCTGCAACTCCCTGTTCTTGTTTTGTCTCTTCTGCTGAAGTTTTGGTTTCTTCTCCTTGTGGAACTATTTCAGGTTCTACAGATTTTAGATTCTCTTTCTGAGAAACAGGTGGAGTTGGTGTGGTCTTCACAAATGAAGAAACGGCAGAATCATCAGGTCGAGGAGATGGTGGTTGAGAGCAAGCGCTATCAAAAACTGAGTCTTTCTTATTCAGCTCAACTTTTGATAGTGGAACAGATTCAGCAGTAGAGGACTCTTGAGGTGTTGGAGAAGAAATGGGTTTCTTGGTGTGGATTTCTTGAGCAGATTTGTTCTCTGGTTCCTCAGCTAAAACAGAGTCCTTGTCTTTTTGTAGTAATGCTGGAGAAGGTGTTTTTTCAGCTTGCTCAGATGTCTGTTCAGCCCCAGGTGCATGTTCTATTTGGCAATTTAAACATAACCACTCCATCTGTCAGAACACAGAAAAGATTAAATTTGAAAATACAGAAAATGATATCTGGGTAAACATATGGGGAATACAAGTTTTATATTAGCATTATATATGTGTGTGTTTGTGTGTGTGTGTGTGTGTTGCATATAAAGTATAAAGAAGATTCTACTGAAAACAGCTGTTAAAGTTCTGAAACCAATGTTCAAACATACGTTTAAGACATAAATGCCAACATATATTATAAACCTACAGTCTATAATTTTTATTTTACAAAGCTTGCAAAAACTCTTACAGCTATTATGGATTTGCAGTAAGAATTATACATGAACATAACAGTGGGCTCTGATTTTGGGGCCACCTAATGTAACAATTTACAAGTTTTGTATAATCTAAGCACATTTTTTGCTACTTGGAGAACAGAAGTATTTGCACCTGTGATAATGGTGAAGTGGTGTAACAGGGGGAGTGGTGTAACTGGTGGAGTGGTGTAACAGGGGTAGGGACATTTATAATCTGCTGGTGCCACATTAGACTTTAATGCAATTTAACCTCCTTGGACCTGTTCTTATCACAAACACAAGTAAATGTTTTTACTCACTACAAGCAAGAAAATATCGCAAATACACGTCCAGTCCCTCAAACTAGAATTTTGACCATGAACTTCACAACACTAAAAAAATGTCTGCCAATTACTAATGAAATCCTTATTTAATAATTTTTGTAAAGATTTTTTGCAAAAACTGTTATGACTAATAAATGTGAATCAGAGAGTTGGTACACCGTTACACATGGAAAATATAATTTAAATAATTGTTCGTATTACACTTATGCAAACATTAATTTTATTCTCATTACAGTGAAGAGCAATGTGTGACATTCTGGGTGAGGCAGAGGAACAAGGAGCAAGTGATGGTGATTGAGACTGGTAATTAACTTTGAGATGTGTTGTGATCATGTGATGTGATTGTTTTGTGTGTGGGTGTTGTCTTGGCTCAATGTCTGGCTTGGTGTGGACCAGAGCTTGACATAATGATAAGAAATACACAATATCATAATTACTGTTGGCATTCATAATAATGATAACAACACTTATTTACATTGTTAATATTTAGTATTGTAAAATTATTGACATTATTAAAGGAAGTTTTAAAGGGAAATTAAAAGGGCTTTTAAAGGAAACGAGAGAAGTTAATCTGATTGTATATTGCATGACTAACCACATCTACAGAGCGTGTATTCGGCTGCTCAAGAAACCAGACTGAGTAACTGTGCCACTCTGACACAGATTAGTGTCTCTATCACAGGTCATAAAAATAGCAATCAACATTTCTTCTATGCACACATGTGCCTGTATCATGGTTGTATGCCTTATTTCTACACAAGAATAAAACTCATTGTTTAATGACACAGAAAGCCTATTCATTTTAAGGTGCGACTTATCACCTACAGATGAGACAAAACATCAAAAACACGCTTGTGGGTTATATGATCTGTGGAACAGTAATAATCTAGACTGCAACTACCCTAGATATGCTGCATGTAAATGTATTAACAACCATTAAAATAACTATCAGGAAAGGACCTGTTGTTATCAGCATTCCTCCTCTACACTCTCCAAACTTTAGAAACCCACGGAATGAATGTTATGATTTAAATATCTACTGTTTTGAGCATAAACTGGTTTCACCTCCTAGAACATCAGAAACACTTTGCTTGTACGGCTGATGAAGAGCCTCTGTCTGCAAGGTTCTGTTTTTTTTTTGGAAACTACAATTCAGTTTTACTAAACATATAAGGTAAGTAGGATGCTGAGGTATATAAATCAATCAATCAATCAATCAATTTATACACACACACACACACACATACTTACTACAGTTTCATGTGGAATAGGTTGGAATCCACAGAAATTACACACAGTGTTCTTGCATTTGGTGCAGGTGTTATAGTTGGGTGGATCGTCCTTGAAGTCTGCCTTGCACAGTGGACAAGCTTTAAGAGATTCTAAAAGAGGTTCATCTTTTTTCGCAAGAGAAGGTGACACCTTTGACTGGTCTTCTGATGTAACTCTTGGCTTTTTCTTTTCTCCTTCAACCCGTGCAACAGATCCCTTGGAATCAGTTGAAATGTCTTTTGAGGATATCTGAGAAATGACAGAACCTTTACGAGAGGTTGGCGGTGTGGTGGATGGTTCATCCTGAACTGCTGATGAAATCAGATTAGATGCAGAGCTGAGGAATGAGGAGCCAAAGCCAAAAACCTTCCCAGAAACAGCAGATACAACAGGCTGAGGAGATGGTGATCGAGATCTAGCAAAACCAAAGAACCCCGAGTTATTTTTTGAAGGTTCGGTTTTTTGTGGTACAGCAGATTTGGCAGGGGGTTGATGTGTTGATGGAACAGGAGTGGATTTCTGAGACTCCACTGAAACTGGCTTTTCTTCTGGGTTCCCAGTCACATGTGATTTCTTGTCTTTCCCTATGGCATCTGTTGGAAGACTTATCTTCTCATCTGGAGCACTTGGAAGTGGGGGGGTCTCTCTCTTCTGTGCTGGTGATGCTGATGGAGATGCTTTATTGGTGTTTTGTTGTACAGGAGGAGGTCCTGGTGCTCTCTGCACCTGGCAATTTAAACAAAGCCATTCCTTCACCTGTAGCGCCAAGAGAGAGATTGACAAAAAAAAATAAATAGGTATGATAAATATCAGATATGATAACAACTTTTTGGGAAAAAAAAATGTCATTATTAATTTATCACTTTATTTATTAACTAATTTGTTCATATCATGTTATCAATTAGCAACATTATGTTTTAGTTGTTTTAGTCAACCTTTAGTGCTTCATCGACAGTGAGTTTCTGAACATAGGATCACTGCTGATTGGATATATATATATTCCACACTGATCAGTGTTTAATCATGTCACATTAAGATTTCATCAATGTCCTGTAAACTTTGAGCAATCTCATTACGTATCAGTAAAATCAATATATTACTTTAATTTTGTGTCCTGCAGCTCTACCCAAAACCCAAAGGTGATATTGGGGGAGGGTTTTTTAGACTGACTAAAAAAACCCTCTGAGTTTGATACACATGCTTGCGCGTAAAACTGTATGTCTATTGATGTTCCTGAGCAAGAGGACTTTTAAAACTTTCTCACAAAACATTCCCAAGAACTTCAAATATCTTAAAGGACTACAGAAGAGTGCTAAATTCCCTGTTCTGATTATCTAGACCAGTATTGGTTACTATATTTGTGAACCTGATGTGAAACTTTCCATGGAATGAAACTACAATGAAAGTAATACTTGAACTTTTGTTTGGAGAAACAAATACGACAACTGCATTATAGTTGTGGTGATGCAGCAAAGATGAGCTACTTGGAGCAGGGATGGTAGACTAAAATTATGACATTTAGGTTGAATAAGTTCTCTTACCTCACTTTTTTGTGGCACAGGAGTGAATCCACAAAGGTTGCACACAATGTTCTGGCATCCAGTACAGGTATTATAATTGGGTTGATCCTTCTTGAGCGCACCCTTGCAGAGTGGACAAACACTGATAGGGTCTGAAGGAGATGCATCCTTTTTCATAGCAGAAACAGGAGCATTTAACAACTTTTCTTCCAGATCTCTCTTTTCTTCTTGTTTCTGCAGTATAGATTCCTTGCGTGCAGTAGGTGGTGTTGAAGAGTTTTCTGCAGATGTCTGAGAAACTGTCGAACCTTTACGAGAAGTTGGTGGTGTGGTGGAAGGCTCACCCTGAACAGCTGAAGAAATCAGATTAGATGCAGAGCTGAGGAATGAGGAGCCAAAGCCAAAAACCTTGCCAGACACAGCAGGTTGAGGAGATGGTGGTCGAGAGCGAGAAGCACCAAAACTGAAACCAAGGAACCCTGACTCCTCCTTTGAAGGTTCAGACTTTTGTGGTGGAGCAGGTTTGGCAGAAGATGATTGTTGTGTTGATGGAACAGTAGCAGATTTCTGGGACTCTGGATTGTCCTCTGGATTCCCATTTGTATGTAAATGATCAGTTTTCACAGAGGCATCTGTAAGACTTGGATCTGTTGTGTCTCTCATCTGTGCTGGTGATACTGAAGGAGATGCTTTATTAGTGTGTGGTTGAGGCTGTACAGGAGGAGGTCCTGGTGCTCGCTGTACTTGGCAATTCAAACATAGCCATTCCTTCACCTGTATAGCCAAGAGAGAGATTAATAAAAAAAATACTGTGAATACATGTCTAAACATAGTTACTGGAATATCAGATATGATAACTATAATATACAATAATATACTGGATGATAAAGGATTTTGTAAAAATGTGTTGTGACCAAATAAAATGCCCAACAACATTTTAGCAAATTTTTAAGAATGGTACATAACTTTGACATGTAATAAATTATAAACCAGCTGTAACTTCATAACATTTCATATACTCTAAGTCATTATCTTGTGATATTAGTAATATGACTTGGTGGGAAAAATATAGAAAACATTATTTTCTATATACATTATATAGAAATGTATATATAACCATTGCACTTTTTTGAAAATAAAATGCAATAAAAACAAAATGCAATAAAACAAATCTCAACAAAATGTCACAAATGCAAATATATTTAGTTATTATAAAAGATCCTAATTAAAAAAAGTAAAAAACTGTTGTTACACAGTAATTGTAAAATATACAGAAATGCTGGTTTCATTAATGTTGAATGTATATATATATATATATATATATATATATAACATCACTCAACATATTTCCATCTTCAGGTATCATATAATAAGACAATGTTTAAACAAGGATCACCGGTCATAGAAGATTTACAACAGTACAGCAACATTTCTTATAATTTAAGTGAATTGCAGATACAAGAATCCAGTATAGAATTCCAGCAAAAACAAGAACAATAATAATAAAAATAATAAGAAGAATTAAAATATTTTTTTTGTTCCTTGTTCTTGTATTTGCTGGAATTCTATACTGTATTCTTGTAGCTGCAATTCACTTAAATAGTGTAGTACAAACAAAACCTCATTAGAACAGTTCATTTTAATGTTCTAGTAAAAATATAAAGTTAAAAATATTTCTCAACGAATGAAACTGAATGTGCAAAGCTGAACTCAATCTTCAGTACTGACCATGACATTTAATTGATTACTTGATTACCTCAGTTTGATGTGGCATAGGGTTGAATCCACACATGTTACACACAGTGATTTTGCAGGAAGTGCAAGTATTATAATTTGGAGGGTCTTCTTTGAATTTGTCTTTGCAAAGTGGACAGAGCTTTGGGTGTTTCAAGACATTATCTTCCTCTTTTACAGGAACAGATGGTGCTTTGGTAGACTGAGCATTTGGTGCTTTGTCTGCAGGTTTGTTTTCTTCCTGTGTCTGAACATGAGGTGCTTTTGTCTTTGCAGAGGGTGCAGGTTTTGGGGAAGTCTGCGAAACTGACCCTTTACGAGAAGTGGGGGGTGTTGATTCAGGCTTTACAGAAGTTTGAGAAACTGTAGAACCCTTACGGGAAGTTGGCGGTGTTACTGAAGGTTCATCTTGAACAACTGAACTGATCAGGTTTGATGCTGAACTAAAAATTGAGGAGCCAAAACCTAGAACCTTCCCAGAAACAGCAGATGGTGACTGAGATCGTGGACCACTAAAACCAAAGAAGCTGGACTCCTCCTTTTGAGGCTCAGCTTTTGGTGGGGGTGGAGATTTAGCAGGAGATTGTTGTGATGTTGGCATTGAAGTGGACTTCTGGGACTTTGCAGAAAGTGGCTCCTCTGTTTTTTCAGCTAGAGAGAGTTTCTGATCTTTCTCTGTGGCAACTGTTTGTGGACTTGATTTCTTCTGTGGTGAGGCTGGTGGAGGTGCTTTATTAGCCTGTGGCTGTACAGAAGGAGATCCTGGTACTCGCTGTATCTGGCAGTTTAAACACAGCCATTCCTTCACCTGTAGATATGAAATTATATCAGTAGTAAGGTATTTTTGAAGTCTGCACAATAATGTAACCAAAAAAAGTTAATCTATAGCAGATACAGCTTTTATGCACAGGAAGTTTAAAGCTGAATCATGTTAACTCTTTGTGTCTGAAATTCTTTACATTTATTGTCAGAATTATCACTCTCAAAACAGCTCTTGGACTAAAATGAAAGCTGCACATTGATATCACAAACATGAAATGAGCATATGCAGTCATTAACACATTTTTCAAAGGAGATTGATTGTCACACTGAGGGCAAACATTAATATTGTAATAGTAAAACATAATAGGTATATAACAGTAAAATTTAAGAGCATGGAATTTATAACCCTGGCCTATACAAATCTTAATTAAAGCTGATTATGAACATTAATGGAATTCAAATGAATAAAAGTTTCTTACCTCACTTTCCTGTGGCATTGGGTTAAATCCACAGAGATTACAAACAGTGTTTTTGCAAGAAGTACATGTGTTGAAATTTGGAGGATCATTTTTGAATTTCTCAGTGCACAGTGGGCAGGCTTGTGGAAGCTCCGATAAACTTTCATCTTTTCTGTTCTGAGCAGATGGTTCTTTGGTGGACTGAATTTCTGATGTTTTTTCCGTGGCTTTCTTTTCTTCGAGCTTTTGAGTGGTAATTGAAATTGTGTCCACAGTAGAAGAGACTTTCTCAGATGTATCTGAAATTGCAGATTCCTTGAGAGAAGTAGTTGGTGTTGAAAAATTGCCTGAAGTTTCAGAAACTATACAAGAAGTTGATGTTTTAGAGGATTCATCTTGAGCAGCTGAAGAAATGAGATTAGATGCTGTATTGAGGATAGAGGAGCTAAAGCCTAAAACCTTCACAGAAACAGCAGAGACAGCAGGCTGAGGAGAACCAAATAAGGCTGACTCATCTTTATGTGATTCAGTTTGTGGAACAATAGACTTTGGAGGTGTAGTGTCATCTTTTGATCCCTGCTGTACTGAAAGGTCTTGCAACTGAGAGGGGCTTTGTAAAGAACCTTGACCTTGACCCTCCTCTTGTGGGGATACTGGTGGTGCTACGTTGACAGGTTGTGATTGGCTTGGCTGAGGAGATCTTGATGCGTGCAGCATCTGACAATTCAGACACAGCCACTGTTTCACCTAAAAAAGCAAACAGAAAAGCATTTAATTTGTTTTGTAATCCAAGTTCTGACTAGATATTTTTACCATATAAATCTCCTTACCTCAGTCTGGTCAGGCATTGGGTTAAATCCACATAGGTTACAAACTGTGTTCTTGCATTCAGTACAGATGTTGTAGTTCGGAGGGTCCTTCTTGATCTCCACCTTGCAGAGTGGGC